>CM067170.1:150226770-150239270 GCA_034093135.1 Erigeron breviscapus | reverse complement strand
TGGGGGGGGGGGGGGTGGGGGGGGGGGGGGGGTGGGGGGGGGGGGGTGGGGGGGGGGGGGGGGGGGGGGTGGGGGGGGGGGGGGTGGGGGGGGGGGGGGTGGGGGGGGGGGGGGGTGGGGGGGGGGGGGTGGGGGGGGGGGGGGGGTGGGGGGGGGGGGGGGGGGTGGGGGGGGGGGGGGGGGTGGGGGGGGGGGGGGGGGGTGGGGGGGGGGGGGTGGGGGGGGGGGGGGGGTGGGGGGGGGGGGTGGGGGGGGGGGGGGTGGGGGGGGGGGGGGGGGGGTGGGGGGGGGGGGGGGTGGGGGGGGGGGGGGGGTGGGGGGGGGGGGGGGGTGGGGGGGGGGGGGGTGGGGGGGGGGGGGGGTGGGGGGGGGGGGGGGGGGTGGGGGGGGGGGGGTGGGGGGGGGGGGGGTGGGGGGGGGGGGGGGGGGTGGGGGGGGGGGGGGGGGTGGGGGGGGGGGGGTGGGGGGGGGGGGGGGTGGGGGGGGGGGGGTGGGGGGGGGGGGGTGGGGGGGGGGGGGGTGGGGGGGGGGGGGGGGGTGGGGGGGGGGGGGTGGGGGGGGGGGGGTGGGGGGGGGGGGGGGGGGTGGGGGGGGGGGGGGGGGGGGTGGGGGGGGGGGGGTGGGGGGGGGGGGGGGTGGGGGGGGGGGGGGGTGGGGGGGGGGGGGTGGGGGGGGGGGGGTGGGGGGGGGGGGGTGGGGGGGGGGGGGTGGGGGGGGTGGGGGTCTACATGCTTCATAACGGGGAGGGGAGGGGGGGTCATGGCAAGCTTGCTCCAAAGCGGGGCAGTATACTCCTCAAGCATCCGTTGCACATCTAGCTGTGTGTACTTTGGTTCATTAAAGGAAGACAAACCTTTTGAAAATATAGACCGAGGTAGCTTCTGCCCTACTGCCTGAGTCCAACCACGACGCTCCCCCAGCACCTCCTACACAATATCATCATCACTCGACGTCTGGTAACTGGGGTCTTTTCTCTTCGTGACCATATCAGCCTACATGATTACAACACAAACAATAATCCATGTTATATATATGCAAATGTTATAAAAAGAATTACCTAGAACAAAAAATACCATTACTTACATGCAATTTGGCAGCTTTACTCTCTGTGAAGACTCCTTCCTTAGTCCTCAACTCTTTGTACATGTCGATGGCACTTTTACCACGCTATAAACACACGCAATGAACATAAGGTTAGTGCTATATATAAAACTTACATGCTCATAGCGATACTGGGCGAGATTCCTTCTTCCATTGCGCACTTTGATCTCCTGTGCCTTCCTGCAATCCTTGTTTGCTTTGGAGCGTTTCTGGAACTCGTCCGAACACCTATAACGCACAAACTTTTTCCAATCCTCAATTGGTACATCTTTAGGAGGCAATTCCATAAGCGCCTCTGCATTGGTTACCCCCCCTCGGTCCTCAAAGTGTTTCTTGCCAAACCTCCACTTCTGATTTTTATAAATGTTCCCAAAGTGCAATTCAAGCCCTGCTTTAACAATCTCGCCCGACTTCCCTTCAATATGGGGCGCCACGTCATAGAAATTCTGCAAGATATGAGAACAGTTAGAGACTACTATATATGTTCACAAATACAAGAACTAAAAACAATTAACCTGAAGCTCATCGAAGATGGTGCAAGTATGCTCCTTTGGCACATCTTTCCAGGAAGGGTAGTAGTAAGGGATCTTAGAGATAATCGTCCCAGCCAGAGAGTTGAAATTGTCGCTGTTGTCACCGACAGCGACGTAAGTCCCTCTATCGCCTTCCTCGAAATCTATCTTCAAGGGGTTCTCCGAGTTCTTCTTCCAAGCAACCTTCAAACTCAGATTCTTAGTTCTCTTTCGTTTTCCTAGCTTCCCCCCTACAAAATCAAGTGCACAAATCAAAAAATACAAAAAATTAAATAAACCAAAAATATAAAATTATTCTAAACCCTAAACCTTAAACCCTAAACCCTGGGGTTTAGGGAGGTTTAGGGTTTAGGGTTTAAGGTAATCAAAATAGAAAATAATTCAAAAGTTCGTCATACCGCTAGCTGCACAGCCGGATGCTGGCTGCAACTGATCACCACCTCCAGGGGGATCACCTCCACAATCGCCCCTATGAGAGCTAGGTAACACCGCCCCCGTTGACATCTGTAAACAAAAATACAAGTATACAAACATAATAGGAGAACAGACATTATTGTTTTTTACAAATAATACTAAAAATTTAAGTTTACATTTGATACATAATTGAAAGACAGCCGAAACTGAGAAAGAAATAAAATAAGTCGATAAAATATTATGCATTAGAATAAACTGTTTTAACAAATTACAATGCATGATCAATCAGATTCATCACAAATTTCAACATGCGAGTCGCGTTCATTGTCTGTGTCGTCGTCTGTGTCATCATATGCATCGTTGTCTGTGTCGTATGACTCGGCATCTACATCTTCATCTTCTATGGCATAAGTAGGTTCAACTTCCATTGGTTCTACTTCTCTACTCAACCCAGTAGGAGTCAACTTATCCAAGTTAGCAGACAACAAAATATGAGAGGAATTGCTGCCATGTAAAAGATCCACTTCACTATCTCCCACATTGATATCTCGATCCCATAGATTTCGATGATTAACTTCTTGGACGACTTTCCAATATTTGCCTGATTCACCTCTTCTTTTAACAGGGTCATTAAGGTAAAATACTTGATTTGCCTGTGTTGCAAGAAGGAATGGGTCTTCTTTGAACCATTCATATCGAGAACAGATACTCGTTATGTTATCCTTGGTAACTAAACCTTGTTTGTCGGTCTTGTACCATTTACATCGAAACAAAGCAACCTTACAGCCTCCTATATAAGATAGCTCTAGAATTTCTTCCAACACGCCATAATACGGTCTTCCTTCATCATCGGTTGTTGAAATTCCGCTGTTCTGAGTTGTTCGGCGTAGATCTCGACTATTAACCACAAACCTCACACCGTTAACTATGCAAGCGGTATAAGAGTATACATGGCATGGTCCATTCGCCAAAGCAAGTAACTCGGCACTACAACGAGAATCACCATCTACATGCATACGTTTGATCTATGAAAATGATAAGGTTATGCAAGATTAGATTTAATATTATATTGTTATTTTAGAAGAAAAAAATTGCATGTGTTTATGTATTTACCTTTTGCTTAAACCAGGAGGGAAAACTTGTTTGTAAATTAGTCCCAGCCGGCATTTCATTGGTAAATTCACTACATATGTACAAGGAATTAGTTATGTAAAACCATTATTATGTAAAACCATTATTATGTAAAACCATTATTATGTAAAACCATTATTATGTAAAACCATTATTATGTAAAACCATTATTATGTAAAACCATTATTATGTAAAACCATTATTATGTAAAACCATTATTATGTAAAACCATTATTATGTAAAACCATTATTATGTAAAACCATTATTATGTAAAACCATTATTATGTAAAACCATTATTATGTAAAACCATTATTATGTAAAACCATTATTATGTAAAACCATTATTATGTAAAACCATTATTATGTAAAACCATTATTATGTAAAACCATTATTATGTAAAACCATTATTATGTAAAACCATTATTATGTAAAACCATTATTATGTAAAACCATTATTATGTAAAACCATTATTATGTAAAACCATTATTATGTAAAACCATTATTATGTAAAACCATTATTATGTAAAACCATTATTATGTAAAACCATTATTATGTAAAACCATTATTATGTAAAACCATTATTATGTAAAACCATTATTATGTAAAACCATTATTATGTAAAACCATTATTATGTAAAACCATTATTATGTAAAACCATTATTATGTAAAACCATTATTATGTAAAACCATTATTATGTAAAACCATTATTATGTAAAACCATTATTATGTAAAACCATTATTATGTAAAACCATTATTATGTAAAACCATTATTATGTAAAACCATTATTATGTAAAACCATTATTATGTAAAACCATTATTATGTAAAACCATTATTATGTAAAACCATTATTATGTAAAACCATTATTATGTAAAACCATTATTATGTAAAACCATTATTATGTAAAACCATTATTATGTAAAACCATTATTATGTAAAACCATTATTATGTAAAACCATTATTATGTAAAACCATTATTATGTAAAACCATTATTATGTAAAACCATTATTATGTAAAACCATTATTATGTAAAACCATTATTATGTAAAACCATTATTATGTAAAACCATTATTATGTAAAACCATTATTATGTAAAACCATTATTATGTAAAACCATTATTATGTAAAACCATTATTATGTAAAACCATTATTATGTAAAACCATTATTATGTAAAACCATTATTATGTAAAACCATTATTATGTAAAACCATTATTATGTAAAACCATTATTATGTAAAACCATTATTATGTAAAACCATTATTATGTAAAACCATTATTATGTAAAACCATTATTATGTAAAACCATTATTATGTAAAACCATTATTATGTAAAACCATTATTATGTAAAACCATTATTATGTAAAACCATTATTATGTAAAACCATTATCTACACCTTTACTGATAGGTTTACATATAGGGTAACGTTTGCTAAAACCATTATTATGTAAAACCATTATTATGTATGTGCAATTGTATTTCTTGAAGTGATAGCCATTCAAGGTTATCACATCTTTCACATGGGCATCGACATAAACCATCGTTAGTCATGTGGTCCTTACACCTCTCGATGAATGTAGAAAGACCAGACCAAAATTCATCGGACCTACGGTCTAAAGTAGTCCAACTCTTATCGATCGACATTAGAATGGCTGTGTTCATCACAATTATATAACATTCAAAATCATATAGCACATTAAAAGCATACACATCATATATCAAAACTAAGGGATAACGAGTGGTTCATGGTGATCGGTTTGTCTCAGGTTGGTCGTCCTAACCCACTCTTTGAATGTTTTGCCTCATATATAGATACATATAATTGATTTACTATTGAAAGAAAATTCGGCAGCATTTCCCCTTACCTCCCCAAATATGTGCATGGAAAACACATATTTGTGGGAAGAAAGGGAAAATGTTTGCCGAATTTTCCTTAAATAGTAAATCAATTATACGCATCCATATCCTAGATGAGACAAAACATTCAAAAAGCAGTCCCAAACTGGGGACTATCCGAAATTACTTTCTACTAAATTAATTTCGGACAGGTGACCTACGGTATAAAACGAGGGAGAATTACACATACATACATGCATACATATATACATAGACATAGAAAGCTTACCGTCGATGGAGAGAATTATAAGCGGAGAAAGAAGGCAGAAAGAATTATCAATTCTGAAATTTAAAAAAATACATATAAATTAATTAATTCTGAAATTAAATAAAATATATATTAATTCTGAAAGCTTATGGCCGCTAGTTATGCCCAATTGTCAAATTATACTGTGATCATCAAGAGTCAAAAACACTCCGTTTGTTATATCATATGGGCCCATATTGGGCCATGTGTGTTCGTCATTTGTTTGAATGGGCTTATCGGTTCTTTAAACCTGTTTGTTATATCATATGGGCCCATATTGGGCCATGTGTGTTCGTCATTTGTTTGAATGGGCTTATCGGTTCTTTAAACCTGTTTGTTATATCATATGGGCCCATATTGGGCCATGTGTGTTCGTCATTTGTTTGAATGGGCTTATCGGTTCTTTAAACCTGTTTGTTATATCATATGGGCCCATATTGGGCCATGTGTGTTCGTCATTTGTTTGAATGGGCTTATCGGTTCTTTAAACCTGTTTGTTATATCATATGGGCCCATATTGGGCCATGTGTGTTCGTCATTTGTTTGAATGGGCTTATCGGTTCTTTAAACCTGTTTGTTATATCATATGGGCCCATATTGGGCCATGTGTGTTCGTCATTTGTTTGAATGGGCTTATCGGTTCTTTAAACCTGTTTGTTATATCATATGGGCCCATATTGGGCCATGTGTGTTCGTCATTTGTTTGAATGGGCTTATCGGTTCTTTAAACCTGTTTGTTATATCATATGGGCCCATATTGGGCCATGTGTGTTCGTCATTTGTTTGAATGGGCTTATCGGTTCTTTAAACCTGTTTGTTATATCATATGGGCCCATATTGGGCCATGTGTGTTCGTCATTTGTTTGAATGGGCTTATCGGTTCTTTAAACCTGTTTGTTATATCATATGGGCCCATATTGGGCCATGTGTGTTCGTCATTTGTTTGAATGGGCTTATCGGTTCTTTAAACCTGTTTGTTATATCATATGGGCCCATATTGGGCCATGTGTGTTCGTCATTTGTTTGAATGGGCTTATCGGTTCTTTAAACCTGTTTGTTATATCATATGGGCCCATATTGGGCCATGTGTGTTCGTCATTTGTTTGAATGGGCTTATCGGTTCTTTAAACCTGTTTGTTATATGATGTGATCTTATTGGACCTTTACACTCGTTTGTTATATCATATGGGCCCATATTGGGCCATGTGTGTTCGTCATTTGTTTGAATGGGCTTATCGGTTCTTTAAACCTGTTTGTTATATCATATGGGCCCATATTGGGCCATGTGTGTTCGTCATTTGTTTGAATGGGCTTATCGGTTCTTTAAACCTGTTTGTTATATCATATGGGCCCATATTGGGCCATGTGTGTTCGTCATTTGTTTGAATGGGCTTATCGGTTCTTTAAACCTGTTTGTTATATCATATGGGCCCATATTGGGCCATGTGTGTTCGTCATTTGTTTGAATGGGCTTATCGGTTCTTTAAACCTGTTTGTTATATCATATGGGCCCATATTGGGCCATGTGTGTTCGTCATTTGTTTGAATGGGCTTATCGGTTCTTTAAACCTGTTTGTTATATCATATGGGCCCATATTGGGCCATGTGTGTTCGTCATTTGTTTGAATGGGCTTATCGGTTCTTTAAACCTGTTTGTTATATCATATGGGCCCATATTGGGCCATGTGTGTTCGTCATTTGTTTGAATGGGCTTATCGGTTCTTTAAACCTGTTTGTTATATCATATGGGCCCATATTGGGCCATGTGTGTTCGTCATTTGTTTGAATGGGCTTATCGGTTCTTTAAACCTGTTTGTTATATCATATGGGCCCATATTGGGCCATGTGTGTTCGTCATTTGTTTGAATGGGCTTATCGGTTCTTTAAACCTGTTTGTTATATCATATGGGCCCATATTGGGCCATGTGTGTTCGTCATTTGTTTGAATGGGCTTATCGGTTCTTTAAACCTGTTTGTTATATCATATGGGCCCATATTGGGCCATGTGTGTTCGTCATTTGTTTGAATGGGCTTATCGGTTCTTTAAACCTGTTTGTTATATGATGTGATCTTATTGGACCTTTACACTCGTTTGTTATATCATATGGGCCCATATTGGGCCATGTGTGTTCGTCATTTGTTTGAATGGGCTTATCGGTTCTTTAAACCTGTTTGTTATATCATATGGGCCCATATTGGGCCATGTGTGTTCGTCATTTGTTTGAATGGGCTTATCGGTTCTTTAAACCTGTTTGTTATATCATATGGGCCCATATTGGGCCATGTGTGTTCGTCATTTGTTTGAATGGGCTTATCGGTTCTTTAAACCTGTTTGTTAATGTGAGCTTATTGGACCTTTTCTCTTGTTTGTTATCTCATATGGGCCCATATTGGGCCATGTGTGTTCTTCATTCGTTTAAATGGGCTTGTCGGTTCTTTAAACCTGTTTGTTATATGATATGAGCTTATTGGGCCTTTACTTTGTTTGTTATCTCATATGGGCCCATATTGGGCCATGTGTGTTCTTCATTCGTTTAAATGGGCTTGTCGGTTCTTTAAACCTGTTTGTTATATGATATGAGCTTATTGGACCTTTTCTCTTGTTTGTTATCTCATATGGGCCCATACTGGGCCATGTGTGTTCTTCATTCGTTTAAATGGGCTTGTCGGTTCTTTAAACCTGTTTGTTATATGATATGAGCTTATTGGACCTTTTCTCTTGTTTGTTATCTCATATGGGCCCATATTGGGCCATGTGTGTTCTTCATTCGTTTGAATGGGCTTGTCGGTTCTTTAAACCTGTTTGTTATATGATATGAGCTTATTGGACCTTTTCTCTTGTTTGTTATCTCATATGGGCCCATATTGGGCCATGTGTGTTCTTCATTCGTTTGAATGGGCTTATCGGTTCTTTAAACCTGTTTGTTATATGATGTGAGCTTATTGGGCCTTTAACTTTGTTTGTTATCCCATATGGTCCCATATTAGGCCATGTGTGTTCATCATTCGTTTGAATGAGCTTATTGGGCCTTTACACTCGTTTGTTATCTCATATGGGCCCATGTTGGGCCATGTGTGTTCTTCATTCGTTTGAATGGGCTTGTCGGTTCTTTAAACCTGTTTGTTATATGATATGAGCTTATTGGACCTTTTCTCTTGTTTGTTATCTCATATGGGCCCATATTGGGCCATGTGTGTTCTTCATTCGTTTGAATGGGCTTATCGGTTCTTTAAACCTGTTTGTTATATGATGTGAGCTTATTGGGCCTTTTCTCTTGTTTGTTATCTCATATGGGCCCATATTGGGCCATGTGTGTTCTTCATTCGTTTGAATGGGCTTGTCGGTTCTTTAAACCTGTTTGTTATATGATATGAGCTTATTGGACCTTTTCTCTTGTTTGTTATCTCATATGGGCCCATATTGGGCCATGTGTGTTTATCATTCGTTTGAATGAGCTTATTGGGCCTTTCTCTTGTTTATTATCTCATATGGGCCCATACTGGGCCATGTGTGTTCTTCATTCGTTTAAATGGGCTTGTCGGTTCTTTAAACCTGTTTGTTATATGATATGAGCTTATTGGACCTTTTCTCTTGTTTGTTATCTCATATGGGCCCATATTGGGCCATGTGTGTTCATCATTCGTTTGAATGAGCTTATTGGGCCTTTACACTCGTTTGTTATCTCATATGGGCCCATGTTGGGCCATGTGTGTTCTTCATTCGTTTGAATGGGCTTGTCGGTTCTTTAAACCTGTTTGTTATATGATATGAGCTTATTGGACCTTTTCTCTTGTTTGTTATCTCATATGGGCCCATATTGGGCCATGTGTGTTCTTCATTCGTTTGAATGGGCTTGTCGGTTCTTTAAACCTGTTTGTTATATGATATGAGCTTATTGGACCTTTTCTCTTGTTTGTTATCTCATATGGGCCCATATTGGGCCATGTGTGTTCATCATTCGTTTGAATGGGCTTATCGGTTCTTTAAACCTGTTTGTTATATACATGGGCCCATATTGGGCCATATGTGTTCGTCATTCGCTTGAATGAGCTTATTGGGCCTTTAACTTTGTTTGTTATCTCACATGGGCCCATATTGGGCCATGTGTGTTCGTCATTCGCTTGAATGAGCTTATTGGGCCTTTAACTTTGTTTAAAAAAAAAAAAAAAAAAAAAAAAAAAAAAAAAAAAAAAAAAAAAAAAAAAAAAAAAAAAAAAAAAAAAAAAAAAAAAAAAAAAAAAAAAAAAAAAAAAAAAAAAAAAAAAAAAAAAAAAAAAAAAAAAAAAAAAAAAAAAAAAAAAAAAAAAAAAAAAAAAAAAAAAAAAAAAAAAAAAAAAAAAAAAAAAAAAAAAAAAAAAAAAAAAAAAAAAAAAAAAAAAAAAAAAAAAAAAAAAAAAAAAAAAAAAAAAAAAAAAAAAAAAAAAAAAAAAAAAAAAAAAAAAAAAAAAAAAAAAAAAAAAAAAAAAAAAAAAAAAAAAAAAAAAAAAAAAAAAAAAAAAAAAAAAAAAAAAAAAAAAAAAAAAAAAAAAAAAAAAAAAAAAAAAAAAAAAAAAAAAAAAAAAAAAAAAAAAAAAAAAAAAAAAAAAAAAAAAAAAAAAAAAAAAAAAAAAAAAAAAAAAAAAAAAAAAAAAAAAAAAAAAAAAAAAAAAAAAAAAAAAAAAAAAAAAAAAAAAAAAAAAAAAAAAAAAAAAAAAAAAAAAAAAAAAAAAAAAAAAAAAAAAAAAAAAAAAAAAAAAAAAAAAAAAAAAAAAAAAAAAAAAAAAAAAAAAAAAAAAAAAAAAAAAAAAAAAAAAAAAAAAAAAAAAAAAAAAAAAAAAAAAAAAAAAAAAAAAAAAAAAAAAAAAAAAAAAAAAAAAAAAAAAAAAAAAAAAAAAAAAAAAAAAAAAAAAAAAAAAAAAAAAAAAAAAAAAAAAAAAAAAAAAAAAAAAAAAAAAAAAAAAAAAAAAAAAAAAAAAAAAAAAAAAAAAAAAAAAAAAAAAAAAAAAAAAAAAAAAAAAAAAAAAAAAAAAAAAAAAAAAAAAAAAAAAAAAAAAAAAAAAAAAAAAAAAAAAAAAAAAAAAAAAAAAAAAAAAAAAAAAAAAAAAAAAAAAAAAAAAAAAAAAAAAAAAAAAAAAAAAAAAAAAAAAAAAAAAAAAAAAAAAAAAAAAAAAAAAAAAAAAAAAAAAAAAAAAAAAAAAAAAAAAAAAAAAAAAAAAAAAAAAAAAAAAAAAAAAAAAAAAAAAAAAAAAAAAAAAAAAAAAAAAAAAAAAAAAAAAAAAAAAAAAAAAAAAAAAAAAAAAAAAAAAAAAAAAAAAAAAAAAAAAAAAAAAAAAAAAAAAAAAAAAAAAAAAAAAAAAAAAAAAAAAAAAAAAAAAAAAAAAAAAAAAAAAAAAAAAAAAAAAAAAAAAAAAAAAAAAAAAAAAAAAAAAAAAAAAAAAAAAAAAAAAAAAAAAAAAAAAAAAAAAAAAAAAAAAAAAAAAAAAAAAAAAAAAAAAAAAAAAAAAAAAAAAAAAAAAAAAAAAAAAAAAAAAAAAAAAAAAAAAAAAAAAAAAAAAAAAAAAAAAAAAAAAAAAAAAAAAAAAAAAAAAAAAAAAAAAAAAAAAAAAAAAAAAAAAAAAAAAAAAAAAAAAAAAAAAAAAAAAAAAAAAAGAATAAACAAAAAAAAAAAAAAAACAAAATCTTAAGAAAAACAAATAAACCAAAAAAAAAAAAAAAAAAAAAAAAAAATGAAAAAAAAAAAGTGTGGAATAAACATTTGGGGACGACATTGTCGTCACAAATGTCGTCCCCAAAACTTTGGCGGGAACTTTTTATTTAGAGGGAAAACGAAAAAAAACAAAAAGAAAATGAAAAAAAAAAAAAAAAAAAAAAAAAAAAAAAAAAGTGTGGAATAAACATTTGGGGACGACATTGTCGTCACAAATGTCGTCCCCAAAACTTTGGCGGGAACTTTTTATTTAGAGGGAAAACGAAAAAAAACAAAAAGAAAAAAAAAAAAAAAAAAAAAAAAAAAAAAAAAAAAAAAAAAAAAAAAAAAAAAAAAAAAAAAAAAAAAAAAAAAAAAAAAAAAAAAAAAAAAAAAAAAAAAAAAAAAAAAAAAAAAAAAAAAAAAAAAAAAAAAAACAAAAAAAATTAAAAAGAAAAAAAAATATATTTGGCGACGACATTTGCGACGACCATGAGCGTCATAAAATATTTTCCCGGTTTTGTGAATAAAATAATTCAAAAAGAAAATGCAAATTTATTTTGTGACGACTTTTGTGACGACAATGTCGTCCCAAAAACTTTTTTTGACTTTTTTGTCAAAGCGTTGAATTTTTTGTCGTTTAGCGGGCTTTTGGGGACGACTTTTGGGTCTTCCCCAAATCCTTCTTCGCGAAAACCCATATTTCTTGTAGTGATATTTCTACAATTTTACGTCGTCCTTTTTCCTGTTGTCTTAATTTTTTGTGAAGTCTATCTATCACAATATAAACGTGGTAATATATGAATTATAGATTTTCCATTTCCACCTACTACCATGACCAAACTATATATAGAAACTTAAGTCCTTTGCCAAAAACACACAAACAACTACTCGTATTAAATTTCAAGTCACATAACATATATACAATGAAACCTGCTACTTTCTTTCTTGCTCTCACTCTCATTTTCCTCTTCACCAAACCTTCACTATCTTCCAGGGCCATCGTGGACGATACCATTGTGTACGATGGCTCGGGTAATCCACTCCAGAAAGATGCCACTTATTACATAAGCCCTCCAGTATGGGGACCTCTTGGTGGTGATGTGATGTTGGGCCATTCTAATGGAAATAACGAAACATGTGTAGTAGATATCGTTCAAAACCCAGTTGGAATTGCTCTTGGCACCCCTTTCTCCTTCACACCTGTCGATACTAACGAGGATGCTATCAAATTAGGTTATCCGGTGGCCATTCAATCCCCAACAGTAAACCCATGTAAGGAGGGAAGTACAGTATGGAAGGTCTCGAGTCGTATTGGAGTTGCTGCTCAAATTATCACCACGGGTGGGATCATCAATACTCCAGACAGCTGCCTTAGAATCACAAGGCCTCGTGCGCCTTTGTTTCCATACAGCTACATGCTTGAATACTGTCCTTTCATGTGTGGTGCAGGTTTCAAAATGTGCAAACCAATTGGTATCTACATGAATGATTATCAG
>CM067170.1:150214270-150224270 GCA_034093135.1 Erigeron breviscapus | reverse complement strand
TTTATAAGTAAAAAAAAAAAAAGATTTGATGATTAAAGTTAGAAACCCAAAGTTAATTGATAAAAATTAAAAACTTTAAAACTAAACTATAATTAAGTTTGTATACAAAAAGTTAGACTAAAGTTAAAAAACCAATAAGTTAAGTGGTACAAATAAGTTAAAAGCGTTAAATTAAGAGATAGAAAGTAGAAAAAAAATAAAAAAAAGTTGATGATTAAAGTTAAAATCCAAAGTTAATTGATAAAAATTAAAAACTTTAAAATAAAACTGCAAGTAGCATGGGTGTTTAGCTCTTGCATTACTGCCTATCTTGATCAGGGCCCTTTAGGGACTAAATATATATGGAATAAAATATGATTATCAAAATTGTGTACATCCTTGTATTATTCTGCTAACATGAAAAAATTCATATATTACTAGTATAGTATTATGACATGCATTAATTTTAAAACGGAAATTAATTTAACAAATTGTACCTAGTTTTATGACAATGTTTTCTCTCAAAAGTATGATTAAGTTTTCCTAAGAAGCAAAATGATCGATGGTCGTCAGGTCGTACCATTTAACTTTATATTGATGCCCCTTAATCACTAGCTACTTGCCACCATTGGCAGTTTGGCACCAGTCCTTGCTATATCTCTTTTTTTTTTCAAGTTTCTGATCAAGTATATTACTTTTAATCTACGGTTTGATATTGCTGATTAATTAATATGGAACACTGCCTGTTTCTTTTTTTAATCATTAAGTACTGAGTGTATTATGTGGCTGAATGCATTAAGAATGTCTGTATGTGTTAAGTAAAATATAAGTAATTGACGGTTACTTTTGTTTATTAAGTAAAAAAAAACATGAAATTCAACTGAATGATTAAGTTCTTAACTATTAAATTTATTAAGTAAAAAAGAAACAGGGCCTTAGTATCTTTAACATAAAAGTTCTCCAACTTATTTCACTTATGAATTTTTAGGCATATATCTATTTTATGTTAATCGTTAATAGAATGCCAACTTATATATAGCTATTTTTTTATGCTTTTGTATAGTAATTTTCATAAAAATTTATGTATTTTAATTTAAATATATGTTATAAATGTAAAACTTTTATTCATATATGTACAAGGTATTTAATGAAACGATAAAGAAGCATGACATTAAAAGTCATATATTCGAGAGATTTAAATAATTATATGTTGCAGATTATTTTTATTTTTTTACTTATATTCTTGAAGAAAAAAATTTTTGATGCTTTCATTTAATTTAATTTATCATAATATGCTTATGGTAGCTCTAAAATCAAGGTAATGTTTGTTTTAATAAATTTCAATGATGTTATTTTGTTCATTGATACAACTTGAGCTTACTAATAGTTTTCGTTGCAAACGTTTGTAGGTAACTGGGATAGATAAGCAACATAAATGGAAAAATATCAAGAATTGGGATCACAATGAAATAAAAACAAACATAACTTTGTGAACCCAATTAAATATAGCTTAGCATCTAATCTTACACTAAATGCATACCCGTACGATGTGGTGGTGATGTGATTATTGATGTAAAATAAGTAGAGTGGTTAATTTAGAAGTTGAGAAAGTTATGTTGTAAATTTACACATTAGCTAGAGGGAAGTGGAAACGACGAATATATTGACACATTAGAAATCAAATGGTTAAGATTTGTTTTACAACAGAAGATAATGAAATTATTAATGAAATATTTGGTATACATTTTGATACATTAATGGTAAAAGAATTTGAAAAAGTTGTTAAATACAGTTCAAAAGGCTATAGTTAAGGTATATATAAAAATTGTACTTTCGTATCAAAAGTCTACTTTTTATATTTTATTGTAAATGTACAACTATTTGATAAACCTTAACTACAGTCTGTATAGCTGTATTTAGCAATACCCAAAATTTGTAGATAATAGAAGATAATGAGGTTATTAATGCATGATTTGTTATTATTTTGGGCTTCATTGATTTCCTTTATTTTATTGTTTTCATATTAGACCTTTGTCTCATTTGAATGTCACTCGCTTTATATACTAACTAAAACAAGAATAAATACGTTGTGTGATAAGGACAAACGCCTAAAAAATTTAGGTGGTGTCATTCAACGTCCTTGATAGTCGTGCAAGAGAAGAAGTGATATCCAAAGAATTATTAGGACTTATTTTCACAAGTAAACTTAGAATTATACAGGGAATAAAATAATCTTTATATGAATTTTTAAACTTTTTTTACGCATACAAAAAGTAAAGAAAAAAAAATTTGAACTCCGCCAATTTGAGTCTTTTATTTATTTTTTTATTTTTTTGGTCTGTGTAAGTGTAAGCCGTAAAATTGAATTTACAAGTTACCAGGTTGAAATATAAATCAAATCAAATAATCGATGGCCTTTATTTATCTTTAAAAAATGAGTAAATTACATTTTTCGTCCCTGAACTTGGCTCGTTTTGCACTTTTCGTTCTTAAAGTGAAAAAATAGCACTTTTCGTCCCTGAACTTGACACTTTTTTCACTTTTCGTCCCCGCGATAATGGCTATTAGTTTTTCTCCGTTAAAGTTGCAACGCTCGTTAGTTTTTTTGTTCACTTTTCGTCCTTTCCATTTTTTTCACTTGATTTTCATTTTGATAATTTCATAACTACCCAGCGATGTAGAAATCGTAAAGAAGTAGGCAACGAATCTCAAAAGAAACTATTGAATGAGTAGAGTCAGTATCAAATAATACAAAGAAAGCACGAAACTCTATGAACACATCGAACAAAACATTAAATAAAAGTACAATTAACACGATTAATAAATAAAATCAAACACATATATGTAAATTATTTAACATTTTTGATTATTGAACTTTACAAATCATCAAATCAACCCATAATTATAGTATAATGTTTTTGTTAAGTATATTGTGCTATCTAACTTGCGATAAATATATTTTAGTAAGTATAAATATAAAAAAAATGTAATATGTCTCTTGCTCTTTTTTTAAATACGGTTTATACACCATTGTACAGTTATGAAATTATCAAAATGAAAATAAAGTGAAAAAAATTTGAACTCCGCCAATTTTCCTTTATTTTATTGTTTTCATATTAGACCTTTGTCTCATTTGAATGTCACTCGCTTTATATACTAACTAAAACAAGAATAAATACGTTGTGTGATAAGGACAAACGCCTAAAAAATTTAGGTGGTGTCATTCAACGTCCTTGATAGTCGTGCAAGAGAAGAAGTGATATCCAAAGAATTATTAGGACTTATTTTCACAAGTAAGCTTAGAATTATACAGGGAATAAAATAATCTTTATATGAATTTTTAAACTTTTTTTTTCTTTCAAAATAGCATTAATAAACAATAAATATTCATACTTTTAGTATTATTAAAAGTAGTATTATACTCCCTCCGTCCCACTAAATGTGTCCTATTTTGAATATTCAAAGTCTTCCTTTATGAACTTTGACCTTAAATATTTTGATTTGTGTTATATAATATTTGATGAAAGTTATATATGAATTGATTGAGTTTTAAATGTATTTTTTATTGGTATAATTTTCATCAAATATTATATGACACAAATCAAAATATTTAAGGTCAAAGTTTATAAAGTAAGACTTTGAAAATTCAAACTAAGACACATTTAGTGGGACGGAGGGAGTATTTATTATGATCATATCTAATTAAACATATATATGTAAATTATTTAACATTTTTGATTATTGAACTTTACAAATCATCAAACCAACCCATAATTATACTATAATGTTTTTGTTAAGTATATTGTGCTATCTAACTTGCGATAAATATATTTTAGTAAGTATAAATATAAAAAAAATGTAATTTATTCGACGTTTGCTTGAACCAATATGGAATGGAAAGTCGTTAAATTTTATCCCACTTATGAGCCGCGGCTAATGGGCATTGCATATTTGCATGTGCCTCACTGCCTTTCGTTTGTGAGGACCACAAGTACAAAATCACATGTTTTAAGCATTGTATGTACTTATGTGTACGTGGACGACAAATAATGTAACCAATCAATAGTAAAAAACAAATAACATTTAATATCTTCTTTTACGGGTTTCAAGTCTTTATACCGTCTTTAATAATATACTGATGAAGAGGTAAAAAACCTTATTACTCCGTGTTATCTAAAGGTAAAAAAAACTGCTTTCAATATCTATCAAAAATATAAAAAGATCTCTAATCTTACTTGGCATGGAATCAAACCCTTAACTCAAACCCTTAACTGTTGTTTTTATAGGCAGGACTCCAACTACTCAATACAAATAGATAGCAAAAGGAAAAAAATGAGAATCGATGAACCTTTGCAAGACTAAATTGAGAATGGAATTGAAGTAGTGGTACAATGACACGTCGTATATGAAGATAATAAGCTATTTATGAAGATAATAAGTCACATGTTAATTAAATGAGTGAAGAATGGATGAAGCTTGTTGAACGTGCGAACGTACGTAACATATTCAACACAAAAAATAAAGATTAATTACATACTCGGATGAAAAATAACTAGGTTGGATTGCAGTCGGTTACTCATATCATGATTCAAACAAACAAACAAACAAAATATGTATTACTATTGAATAACTTACGGATAAACATTTTTTTTTGTCAAATACAGTTATGGAACTAGTGCCGAATTCTTCTAAATGAATATGTTCGATACTAATAACAGTTTATATTTCTGATGATTTTTGGAACCGATAACCGGTACCAGCTACCAAATTAAAGACCGATAAATTGCCAGTAGCATTGACTATATTGAACCGAAGTTTCGTAATATGATATTATATAGTTGATGGGTGGTGTATTTTCTTCATTTTGTTAGTAATTTGACAATTCCTTGACTCAATTTTCTATATGCTTTGTCTCAATTTCAACAGTTTGGATTATTTAACAATTGTTAATCAATTCGTATTCAAAACTCAGGTGGTTTGATAACTTGAGTACAGGGATCCAAGATATACGGTCTAGGGTCGCCGAAATTTTTTTTAATTTTTTTTTTTTTTTTTTTTTTTTTTTTTTTTTTTTTTTTTTTTTTTTTTTTTTTTTTTTTTTTTTTTTTTTTTTTTTTTTTTTTTTTTTTTTTTTTTTTTTTTTTTTTTTTTTTTTTTTTTTTTTTTTTTTTTTTTTTTTTTTTTTTTTTTTTTTTTTTTTTTTTTTTTTTTTTTTTTTTTTTTTTTTTTTTTTTTTTTTTTTTTTTTTTTTTTTTTTTTTTTTTTTTTTTTTTTTTTTTTTTTTTTTTTTTTTTTTTTTTTTTTTTTTTTTTTTTTTTTTTTTTTTTTTTTTTTTTTTTTTTTTTTTTTTTTTTTTTTTTTTTTTTTTTTTTTTTTTTTTTTTTTTTTTTTTTTTTTTTTTTTTTTTTTTTTTTTTTTTTTTTTTTTTTTTTTTTTTTTTTTTTTTTTTTTTTTTTTTTTTTTTTTTTTTTTTTTTTTTTTTTTTTTTTTTTTTTTTTTTTTTTTTTTTTTTTTTTTTTTTTTTTTTTTTTTTTTTTTTTTTTTTTTTTTTTTTTTTTTTTTTTTTTTTTTTTTTTTTTTTTTTTTTTTTTTTTTTTTTTTTTTTTTTTTTTTTTTTTTTTTTTTTTTTTTTTTTTTTTTTTTTTTTTTTTTTTTTTTTTTTTTTTTTTTTTTTTTTTTTTTTTTTTTTTTTTTTTTTTTTTTTTTTTTTTTTTTTTTTTTTTTTTTTTTTTTTTTTTTTTTTTTTTTTTTTTTTTTTTTTTTTTTTTTTTTTTTTTTTTTTTTTTTTTTTTTTTTTTTTTTTTTTTTTTTTTTTTTTTTTTTTTTTTTTTTTTTTTTTTTTTTTTTTTTTTTTTTTTTTTTTTTTTTTTTTTTTTTTTTTTTTTTTTTTTTTTTTTTTTTTTTTTTTTTTTTTTTTTTTTTTTTTTTTTTTTTTTTTTTTTTTTTTTTTTTTTTTTTTTTTTTTTTTTTTTTTTTTTTTTTTTTTTTTTTTTTTTTTTTTTTTTTTTTTTTTTTTTTTTTTTTTTTTTTTTTTTTTTTTTTTTTTTTTTTTTTTTTTTTTTTTTTTTTTTTTTTTTTTTTTTTTTTTTTTTTTTTTTTTTTTTTTTTTTTTTTTTTTTTTTTTTTTTTTTTTTTTTTTTTTTTTTTTTTTTTTTTTTTTTTTTTTTTTTTTTTTTTTTTTTTTTTTTTTTTTTTTTTTTTTTTTATTTTTTTTTTTTTTTTTTTAGTGTTTAATTATAATAAAACATTAAAAATATTATATTGTTACGAGAAATTTCAATTACATTTTATTTCCATTAATAACGTTTTATTTCAACGTCACTACAAATATTTTTCAAAAAACTTGATATTACATGGTTTTTTGATGTGATTGCTTAATTACATGAATTAAAATAACACATTTGGTACCCTTGATAAGAGTAGAGGTATAGTTTTATGGTTGAAAACATGATTTGTTAACAATTTCACTTGACAATGAATATATATGGTATCATAATTGTTATTCAAAAGTATGTAAATATCTATTTAGATGTTAATAGTTTTTAAATGCAAAAAGAATTATAAAAATCTCACGTGTTACGCGGGTTATAAGCTAGTATAACTATATAATAACTTCAAAATAGATTTTTCATTCAGAAAGTTTGGATCGGGGGCACGTATATGTCATGCTTCGTATATCATCAACATGATGAGTACCTGCCTACTTCAATTTTCAAAACACACACCTCAAATATATGTGCCCCAACACTAACCGGATTCTGTACTAATAACAATATATACACAATACGGCACGATATTAATTAGTTTGATGCTTTTCTCGATTATGATACTGGCCAGTACTCTATATATCGATCTTATCCCTTAGCATAATATCCCTTAGTATAAACTATAAATATAATTTAAGGTTTTGATATATACGTACGTCAATTTTACTAAATGTGCAATGAATAAAAACACATGTCTATTTAAATGGTATGTACGTGTTATCGGGCCAGGGCCACAGATTGGTGTTAAAATTTATTAATTTTATGTGTACGTAATTGTAGGATATTCAGATTAGGGATATTTCTTAGAGGTTGGATTTTTTTTAAAGAAAAAAAAAAGAGGTTTTGAGTCACAACTTACCGACATTTTATCATTTGTGAAACCCCGAGTGAGGGTTTGTGAAACCGGAAGTTATTTGAAGATAAAATCTGGATTTGAAAAACCGAGATAAAAAATTCTCAAATTAGTGTCAATTAATTTTTAACTGTACACCACCACACATTATTGTACTGTATAACACCATAATGCATGTTTACGGTTAAAAGTTGGTGGTGTACAGATCACCACCCTTTGTTTTTGTCTGTTCTACGTAGGGTATATATAGTTATATGATGCGAATTATAAAAAGGATAATTGGATGGGAAACCCTGATCACATGTGTCATTTGATACCCACTAATCCCCGTAGTGTCCAACCACTTAATAATATAACTAAATTTCAACAACTTAATAATATAACTATATAATTTAATATGAGAGTAATCACATTATTATGTTTCTTCATTAACCTATAACTAGTTCTTATATGGTGACCCATTGGTAAGGTCTTTGACCTTGAGAGGATCCACCTGGGTTCGAGTCCCACTTCTCACATTTATGAGGGTGGATCAATATGGGTTTTTCGAGAGTCCTTATTTCCAGGCATACCTGTAATTTAGGAGTAGGAGTAGAATATAATGTCGTTTAAAAAAATATCGGCATCATATTAGAAAAAATCTCCCCCCACTAATAATTAATCACTAATCACTTGATGATCAGTTGGTATGAGTCACTAATTCTCATCTGAGTTCACAATTTCGTTCAAAATAACGGCAACATTATAATAAAGAATGACAAACAAGGAATTAAGAAGTAGACCAAGGATGTTAGTCATGAGTTTACCAATCAAAATCAGGAGGGATTGATCAGTTTGAAAACGGCATTATTTGAGCAACTATAACCAGCGGTTTCAGTAATGGAAACATATAGGAGGTGACTATTCAGCGAAATGAAGGGGATAGGGTATGAAATTTCAAAAATTTTATAGCGCCATATTTTATGATCTCATAAATTTGAGTCAGAGATATATGGATATGGTGATGAAGTTGAAGAATGTCTTTACAAGTGCGAACACTTCTTCTCTGTTGCAGAAACTCTAGACAAGTATAAGGTTCATTAGGCGGCCTTTCATTAGAAGGCGCGCAGCACGTTGCAATCGCACCAAGCATTCATGAAATCTAGTTGTTAACATACATTATTTGCATACATGATACATCAGATCAATGAGTTTACCACAGTACATTTCTACAATTTTACGTGTGGTCCTTTTAGTGTTGTCCTTTTTGTGAAGTTATATATCACAATATAAACGTGGTAATGAATTATAGATTTTTCCATTTCCACCTATTACTATAAGCCAACTATATATAGACCAGCTAAGTCCTTGGCCAAAAACACACAAACACCTATCAAAATATCAAGCAACATAATATACAATCAGGGCCCCTTAGGGACTCTCCTTAATATAGAATAAAATTTCTATGTGCTATGAAAATTATGTACATCCTTTCATTATTCTGCAAACATGAAAAATATCTATAAGATAGGATTTATGGATAAGACATACTATGACATTCATTTTAAAACGGAAATTTAACAAATTCTAACTAGTTTTATGATGTTTAATCTCAGAAGTGTGATTAAGTTTTCCTAAGAAGCAATTATAGTCGTTAGATGGTACCATCTACTTCTGTACTTATCCCGCTAAATTTGCCTTCGTTAGACCTTAGAATCTATGGTTTAAAATTGCTAATTATATGGGAATGTTTGAACACTAAATCTTCAACACTGTCATTTACTCTGTATATTATCATCAACCAGATTTTGGACCCGTGTTTATACACGTAATTTTGTTAACATTTTTAAATTGTTGGGCATTTGACTAGTTTTCAAGTGAACTATCACAGTAGACGCTTAAGCGTAATTAACCACTAACCAGTCATCCAATGAACATGTATACGATCAATGACAAATGAATCTCTTTATTACAACTAAATAATTATGGTAAAGGATCTGTACTATCACAAGTACACTGCCCAAGATTTTAAACTCTTGTTTACGTACACATGTGATCGATTTTCATAAGTATCAATAGCATTTTCAAATTATTGGGCGTTTCACTAGTTATGCGACAGAACATCACATTAGACTCTTAAGCATATTGGATTGATGGATCTATGTATCACAACTGACAAGTTCACCACCCGATGCAGTTTCTTATGCAATCAAATGACACAATGCTAAAAGATTAATCGAAGACCAATAAAACCTTCAACGGTTTACTATTTTCTTCCAAAACTCAAAACAGATTTACAATGGAAAACTCTCAAGTATTTAAAAAACAAAAAGCAAACCTAGATAAACTAGGAAACATACATAAAATAGGAAATCTAATTAAACACAAATTAAGTCTTACACCAAAAATCTTTATTAATTATTCTCTTCACCAAGCAATCTTATCCTTGTAGATTATTCCATGTCGTATGCTATACTGCATGCGTGATCTCCGGTCACCTATGCAACGATACTCGCTTGTTATCACCATGAACAAAGCGGCATCTCAAAAACATCGAGATATATATGTCTATATACTCGGGGTCAAGATCTACATCCAAAATGGGTGCATACATCTATACACCAGGATGTCGGCAATCCTCTGCCGAGGGCTCATCAGCAATGTATGCAATGCTTACAATCAATTGTAAATGCATCAATCATAAACCAATAATCAATATTCGTCAATCATAAACCAATAATCACAATACGATGAACATGAACCAACAATCGATAGTCGACAACCATGAGCCCCAAATCAATATCAATACCAATTCTATACGTACATACACTTAAGAGGATTCTACTTTCATCAAGTCCCAGATGCTTATATATAGGGTCACCCGCAGCCTTCCCACCACATCTAAACTCTTGACTTTACGTGA
>CM067170.1:150194568-150213270 GCA_034093135.1 Erigeron breviscapus | reverse complement strand
GCCTATGTTCCTCATCAGCGGTTTAAGCTTGTATTGATGATTGCACGCTAGGTGCTTTAGTAAGAGAACACCATCAAACCTAGAGAAGTTATGAAAATAGACCGTCTTAGCTGTCTTATCCTTTTTCACTATGGATATAATCTTGTTGACCAAATCTGTAAGTACTTTCTTGCTCCTATCTTCAAAGCTACCAAAGAATTCTTTGTGGTCTTCACTGAAGTAGGTATGAATTAGACCATCCTGAACATCTTGACCTGGACGAACCAACATGACACCTCCAGCATAAACCATATGCACGTCATTCTGAAGAACAGTCTCGAGATCTGAGACCAAGAAGGCTTTCATTCCCCTGCTCTCTCTTTTGAGTGCTGTTATATAATCAGGATAGGTACGCTTCTTATGTAGGATTTTTCTAATCCAACTTGCTGGTATAGGATCGGTCCCGCTCTTAACCTCATAGGGAATGTTGATCAGTGACAGATATCTATCATCAACAGATTGTGAAGGGCGGTCCATCTTTTTCTTCTGGTCCATATACACATGGACTGAGACTCGAACTAGACTTGATCCGTTGTAGATCTCTGCTTGCTTTAGAAAGACCCGTAAGAGTTCTGCATAGATATCCTTCTTAGGTACGAGAGGACCTTCATGGGTTGTCAAAGGAATAGCACTACCCACCATAAATGTGATCTCTACCCCGTTAGGGTTGATTATTGTCAAGGATATCGTGAACTTTCCGTAACCAGATAAGGATGGGTAAGCATACAGGTTTAAGAGATCCATAGTGGCTAGACTGAGTAGCTCGATCTGATCTATACCGGGGTTGTTTGGCTTACGGAAGTGATGCGTTGCTATGATTAATCCAGGGTGCGGATCCAAAACAGTAGTATGATCTACAACCCTAAAGAGATTATTTACGGATACATCGGTCTGAATGCAGTCTGTTGTGTAAAACCTCTTCTCTTTTGCTGTCATAGTATGTTTCATTTTATTATGAATAGTTTGTATCATTTTTTTCTCTTTTTCTTTAATAATGAACACTGTAGTTGGGCAATCCATGCATACTGTGCTTGAAGTCTTTAAGATTATACTCATATAATGAGTACCTGGGATATTGAGTCATTTCAAATTCCAACGGATGGGGAGGCTTGCATAAAGCATCAGTATACATCTTGTAAGAAGTCAGTATAGTGTTGATCTTTTCCTCCCAAAGATCCTTATCACGTTTCTTCTTTTTATGACTTTCTGGTATATTAGCACGTAAGCTTTCACGCAGCTCTTCCTCTTTGAAGATCCTTTTTAGATCGATGTTGTTATCATCATCATTGCAAACTATGTTATTGTCCACTACCAATTTCTCTCTATACCTAATGACGTTGTGATAGATGAAATCGTTGACGATAGAAAGAGGGTCCATATGAAGGAAGACATCCATATAATTTTTAGGTATATTCATGCAATAATCCACTGTACTTATAAAGTTGTCATGAACTGTGTATACGGGGGCATTATCAATAATCATTAAAAGAATCACATTCATTGCTATGTAAGCGTCCCTCTGATGGATGAAGTTAACAAAGGTAGAGACTAGAGTTTTCTTTTTATCTCTTGTGTTAGTTGATACTCTGAGTGTGACTTGACGACGCTTCTTAGTCTTTCTATCATAAACCCATACATTGACTGGTTCACTTTTCATATAATCCTGAACAGTTGTAAATAGACTTGTTCTATACTGAACTTGACAATCCCTAGCAGAAACTACCCATCCTATTGTTTTGATTAAACTGATCAAACAATCAATATTGGAATATTCCTCTTTCCAGAACTGAAAGCATATTTTAGCTAATTGGAAAGATTCCTTTTTAGTTAAGAACTGAGATAAAGAATTCACTATATCACCGGTAGTGCTATGGATAGTCTTACCATAGATTATAGGCATAAATATACCTTTCACTAGCTTACGATTAAGTAGTTTACATAATAGATCTTTTAGAGTGTTATCTAAATATGTCTTATATTGAATATAATTTTTAAGATTGTATAGCATATTGGTATAAATATCTTGAATTTCATCATAACCTGTAGGTATAAGATTTGTATTTATTGCCATTTCTCTATCCAACAAGAAGAAACTCATTAGTTGATAAGCACTAGCCGATGCATCTTGCGTAATTGGAAGGTTACTTATCAGTTCTGGACAATCCATAATAAATGGAATAGACGATGCTATCAATTGGAAGGGTTTTTTACCCAACGATGCACATTTGATCAAATCAGGTGCAAAGCCTTTTTTCAGCAATAAAGAATATTTATCTTTAAACCACACCAATGCATCATTTATTGTATTAAAAGACTTGTAATTGAAGGCTATAGACGACTTTAAGATTGATCTACAATCTTCATTATATGGACCATAAGGTAAATTATACTCTGATGTGTCAAAGAGAAGCAGGCTTCTTGCTAGATCTCGTTCATGGAGGTGTAATATACCACTTCGATATATTCTACCTCGGAAATCAAGAAAGACTGGTAAATAGATTTTATAACCCTCGAAGGCTTTCGCCAAATTTAAGATCATACACTCGTACTGTGCACGTTGAACATCCTTATTTAATATATTTAACAACTCTTCATATGTATATATATTCCTAATGTCTTGTGACTGAAGATAAGATACTCTAAGGGCTTCTGACATCTTTTTCATATTAGCACTGGCTAGTGTTTTGGGCATAAGTAAACCATAGTTCACAAAAGAACTATAATTTGTCTCAATATATTCTAACAATGGTTTTGATATTAGAAAGGGCTGATCCTGCAGTTTGTTCATCACACTACAGATTTCTCTATCAAACTTATCTATATATATATAGTAGTGATTTATATCACCTGAACTGAGCAGTTTGTAACGACAAACATCACCTGTAAAACCGTTTAAGTAACCACCTTTAAAGTCGGACAGGACTTTTGGTTTATTTACATCCGTAAGAGCTGTATCCCATGGCAAAGGTTTGCATACCATTGGTAAGTTGAACTTAATAGGGAGTAATGAAACATCAAAATTGCATATTGCGTATAGGGTTTTAGGTATATAATATACACCCTTCTTCTTTACTACAGGAACCTTCTTAGTTTTATCTTCAGTAACTGATAAAACAATCAAACTCCGAGATACCATAAAATCCACCAAGGCTACCCCGATTGGAAAATTTACCACAAGGTTAGAACCTTTAACTTTACCTTTACTCTCCATCTCTTGACTCAATTTTGAATCATAAATATTGCTTAAATCGGATATAATTAATTTCTTATGAGAATGTACATGCCGATCAAGATGATCTATCAATGTTGCAACACGAACCATTGTTTCATCTGTGCGATATAACTGACAGATTACATAAACTATCAAAGCCTCTAGTGTATATTGTCCAAAATGCATTAGAAATTGATATTGTTTATTATCCTCAGCGTTGAGCTTTTCTAACAAGAAATCTTTTGCACTTTGTTTGTTATTACTTATCATCATATCCATAATAACATAACAGGATTTTCTTATTGATTTCTCATCAAACTCCATAGATATACTCTCTATACGTTTTTGTAATTCTATTAATTTATCGGGATTGAAGGGGGTACTCTCACTTTCCTTAAACTTTGTTAAAATTGTAAGTACTTCATCTTTATACTGACTTCGGCTGCTCTTATTAGGAGAACTAGTATAAAAATGTTCGGAATAGAAGGTTTTCCAGAAATCTACTATAATTTCTTTATCTTTGGAATTATTGGCATCAACAGTAGCATTAAGAAAAAGAACAAAATCATTCATTTGAAATTTATGCTTTTATATGATATATCCTATGGGATTTTTTCCTAAAGCATCTTTTTTGTAATTTTCGGAAAGTCTTAACCCGTGGATTGATTTTATATTTATGACAATACACCAGCTATAAGAGGTATCTTCCGATCATATCAAAGAAGATACATTAGCTGGAGACAGGTATAGAATCATCAAACTATTTGATTATGAAAATCAATCTATATTATAATGTATATAAGATTGATATCATATAGTTCTAGACTCGTGGGAATTTTCTAAGTACCTTACCCTTATCATAAATATATCCATCAATCCCTCTAGTATGGATCGCTGTTCTACTTGAGAGAGAAAGACAATCTTTTTCACCCCAGATAGAGAGACATTGTGTATCACATTCTCCCAGCTTTCGACTAGAGACAGACTCTAGGTATATATCTATAGTGTCTACCGGAGTACTGTGTACTTTTGGGTATATCCTCATCCACTGTTGTATGCTTGTGGCGATAAACCGTGGGTTCCACTTTAGGGAGTATGGGGAGCTGTCAGCTACGCGCCATTGTTGGTTCAGAGGCAGTTTGAGTCTCCCTCAGACTTTTGGGTTAGATCAGCTAGAGTTTGACTATGGGGCAGAGGATTCAGTTCGGAAGGTACGTGAGATTATCAGTGCATGGAAACAATTGTCAAGTATGAACTTTTCCAGGTGTGCCAACCAAACCTTGTCACCCCAGAATATGTTGTTTGGAGAAGCGAGCGAGTTCACGGCGGCATTGTGTTACCATTTGCTGTGACCGAAGCTTTCCTTCAGAAGCTGAGATTGTCAGGCAGGAATTTGATACTAAGCGAAGCGAATGGGAACAAGGGAGGCATGGGATGGCCTTCCTATTCAAACTACCGACTCTAGAACAGCTCAAACAGTAAGCCCACTTCCCTTTCCAGTTGAATTAAGACTTGAATGAAGTTTATGTAGACTGAAAGCTTAGTAAACTAGCCCAATATTAATTCATGTAACTAGTTAAAGAAGAGAAGAGCTAGCACGAATCGTCTTTGCAGCGTAAACTCCTGCTAAATGAATGCCTTTGGCTTTGAAAGTCTTTCTGTTCCTGATTCAACTCCTTCATGCCATTGATTGATGCAAGTCTTTTTCCTTGTGTAAGAGATATTCCATCAAGTTTATGTAGACTGAAAGCTGCCTAAACTGGATCAATATTCACCCAATCCCATGCTTATCTCACTTCTACTTCTCGTGGTGCTTTGCGATAGGAAGGAATGCCCAGTATACTACTTGAGCCGAGTGATCACAGGTCGGGGGGGACAAGGTACTCAGTTGTGGAAGGGCACTGCCTCACATTAGTCTTTGTTACTCAGAAGTTGCGTCACTACTTCATGTCCTTCACTGGTGAGTTTCCCCGGCTCTGCTTTATGGTTCTTTCTCTCGCTAAACAAGAGCTCTTTCATTGAGAAGTTGGTCCTGGGGCTTCAATCATTTCTTTAGTTGACCCCGCAGAAGAGCTTGTTTCATAATCAGATAAAGGAATTGGGACAAGCCAAGGATGATGCAAAACCTTTGGCACCAGCTAATCCTCTTCGGGGATATAGAGGAAGGAAGTCAACCCTCGTAGCCAGAGCTCAAGTAAACCAATGCCTTGTAAGAGTCAGTATTCTACCCTACCTTATATCCGTAAGCCAAACCCTATCCTCCAATGAGTCTACTCCGCTTGGGAATGATAGTTAGGATATTGGAATTGAAGGATAGAAGTAAAGGTAAAGAGAGAACATAAGCAGCAAGGGATGGAGAGGAGGTTGTTGCACTCGAATGGAAGTATAGTATCACTAGGCCTGGTACGGGATATAAGGCTTTTCCAATTCATTCTTATCTGCCTCTTTCCTTATCTATTTCCCTCTTAGCTTTCTTCTATTTGAAGACTAGGTTTGGTAGTGCTGGTGTTTACAACCCGGTAAGCAGCAAGAGAAAACAGACTACAGACTGAACTTGAGATAGAACTTCTTCCGATAACAGAACTTCAAGTCATAGCAACCCGAAAGAAAATAGAATATGGGATTCACTTATTAACCGTACTTTGAGCTACCTACAGGAGGTAACTGAAAAGCAAAGACAGAAGAAAGGGGCCGAGGAAGAACCTGAGATCATGGAGTAGGAATAACATTCTCATTCATCAAGAACTTTTCTTCCATACAGTCCTACAGTCTTTCTTTCCTTCTTTAGTTGTGCTTTATGAGCTTCTATTGCGTAAACGAAAGGTGTCTTGCCGCTGACCGATTGGTATTTCTTTAGACGCAGGTGCGGACCAGTAGAGTAGTGCTTTTTTCTTTAAGCCGGTGTCTGATCCATGTCTAAACTTTTACGTAAAAGGAGAGACCGTAGCTTACTCGAAAGGGAGTCCCACCTAACAGTATGCTTCAAGTGGAAGGATCGCTACTTCCTATCATCTGTCTTTATAACATCCCCCTGTTGATATTGGAATTGAAGGATAGAAGTAAAGGTAAACTAGAATAAGGATCTTCGTTGGAAAGTGCTGGCGCTATAGGAAGTCATTCCCCTTTCTTACTAGCCAAGCAACCTCTCCGTCTTCCTTCTGCAGCCTTTCGTACCTCCCTCAAGACAAGCAGGAGATTCTACCTCGACCGGAAGAGGTGCCCCAAGAGCAAGTCTCTATTTAGAAAGGAGACCGTAGAAGGTATAGGCGATTGCTCAACTCTTAGTAGGTATACCGAGTCTGAGGACGAAAAGTCGAGCTATTTTTTTTGCTTTTTTTTTACTTTAATTTATATGGTAATGAACTAAGCCCCCACATTGATTTTTGTTTGAGGCCTCCAAAAATCTTAAGTCGCCACTGCCTCCAACGACAAAATGTTCATTCAATATGTTGGGTCAGAATATTAAAGCTTGGAAATGTTATGGTTGGACACTCAAAATGGTAATCAATGTATTCACACAACGTATTGGCCAATTGGTAAAGTCTTTAACTTTGGAATGATCTATATTTTGAGTCTCATTCTCATATGCTAATGTGTTGCTGAGATGGTCAGTATTTTAAGAGATATCTAAGTTACCATCGGAGATGGCCTAAGGGTGGATGTTTTAAGTGTAAAAAGGAAGTTAATCTAAAATGATAGATATTGAGCTCTCAAGTTATTTTTTTTCTTTATATGTTTACTACAATGGTTTTGGATCAACTTTAATATTAGACAGGGACAATGATACGGATAGATACAAGTGATGATCATGGCTCATTTCTTATTCTAAAGTACAGCTTTCAGAGCATTTCCATTCCATTCCTTAATACAGTACTTTTTATTTTTGCGTTCATCATATGTCGTTAAGATTGTAATATTCTTTTTGCTCTAAAAGTATTTCCAGCAGAATAATCACCGCAAAATTGTTTAGCTCAAAACGGACGACCACGTTGATAGATAAAGAAAATTCATAGTGTATATATTGTGGTGGAGTCGCCTTTGAATTGAAGTGTGCATAGTGAGATAGCTCGTTATTAATTTAAGAGCATTTGTACTGATTGTATAATTTAAATCAAAGCCTATGCATCTACACTACCTTATAGGTCATTTATTTTCTTCAAATTTCTTAAAAAAACTGATAAACCCAAACTATCTCCTTCTTTTATTCATTCATTTAAATATCTATACATAATATACATCTAATACCCTTAATGAAAATTTTCAAACATATATCCTTCAACCATTAAAATAACTACACTACTCTTTTTACATCAATTACTTATACATTAATAACCACATCGCCACCGTCGGTGCCGCCACCACCGTCACCACCGCCACCACCGTCACCGCGATCGACGCAGCCACACGTTGTCGACACACCGCTGCATCGCGCGGGCATATGTCTATGATATACAATGATAAAAGTGAAAAGTCATCTTATTTTTGAATCTTTTATTTATATCCTCTTCTTCTTTCTTTTAAACGTTAATTTAGTCTCAGCGATATATGTGTTATTATATTCAAGTACATTTCAAATGAAACTCATTATGGGAAAACCTCTATCTTTATATTCGGAACCTTTTTGCTCGCACCCTGTTTAATTGGAGGAAATCCATTTAAATGAAAAAACTTTTGTTACTCACACTTTTTTTTAAAGGTGTGGATCAATTGCTCACAACAGGGGATCTAACTTACGTTGTCTTAATCGGGTCCGCGCTAAAGAGCGCCCTCATCCTCAATACCTTGTAGAAGGAAAAACCCAATCAAACTGCCTAAAGGCACAACATTTAATTGAGATAAAACTCTGCCCTCTAAGCAAGACTCGAGCCTGGGTCTTGCATCACTGAGATTTGTGTGAGATACATTATACCATTGAGCTATTTGCTCGTTGGTTACTCACACTTGGTTAAATTTAAGAAAATCTATTTAAATAAGAAAACTTTATAAAGACCTAAATTTATGATCAACTAGTTAGTTAATTATTATGCCTCGTCAACACTATTAATTTTCAATTGAGCTGTAGCTCAGTGGCGGATCCACAGCCACCATAGGGTATGCAAGTGCATACCCTGTGATCCTCCTTGCTAGTGTTAAAAAAAATTAATTTTAGGTCTTGTTATTGCAAATTACACTTGGTGCATAGTCTGTAAAAATCAGGTGAATACCCTGATGAATCCGCTTGTCGATAAACATAAGAAAAAAAAAAAAAAAAAAAAAAAAAAAAAAAAAAAAAAAAAAAAAAAAAAAAAAAAAAAAAAAAAAAAAAAAAAAAAAAAAAAAAAAAAAAAAAAAAAAAAAAAAAAAAAAAAAAAAAAAAAAAAAAAAAAAAAAAAAAAAAAAAAAAAAAAAAAAAAAAAAAAAAAAAAAAAAAAAAAAAAAAAAAAAAAAAAAAAAAAAAAAAAAAAAAAAAAAAAAAAAAAAAAAAAAAAAAAAAAAAAAAAAAAAAAAAAAAAAAAAAAAAAAAAAAAAAAAAAAAAAAAAAAAAAAAAAAAAAAAAAAAAAAAAAAAAAAAAAAAAAAAAAAAAAAAAAAAAAAAAAAAAAAAAAAAAAAAAAAAAAAAAAAAAAAAAAAAAAAAAAAAAAAAAAAAAAAAAAAAAAAAAAAAAAAAAAAAAAAAAAAAAAAAAAAAAAAAAAAAAAAAAAAAAAAAAAAAAAAAAAAAAAAAAAAAAAAAAAAAAAAAAAAAAAAAAAAAAAAAAAAAAAAAAAAAAAAAAAAAAAAAAAAAAAAAAAAAAAAAAAAAAAAAAAAAAAAAAAAAAAAAAAAAAAAAAAAAAAAAAAAAAAAAAAAAAAAAAAAAAAAAAAAAAAAAAAAAAAAAAAAAAAAAAAAAAAAAAAAAAAAAAAAAAAAAAAAAAAAAAAAAAAAAAAAAAAAAAAAAAAAAAAAAAAAAAAAAAAAAAAAAAAAAAAAAAAAAAAAAAAAAAAAAAAAAAAAAAAAAAAAAAAAAAAAAAAAAAAAAAAAAAAAAAAAAAAAAAAAAAAAAAAAAAAAAAAGTTAGTTAGTAAGGGAAAAAAAAAAAAAAAAAAAAAAAAAAAAAAAAAAAAAAAAAAAAAAAAAAAAAAAAAAAAATAAAAAAAAATTAATTTTAGGTCTTGTTATTGCAAATTACACTTGGTGCATAGTCTGTAAAAATCAGGTGAATACCCTGATGAATCCGCTTGTCGATAAACATAAGAAAAAGGGAATTATCGCAAGTTTCTTGAGCAGCAGAAGAAGAATATAGAAAAGAAAATGGTATAAGTTCAGAACGGTGATGTCTGATATTTTGAAGAAGAAGTGGAGGAAGAAAGCATTAATTACATATCCTGGTTGTTTTTTTACCTTTTCAACTACTCACCTCATCCTATTCCACTTTCCAAACCATTAAATATATAAAATACTCAAATTGTACATTTGTGATTTGTGCGCATTTCCCCACTGAAATATATTAGTACTTCGTATCGTATATGTTGTCTATAAAAATAAATAAATTTCGCTTTTCTATTGTTTAGGATTTTGATTTAATTTAACTTAATCAATACATCTATATAAAAATTCTAGCACCCTTCACTTTTAAAAATAATTAAAAAAAAGTTAATTGCGAATTGACCAAAATATCTTTAATAAACCCCCAATTTATAAAGAGTTATATGCGAAATGATCATTTTACCTTTAATAAATTAATATATAGCATCAGTGTTTTATATTCTCAAATATCTCAACTACCCTCTTTGGATCAATTACATTATACAAATTACTTACACCACTCACCACCACCACATTACGTGGGTATTGTGCTATAAAAACACTCAAGCCCAAATAAACCGGATTATAAATGTTTCTTTTTTAAAGTTTTACTATATATGTATATAGCAAAGACGTGAATCCAGAAAATTAGGACATGGGGCAAAAAATTTTTATCTTAGATCAACGAGGTCGTTGCCCCGGTATATTTCTACACCACATCCGTCTGAGTTGCATACCCTACCATGAAATTCTGGATCCGCCACTGCTGTAGCTTAAGGATTATATATATCCTCTTAATTCATAGATAGTAGAAAAATACTTTTCTTAATAAACTTTTTCTTCTTCCTTTTTTTTTTTATATCCAGTCGTTATAATATTACTCTATATATTCAAGGCATGGTCGTGGTTGACCAAACAATGACGTGAACATTGTGGATAAAAGTATATTCAAAAGTTAATTAATGATGAGACTAAAATTAAAAAAAAAAAAAAAAAAAAAAAAAAAAAAAAAAAAAAAAAAAAAAAAAAAAAAAAAAAAAAAAAAAAAAAAAAAAAAAAAAAAAAAAAAAAAAAAAAAAAAAAAAAAAAAAAAAAAAAAAAAAAAAAAAAAAAAAAAAAAAAAAAAAAAAAAAAAAAAAAAAAAAAAAAAAAAAAAAAAAAAAAAAAAAAAAAAAAAAAAAAAAAAAAAAAAAAAAAAAAAAAAAAAAAAAAAAAAAAAAAAAAAAAAAAAAAAAAAAAAAAAAAAAAAAAAAAAAAAAAAAAAAAAAAAAAAAAAAAAAAAAAAAAAAAAAAAAAAAAAAAAAAAAAAAAAAAAAAAAAAAAAAAAAAAAAAAAAAAAAAAAAAAAAAAAAAAAAAAAAAAAAAAAAAAAAAAAAAAAAAAAAAAAAAAAAAAAAAAAAAAAAAAAAAAAAAAAAAAAAAAAAAAAAAAAAAAAAAAAAAAAAAAAAAAAAAAAAAAAAAAAAAAAAAAAAAAAAAAAAAAAAAAAAAAAAAAAAAAAAAAAAAAAAAAAAAAAAAAAAAAAAAAAAAAAAAAAAAAAAAAAAAAAAAAAAAAAAAAAAAAAAAAAAAAAAAAAAAAAAAAAAAAAAAAAAAAAAAAAAAAAAAAAAAAAAAAAAAAAAAAAAAAAAAAAAAAAAAAAAAAAAAAAAAAAAAAAAAAAAAAAAAAAAAAAAAAAAAAAAAAAAAAAAAAAAAAAAAAAAAAAAAAAAAAAAAAAAAAAAAAAAAAAAAAAAAAAAAAAAAAAAAAAAAAAAAAAAAAAAAAAAAAAAAAAAAAAAAAAAAAAAAAAAAAAAAAAAAAAAAAAAAAAAAAAAAAAAAAAAAAAAAAAAAAAAAAAAAAAAAAAAAAAAAAAAAAAAAAAAAAAAAAAAAAAAAAAAAAAAAAAAAAAAAAAAAAAAAAAAAAAAAAAAAAAAAAAAAAAAAAAAAAAAAAAAAAAAAAAAAAAAAAAAAAAAAAAAAAAAAAAAAAAAAAAAAAAAAAAAAAAAAAAAAAAAAAAAAAAAAAAAAAAAAAAAAAAAAAAAAAAAAAAAAAAAAAAAAAAAAAAAAAAAAAAAAAAAAAAAAAAAAAAAAAAAAAAAAAAAAAAAAAAAAAAAAAAAAAAAAAAAAAAAAAAAAAAAAAAAAAAAAAAAAAAAAAAAAAAAAAAAAAAAAAAAAAAAAAAAAAAAAAAAAAAAAAAAAAAAAAAAAAAAAAAAAAAAAAAAAAAAAAAAAAAAAAAAAAAAAAAAAAAAAAAAAAAAAAAAAAAAAAAAAAAAAAAAAAAAAAAAAAAAAAAAAAAAAAAAAAAAAAAAAAAAAAAAAAAAAAAAAAAAAAAAAAAAAAAAAAAAAAAAAAAAAAAAAAAAAAAAAAAAAAAAAAAAAAAAAAAAAAAAAAAAAAACTTTAATTCCAAAATGAAAAAGTTTGGATCTTTGAATAAAGCTTAACTTTTAATTAAAATCATTAGATCAAAATGCTAAAGTTATATACCTTTTAAACTTTTATTTAATTTAATTTAATAATAATTAATATGAAAACTAATTCCTACATTTTATAACTATAGAAGTAATTATGTTAATAAAATAATGAAAAATAATTCTAAATTTTATATTATTAATTTTAAATCACTTTTTTTTATTTCTTTATAACATTTCTTTTTTTATGTCGTACGTTGTTATCAAAGATTTATATAATTTTTTATCTAACGTAATAAATATAAAAAAGGTAAATGGGGGATTTATATAAGTATTAAATTTTACATCGTTAGTATTTTATGATATTTAAATAAAAAATATTAATATGTATATTGTGCTTATTATAATTAAAAATAAACGATTTTAAAAATGACAACATCACTATTTTTCAACATCTTTTATCTATGTTTGTTAAATTACGATATTATAAATTTAACATGTCATTAATTAATTTTAATATATAAAAACTTTCCGCAACCTCAATCTCAATCTCAATCTCAATCTCAGTCTCAGTCTCAGTCTCAGTCTCAGTCTCAGTCTCAATCTCAATCTCAATCTCACTCAATCTCAATCTCAATCTCAACCTCAATCTCAATCTCAATCTCAGTCTCAATCTCAATCTCAATCTCAATCTCAGTCTCAGTCTCAGTCTCAGTCTCACTCAAAATCTCAATCTCAATCTCAATCTCAATCTCAATCTCAATCTCAGTCTCAGTCTCAGTCTCAGTCTCAGTCTCAGTCTCAGTCTCAATCTCAATCTCAACAAAATCTTAATCTCAATCTCAACCTCAATCTCAATCTCAATCTCAGTCTCAGTCTCAGTCTCAGTCTCAATCTCAATCTCAATCTCAATCTCAGTCTCACTCAAAATCTCAATCTCAATCTCAATCTCAATCTCAATCTCAATCTCAGTCTCAGTCTCAGTCTCAGTCTCAGTCTCAATCTCAATCTCAATCTCAGTCTCAATCTCAACCTCAATCTCAATCTCAATCTCAATCTCAATCTCAGTCTCAGTCTCAGTCTCAGTCTCAGTCTCAGTCTCAATCTCAATCTCAATCTCAGTCTCAATCTCAAAATCTTCAATCTCAATCTCAATCTCAATCTCAATCTCAATCTCAGTCTCAGTCTCAGTCTCAGTCTCAATCTCAATCTCAATCTCAGTCTCAATCTCAACAATCTCAATCTCAATCTCAATCTCAATCTCAATCTCAATCTCAGTCTCAGTCTCAGTCTCAATCTCAATCTTAATCTCAATCTCAACCTCAATCTCAATCTCAATCTCAATCTCAATCTCAGTCTCAGTCTCAGTCTCAGTCTCAGTCTCAGTCTCAATCTCAATCTCAATCTCAGTCTCAATCTCGGTCTCGGTCTCAATCTCAATCTCAATCTCAGTCTCAGTCTCAGTCTCAGTCTCAGTCTCAGTCTCAATCTCAATCTCAATCTCAGTCTCAATCTCGGTCTCGGTCTCGGTCTCAATCTCAATCTCAATCTCAATCTCAATCTCAATCTCAATCTCAATCTCAATCTCAATCTCAATCTCAATCTCAATCTCAACAAAATCTTAATCTCAATCTCAACCTCAATCTCAATCTCAATCTCAGTCTCAGTCTCAGTCTCAGTCTCAGTCTCAGTCTCAGTCTCAACAAAATCTTAATCTCAATCTCAACCTCAATCTCAATCTCAATCTCAGTCTCAGTCTCAGTCTCAGTCTCAGTCTCAGTCTCAGTCTCAATCTCAATCTCAATCTCAATCTCAATCTCAATCTCAATCTCAATCTCAATCTCAACAAAATCTTAATCTCAATCTCAACCTCAATCTCAATCTCAATCTCAGTCTCAGTCTCAGTCTCAGTCTCAGTCTCAGTCTCAGTCTCAATCTCAATCTCAACAAAATCTTAATCTCAATCTCAACCTCAATCTCAATCTCAATCTCAATCTCAGTCTCAGTCTCAGTCTCAGTCTCAGTCTCAGTCTCAATCTCAATCTCAATCTCAATCTCAATCTCAACCTCTATATCTCAATCTCAATCTCAATCTCAAATTTTAATAAGTTTATCTATACTCGATTTGAAAATTCAGTTATTATTTGTCCATATTTATCTAATTTCAAAAATTACTACCTACCAAAAAAATTCACATGATATTTTATTTTTTATAATTATTTATTTGAAAAGTGAATTTCGCTAGAAACTTCGTGTTGCGATTCGACATCGGGAGGTCTAGCATACGCTGTTTTAACTGGGTCCGCGCTGTAGAGCTCACTCGAAGCAGAAATGCTTATTTCAAATATCCAATGGGGGAAAACCTTTTTAATCTATCTGAAGGCACGACGATTAATAGGAGAAAACTCTTATCTCCTCCAAAATTCAAGCCTGAGGTTACCAGACCCAAACCCCTTCATTGAGAGACTACCTTTGTCATTGAAGGTTCACCTCAATGACACATGAAATTTTAATTCATTTAGATGTAGCGGTTGCTCTTACAAGGGGGGGGGGGGGGGGGGGGGGGGGGGGGGGGGGGGGGGGGGGGGGGGGGGGGGGGGGGGGGGGGGGGGGGGGGGGGGGGGGGGGGGGGGGGGGGGGGGGGGGGGGGGGGGGGGGGGGGGGGGGGGGGGGGGGGGGGGGGGGGGGGGGGGGGGGGGGGGGGGGGGGGGGGGGGGGGGGGGGGGGGGGGGGGGGGGGGGGGGGGGGGGGGGGGGGGGGGGGGGGGGGGGGGGGGGGGGGGGGGGGGGGGGGGGGGGGGGGGGGGGGGGGGGGGGGGGGGGGGGGGGGGGGGGGGGGGGGGGGGGGGGGGGGGGGGGGGGGGGGGGGGGGGGGGGGGGGGGGGGGGGGGGGGGGGGGGGGGGGGGGGGGGGGGGGGGGGGGGGGGGGGGGGGGGGGGGGGGGGGGGGGGGGGGGGGGGGGGGGGGGGGGGGGGGGGGGGGGGGGGGGGGGGGGGGGGGGGGGGGGGGGGGGGGGGGGGGGGGGGGGGGGGGGGGGGGGGGGGGGGGGGGGGGGGGGGGGGGGGGGGGGGGGGGGGGGGGGGGGGGGGGGGGGGGGGGGGGGGGGGGGGGGGGGGGGGGGGGGGGGGGGGGGGGGGGGGGGGGGGGGGGGGGGGGGGGGGGGGGGGGGGGGGGGGGGGGGGGGGGGGGGGGGGGGGGGGGGGGGGGGGGGGGGGGGGGGGGGGGGGGGGGGGGGGGGGGGGGGGGGGGGGGGGGGGGGGGGGGGGGGGGGGGGGGGGGGGGGGGGGGGGGGGGGGGGGGGGGGGGGGGGGGGGGGGGGGGGGGGGGGGGGGGGGGGGGGGGGGGGGGGGGGGGGGGGGGGGGGGGGGGGGGGGGGGGGGGGGGGGGGGGGGGGGGGGGGGGGGGGGGGGGGGGGGGGGGGGGGGGGGGGGGGGGGGGGGGGGGGGGGGGGGGGGGGGGGGGGGGGGGGGGGGGGGGGGGGGGGGGGGGGGGGGGGGGGGGGGGGGGGGGGGGGGGGGGGGGGGGGGGGGGGGGGGGGGGGGGGGGGGGGGGGGGGGGGGGGGGGGGGGGGGGGGGGGGGGGGGGGGGGGGGGGGGGGGGGGGGGGGGGGGGGGGGGGGGGGGGGGGGGGGGGGGGGGGGGGGGGGGGGGGGGGGGGGGGGGGGGGGGGGGGGGGGGGGGGGGGGGGGGGGGGGGGGGGGGGGGGGGGGGGGGGGGGGGGGGGGGGGGGGGGGGGGGGGGGGGGGGGGGGGGGGGGGGGGGGGGGGGGGGGGGGGGGGGGGGGGGGGGGGGGGGGGGGGGGGGGGGGGGGGGGGGGGGGGGGGGGGGGGGGGGGGGGGGGGGGGGGGGGGGGGGGGGGGGGGGGGGGGGGGGGGGGGGGGGGGGGGGGGGGGGGGGGGGGGGGGGGGGGGGGGGGGGGGGGGGGGGGGGGGGGGGGGGGGGGGGGGGGGGGGGGGGGGGGGGGGGGGGGGGGGGGGGGGGGGGGGGGGGGGGGGGGGGGGGGGGGGGGGGGGGGGGGGGGGGGGGGGGGGGGGGGGGGGGGGGGGGGGGGGGGGGGGGGGGGGGGGGGGGGGGGGGGGGGGGGGGGGGGGGGGGGGGGGGGGGGGGGGGGGGGGGGGGGGGGGGGGGGGGGGGGGGGGGGGGGGGGGGGGGGGGGGGGGGGGGGGGGGGGGGGGGGGGGGGGGGGGGGGGGGGGGGGGGGGGGGGGGGGGGGGGGGGGGGGGGGGGGGGGGGGGGGGGGGGGGGGGGGGGGGGGGGGGGGGGGGGGGGGGGGGGGGGGGGGGGGGGGGGGGGGGGGGGGGGGGGGGGGGGGGGGGGGGGGGGGGGGGGGGGGGGGGGGGGGGGGGGGGGGGGGGGGGGGGGGGGGGGGGGGGGGGGGGGGGGGGGGGGGGGGGGGGGGGGGGGGGGGGGGGGGGGGGGGGGGGGGGGGGGGGGGGGGGGGGGGGGGGGGGGGGGGGGGGGGGGGGGGGGGGGGGGGGGGGGGGGGGGGGGGGGGGCTGGTTACAGCTAATGAATGAAAAAATGTGTGTGCCGATTTATATTTCCCGTCTTAAGCCCCACCTCGGTAGCTCAGCGGTAGAGCGGCCTCTTGTGTATAGTTCAATAGGTAGTCGGACGTGGGTTCAAATCCCGCTCGAGATCGCAAAACTATAGTCAGAGTAGGAGTTCCCATCCGTCGAGGCCTCGTTTTACCTGCCCTTGGGACTGGAACTGATTGGTTGCTTGTTGTGACAGCCAAGGTCTGAACATTGTCCCACTTCCCTCATCGGGTTCCTCTCTGTTCATCATGGGGTTGTTGGGATAAAGGTGGGTTTGAGACGCGCGGGTACTCTTGATGCGAAAGGATATGGATCTAGAAGCCGAGATCAAAGCGTTAGTTCAAGATAAGAGCCCTTACGAACCAAGGCTTCTAAAGTTGCCGGAGGGTCCATCATCAAGAATGGCCTAAGATGGTCAGAAGCATTCCTAACAATGCTAGCCACAGCGGAATACTCCGGCAAAACGGGTCGCCATTTCGCGGAATCGAACGCCCTAAGAGGAAGATTTCATTTGCTTTCTGTTTCGTGGAACGAAGTTGATCCATGGTCATCGGGATGTCTATGTTGAAAGAGAACCTAACCTGAAGAGTCATTGGTTTTCCAGGTCGGAAAATGAAGTAAACAACTCAGGTGGACAAGAGGCGAACCACTCAGCTGATGAGTCAGCTATACTTTTTTTAAAATAGCCTAATGAGAAGACGATCGTAACCTCTGAGCTCAAAGATGGAAAGCAGATTCCTTTTTTCAGGTTTTGCATAGCTTCCCAAGCGCCCGGCTTTCTTTTTGGGTTCCGAAAGGCAGAGTAGCTTCAGCATCGAGTAGAGTATGGGATAGAGTTCGAGTGAGGCATCAACCATAGATTGTGGAACTTTCGAGATGCTTCCTTGCGAAAGCCAACGGAGTCTGTACTGTAACTCAACCTTCTCATCCATGGAAGGATTCCTTATTCGATGATAAATGTCAATCGAGGGCACCCTCATTTCCAGAGAGAGAATCAGGCTGCACAGAAGGGGGAAAGCCCTCCTACTGAGCAAGATCATTAATTAATATTAATAAGGAAGCACTTAACTTAGGGCAGCCAGTCTCACTTCACACAGCACAGCGCCTTGCTATTTGCATTCATCCTTGTAACTTACCGAAGCGAGGATCTCATGCTATCATTGAACGGCTACCGAACCGCCATACTCAGGTAACCGGTCTAGGTTCCAAGTACATCAACACCCCATAGCTACTTAGGGCCGCAACGCAATAAGGCTTTTCGCTCTAGTTGGGCAATGCAAGGAGGCCTCTTTCGCCATTCTTTCTAAATGATAAACTATTATTAGTTCAGTTCGGTAGAACATCGATGAGAGGATAATTTTTTCACAGAAGCATATGATTACCCCTCAATCGCCGGGTGGCTTGCTCCAGGTGCATGAGTAGCTTTGCTGGCTCTTATACGAAAGGTACCGGCCTCTTTCAGTGGTTCTTGCTTGCTCTTTAAAGCTGATCTGGTGCTGTCTCGTTCCTTCAGTTTGTTCTGATTCCGATGAAGGATACTATATTCCGCCTACACAACTACCTTGCTTGGTGGTTCAAAATGGAAGTCTAGGTATCTGCTTAAGTGGTCTGCTCGTACCGTTCCAAAAAGAGCTGCGCTGACAGGCGTATTTGAAAATGTGTTTCCGGGCTCACATATCTAAATTTCAGCGAGATAGGGTGCGGATAGGTGGAATGGAAATTCTACTCCAATCCCTTTAATGGATCCCCGAAGGAGACGGGTGCAAATGGAATTTCAATCAAAGGCGCTATGACCACTGAGCATGCCAACAAGGCAAACTCAGAAAATCGTCTCCTGTCCCAGGTCACTGAAAGGGAGATACTCGCAGCCGAGCTCTCGTGCCACTCCCGCTGCCAACTTCGTGATAGAACGACCATGCGAAGGGATACGGATAGGCTGCCCTCCCACACTTAAGGCATTGTGTTACACCTTAAATGTCTGGATTTAGCGTTATTGTCAAGCATCTCATTCACTACTAAAAGAAAGGTATGGATATTCTGCTCGAAAGCTTGACGAAGAAGCGTAAGCAAAAAGCATATTTTAGGAAAGAGGTCCAGTCAGCTGGTTACAGCTAATGAATGAAAAAATGTGTGTGCCGATTTATATTTCCCGTCTTAAGCCCCACCTCGGTAGCTCAGCGGTAGAGCGGCCTCTTGTGTATAGTTCAATAGGTAGTCGGACGTGGGTTCAAATCCCGCTCGAGGGAAAAACAGAGAGAGCAGCGAAG
>CM067170.1:150172068-150189568 GCA_034093135.1 Erigeron breviscapus | reverse complement strand
AATGGAGGAGAAGCAAGACTTCAGAAGAAGCAGAAGTAGGAAAGGAAGAAAAGCCAAAGTCCGGGCAGTCTTTAGAAGCAACGGGTTGGGAAACCAAGAGAACGCTTGGCCTTTTCTTATCTTCTTCCCGCCACCATGGACTAAGAGACAAAGTTGCGTGGGAAGCGAAAGGTAATGGGAGAAAATGCATGGTTGCAAACAAATCGACTTCAGTCTGTTTGAAAGTCAAAGGAAAGAGAGACTTTTTCTAAAGAGTTCTATTTAGGATGTTGAATGCTTCCTTGTGGAAGTAAGATATTCCATAGCTTTAAGGGAGAATGGAGCAAGAGCAAGCGATCAGTTCACTAAGGTCATAATAGTATTTATATAAATAGAAAAAAGTGATTTCAGACGAAAAAGTCTTTTTTTTAACATAAGCATTGAACACTTAGACTAGGTTTTGGCCCATACATGCAAACACAACAAAGAAAACCAAACAAAGAAAAGGAAGACCATACATTAAAACACACTACTTTGCGTCTACAGACACTTATTTAAACCTTATTATTTTATATTATATTATAGACGGACTCTTCTATTCTAGTCTCCCAGGCGACCGAGGGTGGCGGCCCGAACAATTAAGTCTTTTTCTTCCTCGAGGAGGGCCCTCTTTTGGTTTTCGAGACTTCGAATTCTGTCCCGTAAAAATTGCATCCTTCTGCCTACGTCCTCAGGATCGAGAGCAGGCGGATGCTCCCAGAACAGACCAAGCATTTGCTCACATTGGAGCTTCTGCTGTTCCACTTGATGGATTTCAGTCTGAATTGTTGCGAGTCTTCCGGCAATGATATCCATTAAGTCTTACTGAAAGTCTTTCTTTCTGACTTCTACCTCTCTCTTTGAAACTTTGAGAAGAGGGGCAACAGTGAAGATGCCAAGAATGACCGTGTCTATGGGCCTTGGAGGCGCTTAACTCTTTCTTATTATTAGTGATAATTATTGTTGCCTTAGCTTCATAACATGTTTCAACCCCGATTTTTCATGAATATGTAAGCAGATCTACTCGATTTTAGTGTGCCTAGTAATTATCTTTGTATGGTTTGCAGTACGACGGGCCCTGCCCAAAAAGGGAATCAAATAGTCCTTTGTTTTTTCGCGGGTATCGCCACGCGGCTTAATCCCTCTAACTCCCTCAGGAATAGGAGGCAATAATAGAACGCACATCAGAGAAGAGAGTACTCCCTTTCTAAATAAATAAACAAGGCCCTCCGCGTCCTTTCTTAAGAGATAGAGCACTCCTTACTCGACAGCTCAAAGCTGACCAGTACAAACCCACGTGATCCGTATTCGCTTACGTACCCTATGGCACTATTTAGACATGCCTACTCCTCTTTCACTGGCTTCTACTTGTCTTTTATATTGGCATTTTTGTATATCATGACATCCCCTCGGCCAATCTCACTCGACCGTTCTTTCTTAGGCGAGCGGGGTGAGGCCGAAGCTAGATCATTGATTAGATTCTCCAAGAAAGACAGAAAAGCCCCATTCCAGCTCACTGTGATAGTCCACTAAGAACGGTATAGAATAAGTCAGTAAGTACTAGCAATAGCTTTTTCAGTACAACGAGTCCCCTTCTCCACGACCACTCTTATTTGTTTTCATTTGGGCTTTCCTTGGAAATTTCCGTGTCCCCCATCAACTCTTCCCAAGTCATTCCATTTTGGACTCGGACGTGGGCTTTTCAAACCATCAAGTGGGCTTTGCAATTCAGTATCTTCAAAACCATAATTATCCCATGAGTCCCCCAATTTATCCTCTTCCTATTCATTCTCTTTCTGTTGCCTAGGCTAGGCTTATGTCTTACTATTCTCTCTGATCTCTGGGCTTATGGTTAAGGAGACATCCGATTCAGTGGTGGCAGACCCTTTTTCACCGGGAAGACGCTCAGGAGACATCAGACGAGTCAGTAAAGAATCCTCCGGCCTAGAATAGAATGCCCAGTTCGAGTTATGGCCTGCTACGGGTCTTCTAAAGCCCGTAACAGGGCTTATTTGCTAACTTTCCACATCCTATGTATATTCATAAAATTCAGCTACAACAGATGAAGTGGTAAGCCCGCTTATCTATTTATCTTATTATCTTAAGCGATAGCAGACTTTTCGGCTCGGTGAAAGAGGTTGTCTCGTCCGTCTACTGAGTCAGTGACATAAGTGGTATCCTCTGCAGCAGTCAATTCATTAATCACTAAAGAAGACTCGGTTCCCCGGGCGGATGGGAAAGGAGATGAAGCAACATCAGTTGTATCAGCTACAGAATCAGATTCCGGTGAGGCTACAAGCCTATCTTCGACTTTCGTTGTTCTTTCTTCTTGCTGTAAAGTGCCATTTCTGCTCTCAGAAGTACGAAATTACTAACTAGTCTGGTTGGCTTTTCATTTTTATGCCCGTTTGGCATGGGACAGTTTTGTTACCCTAAAGCAGAGAAAGCTGGATCAAAGGATGCTTTTGAAAAGGCCGATTTTCGGTATCAATTGCCGGATGAATTCAGTGACAGCCAAAGAAAGGAATTACAAACCAGTGATCTCCGCCTTTATCCAATGAAGCGAAAAGCCTAGTTCTCTGTAAAGCCTTCACGGAGTTCAAGACCGGCATCCACGCTTATTCTTCTCGAGGTTGCCTCTTCTCTAGATCTAGAACAAGGACGGGCGCGGCAAGGCATTCTCTTACATCAAAGGTACATTCTGACTTTCTATTTAAATAAAGGAAAGACCTGAATAGGATTCCGTAACACAGCTAGGCTTAAGGCCAACTACTGGCTATACTGACTACTTACTATTGTTCTAGAGCGGGGAAAGTCTTCAAGAATGTAAAAAAAAGTGCCGTCCCCGACTCCTCTTATTGGAGAACTAGTCTAGTAGAAAGAATATTAACCGGCGAATTTCGATAGGTAGAGTAGGACCAAGCTCTTCTAAATCAATCCCAACCTTCCGCTCGGTAAAAAAAAAAAAAAAAAAAAAAAAAAAAAAAAAAAAAAAAAAAAAAAAAAAAAAAAAAAAAAAAAAAAAAAAAAAAAAAAAAAAAAAAAAAAAAAAAAAAAAAAAAAAAAAAAAAAAAAAAAAAAAAAAAAAAAAAAAAAAAAAAAAAAAAAAAAAAAAAAAAAAAAAAAAAAAAAAAAAAAAAAAAAAAAAAAAAAAAAAAAAAAAAAAAAAAAAAAAAAAAAAAAAAAAAAAAAAAAAAAAAAAAAAAAAAAAAAAAAAAAAAAAAAAAAAAAAAAAAAAAAAAAAAAAAAAAAAAAAAAAAAAAAAAAAAAAAAAAAAAAAAAAAAAAAAAAAAAAAAAAAAAAAAAAAAAAAAAAAAAAAAAAAAAAAAAAAAAAAAAAAAAAAAAAAAAAAAAAAAAAAAAAAAAAAAAAAAAAAAAAAAAAAAAAAAAAAAAAAAAAAAAAAAAAAAAAAAAAAAAAAAAAAAAAAAAAAAAAAAAAAAAAAAAAAAAAAAAAAAAAAAAAAAAAAAAAAAAAAAAAAAAAAAAAAAAAAAAAAAAAAAAAAAAAAAAAAAAAAAAAAAAAAAAAAAAAAAAAAAAAAAAAAAAAAAAAAAAAAAAAAAAAAAAAAAAAAAAAAAAAAAAAAAAAAAAAAAAAAAAAAAAAAAAAAAAAAAAAAAAAAAAAAAAAAAAAAAAAAAAAAAAAAAAAAAAAAAAAAAAAAAAAAAAAAAAAAAAAAAAAAAAAAAAAAAAAAAAAAAAAAAAAAAAAAAAAAAAAAAAAAAAAAAAAAAAAAAAAAAAAAAAAAAAAAAAAAAAAAAAAAAAAAAAAAAAAAAAAAAAAAAAAAAAAAAAAAAAAAAAAAAAAAAAAAAAAAAAAAAAAAAAGAATGTAAAAAAAAGTGCCGTCCCCGACTCCTCTTATTGGAGAACTAGTCTAGTAGAAAGAATATTAACCGGCGAATTTCGATAGATAGAGTAGGACCAAGCTCTTCTAAATCAATCCCAACCTTCCGCCCGGTCGCTAACCTATCTTTTTGAGTCCATGAGAACGAGAGTCGGTCCTTCTCCCCCATCTCGGTGACGTCCAACATCGACGGTCGTGAACTGCTTCACACAGTCCCGAATCGAGCCTGTTGAGACACATTACACTCTGACGGGCAAGGTACTCTACGTTCTCGGGAAGGAACTGAAGCTTTCACTCTTCTCTCCCTAGTTTTGGTAGTGCAAGGTCCCGCCTCTATGTCTCTGTCGTCGCATAGCGTCGCGTCATCGGTGAGGTACATGACGCCCGTACTAAATTTCTATTCTTTAAACAAAAGACGGGATTTCTTGTCCATTTATTTTTTATCTGTCTCCTGTTGTGTTGCTGGCTCGAACAGCTAATTGCGTAGTTTTGAGTGAGAACAAGCCTTTCGGATGACAGCTTTGGTAAGAAGGGGCATGTGCTTTGAGAAAGCTAATCCCTCTGAAGCGTGAGCTTGCAAAATGCTAACACTTCGGTTGCGTGATTAGGTTTGTGTGAAGTCATGAAAGTTACGCAAAAAGAACAGAAATTTGCAAGATTGGATCTTTCCGTTCTCTGAGGTTCTTTCTATCTCGTAAGAGGTAAGGCTTCCCCGTCTTTACTCCCTGGTAAGCTAGACTTTCTTCTCTACTCATTTTAGAGAGCTAATCTTACTTCTATCTCTTCTCAGTTCTCTAGGGAAGGTAGGGATTACTTGAGCTTACCCATCACTTCAGCATTCTATTTCCAGGGGATTCCTAAAGAGTAGAAAGGAGTGCTTACTGATAGGCTAACTTCACTCCTTTCACATTTAAAGTAGCTGCGGGCACCCGACTTTCTGCTTTCTCACAAGATGGTTGCGGGTTGACGATTCCGTAGACATCGTAGATGAAATACGAACAATAGCACGGGCAAACCAACGCTTTGATGAAAGTTGTGAGCTCGCAGCGAGAAGAGCACTTGAAGAACTGGATCCATCTTTGACGCCTGCTGAAAGAGAACTGGAAGAAGCAATTGGATAAGAATCATACGCTGAATGAGCAGACGAATCGACCGAGCAAAGTAGATAGGAGTACTAGGAAAAACATGCCTGTGCATTTCCTCTGTTGAAGAAAGAGTGCTGCCCGGGCGGCACGTTAGCATCATGCTACAAGTAGTACTTCCGTAGCCTCCGATACCAGGCCATAAAGTGTTGTAGGGGGAGGATCAGTCTTTGCTAGCAGCCCTGCCAAAGGACTGTGCGAGAAAGCCATACATTACAACCTAGATGACTCCTCAGCAATGCTACTAGTCCTTTCTTCTTACAGTGATGAGAGTTCAGTCATTCGAAGCTCCGTTCGCACCTGATCCCTTTGCTTCTTTACCAGACAAGAAGGATTAGACTTTCACTAATGGACTATAGCTAACTGAGAGAAAGAAACCTATGTCACTATTGTATTGTGAACCCCGCGCACTACCTGTGACAGGCTAAAAACAGATAGAACACTATATCCTATTCCTGGAATGTTGTACGGATACGGACTCTAACTCCAGCCAACTGCTTCGTACAGAGCAAGGATTCAGGGCTTTCAAAACACTCTAATGGGCGTTCAGCCTATTTCTTACCTTTTTGTATTATATGATATATCCTATGGGATTTTTTCCTAAAGCATCTTTTTTGTAATTTTCGGAAAGTCTTAACCCGTGGATTGATTTTATATTTATGACAATACACCAGCTATAAGAGGTATCTTCCGATCATATCAAAGAAGATACATTAGCTGGAGACAGGTATAGAATCATCAAACTATTTGATTATGAAAATCAATCTATATTATAATGTATATAAGATTGATATCATATAGTTCTAGACTCGTGGGAATTTTCTAAGTACCTTACCCTTATCATAAATATATCCATCAATCCCTCTAGTATGGATCGCTGTTCTACTTGAGAGAGAAAGACAATCTTTTTCACCCCAGATAGAGAGACATTGTGTATCACATTCTCCCAGCTTTCGACTAGAGACAGACTCTAGGTATATATCTATAGTGTCTACCGGAGTACTGTGTACTTTTGAGACCTATAGAGGTATCCGTGATAGTTTGTGGTCTTTCTTCCAAAAAGAATATCCACTTAGTAGTAGTTGCTTGGAGAGGTAGAGATGAATGCTTGTTCGTTCCCCCTTTCGTTCTGACAGTACATACCCTCTCATGTAACATACAGTCTTTCCTCTTAAGCAAGGGCATTCCTAAACCTGCTTTCTCTCCCTTCTTGTCTTAGTATATCTTATAGTGACGCTTGAACTTGAAGAGTGAAAAATCCATTTAAAGGAATTCGTTCTGATTGCCCATCCCTTCGGGGACTCTCGATGCACTTCATGCAATCAGTTCCTTTCACTACCAGCCGCTGAAGGAGCTGCTCTAGCTTAAGTCGATCCTTACAACATAGAATAGCCGAACGAATTAGCCATAGAGCTCATCCCCGATTAAATAGTTGATGATTTCTTGATGGTTGACTGCTATATCTTAATTAGAGAATCGACTGGCCTCTCCTGCTTGAAAGAAAAAGAAGTTGCGATGCCATTGACTCTGTTAGAGGTGGGCTAGAAGAGAGTAGCTCATGCCCTTTACTTTAACTCCGATCGTAGAATAAAAAGTATGTTTTCCCAGGAGTGGTTCAAGCCTGCTAATCCGAGCTAAGAACAGGAAATGTCAGTGACTTAAAGGAGTGATGAGAGTAGTGATTCATGGTTGATGCATGGGAGAAGATACAAGGGAGGCTAGCTGTCAGAGATTCTTGCTAATCAACAAGTGACGCATTCCTTTCCCCTTGGGTTACCCTCGAGGAACTGTTTAGCGGTTGTCTCGCACTCCTGGAGGATGGTCGCGGTGTACGAAGACCTCGTTCGCTTCTCTCTGGAAGCTTTTTTATAGAAGTGCGCTTTTAAAGTGCATTAATCAGGCTGTGAAGTGAAGGTCACAGGGGCTATGAGACCCGGCGTAGGAATTAGGAAGCCCTAGTAGTAAGCAGAAAATGAAAAGCATATGAATAAGCTCAAGATAGCCAAGATGGAGTAGGGCTAGTCTAAGACAAGACAGACCGATATTGATTCTCCTGCTCGCCTTTACAAGGTTTCCTACTCACTCTATTGGGTGTCCTAATTATTTGTATTCCGCTGATAGTCTGCTCTTCCGGGATGCAGCTTACCTTCCTTCCTGTGTTGGTAGTTTAGTAAGGACTGATTTCAGGTTAGTATAGATAAAGACAGATAAGAATAGCTGAGGTAGGAGTTCTTTTTGTTCCGGGTAAGAGCTAAGGATAGATAGAGGAATTAGGTTAAGGATGGTAACTTCGCTTACTGTGCTCTTAGTTCTAACAGGTAGTCTCCCTTCTAGTTTTCCCTTGCTATTATGAGTTTGCTTTCTTTCTCTTGAGCTAGGACCCTAACTTCAGATAGGACTTCCTCCTCCCAAGCGGCTTACAACTAATCCCTTCTAGTTGAAAGAAAGGACTAGCATAGCAGGATGGGAAGGGCAATAAGCACCAAAAAATGAGTTACGTCAGGATTGGATTAAGAAAGAACCGGTAGTAAGGTAAGCTGGGAAACTGCCGTTAATGGCTTTCGTTGCTCGTACTGGGAATGCTGTATTTAGTCGGTTACCTGCCTGCCACTGCTTTTTTGTGCGAAGGCTGGAGGGCTCGGTAAGCGTGTGTAAGCAAGTCTTTGGTGCGTAATGGCTCGTTCATCTCTTCTGTCTGTGGGTGGGGGTGTACTTTTGAGACCTATAGAGGTATCCGTGATAGTTTGTGGTCTTTCTTCCAAAAAGAATATCCACTTAGTAGTAGTTGCTTGGAGAGGTAGAGATGAATGCTTGTTCGTTCCCCCTTTCGTTCTGACAGTACATACCCTCTCATGTAACATACAGTCTTTCCTCTTAAGCAAGGGCATTCCTAAACCTGCTTTCTCTCCCTTCTTGTCTTAGTATATCTTATAGTGACGCTTGAACTTGAAGAGTGAAAAATCCATTTAAAGGAATTCGTTCTGATTGCCCATCCCTTCGGGGACTCTCGATGCACTTCATGCAATCAGTTCCTTTCACTACCAGCCGCTGAAGGAGCTGCTCTAGCTTAAGTCGATCCTTACAACATAGAATAGCCGAACGAATTAGCCATAGAGCTCATCCCCGATTAAATAGTTGATGATTTCTTGATGGTTGACTGCTATATCTTAATTAGAGAATCGACTGGCCTCTCCTGCTTGAAAGAAAAAGAAGTTGCGATGCCATTGACTCTGTTAGAGGTGGGCTAGAAGAGAGTAGCTCATGCCCTTTACTTTAACTCCGATCGTAGAATAAAAAGTATGTTTTCCCAGGAGTGGTTCAAGCCTGCTAATCCGAGCTAAGAACAGGAAATGTCAGTGACTTAAAGGAGTGATGAGAGTAGTGATTCATGGTTGATGCATGGGAGAAGATACAAGGGAGGCTAGCTGTCAGAGATTCTTGCTAATCAACAAGTGACGCATTCCTTTCCCCTTGGGTTACCCTCGAGGAACTGTTTAGCGGTTGTCTCGCACTCCTGGAGGATGGTCGCGGTGTACGAAGACCTCGTTCGCTTCTCTCTGGAAGCTTTTTTATAGAAGTGCGCTTTTAAAGTGCATTAATCAGGCTGTGAAGTGAAGGTCACAGGGGCTATGAGACCCGGCGTAGGAATTAGGAAGCCCTAGTAGTAAGCAGAAAATGAAAAGCATATGAATAAGCTCAAGATAGCCAAGATGGAGTAGGGCTAGTCTAAGACAAGACAGACCGATATTGATTCTCCTGCTCGCCTTTACAAGGTTTCCTACTCACTCTATTGGGTGTCCTAATTATTTGTATTCCGCTGATAGTCTGCTCTTCCGGGATGCAGCTTACCTTCCTTCCTGTGTTGGTAGTTTAGTAAGGACTGATAGCAGGATGGGAAGGGCAATAAGCACCAAAAAATGAGTTACGTCAGGATTGGATTAAGAAAGAACCGGTAGTAAGGTAAGCTGGGAAACTGCCGTTAATGGCTTTCGTTGCTCGTACTGGGAATGCTGTATTTAGTCGGTTACCTGCCTGCCACTGCTTTTTTGTGCGAAGGCTGGAGGGCTCGGTAAGCGTGTGTAAGCAAGTCTTTGGTGCGTAATGGCTCGTTCATCTCTTCTGTCTGTGGGTGGGGGTGTACTTTTTGAATACACATTTCTCTCTTTGCTGAATTGCTATCGACTAAAGCTTGTTAGGACGAAGATCTTTGCTCAAGAGGAATTCATTATACGAAATAAGATAACTAACTGCTTTGCTGGCTTGCTGGCTAGCGAGTTAGTATGCCTGTTGGCTTAAAGCTCTTAGCCTGTTTCGAATGCTAGATCGGGTTGGTGTTCAGTTAGCAAAGGGAGAGCGACTAAGCACCTTGCCGTAGAGAGGGTCCTAGAAAGGTTAAGAGTTCTGCACCGGTTGGAGTGGAATAGGAATCTAAAACAGAATTCGATCAATTGGCTTTAACGAACCTATTTCATTAGAATGATCGAAGAACCCGCTTATCTATAGAAAGAGGGAGAGAGAATGAGAAATCACTCGACTGTTAAGGAGAGGATGGGAGGAGAGAACGTCGACCATAAGGGAGACAGCAGTTACTTCGATGTGAGCAGAGTGCCCATTTCCTTACTTAGACTAACCTTCGTTTAGAAAGTCTCTCCCCTCGCTCTGACTCTTCCCATACTAAGACTTTTGTTGATCTACCTTTGACTTACTTCCTATCTCTACCCTTGATCCAAGGTAGCCGAAGGACGGATTTTGACTAAGCTTTGCTGAAAAAAGTTGCAAACTTCAGTTCCGAAACTTTAGTCTTAACTTCGTTTAGTCAGAAGAACTTAGAACGGCGGTAGCAGGGGGAAAGGCAAGGTCACATCCTGCCGTCATAGCTTGCCTCCCATTGCTTCGTACGAGACAGAGAAAAAAATAAATATAAAAAGAAAAATGGAAATAGTGAATCAAGATCTAGACTATCCTCTATCCGGATAGATATGCCCCTATGAGCGACTATGCCGATCTTTATATGTTTTGGCCACGGCGTTTCCGCTAAGAAGAAGAAGGTTTGGATCTTTAAACCTTAAGAGGATGCTATCGAATGTGCTCTTGGCGCACGTGAGGGATGTGACCTATGTTAGGTCCATAAGATAGCACAGCTTTTGGTGTTCTATGATTCACCTCCGAATAATGAGTAGATAGGGAAGAGCTTTTTCTTTTTCTCTTCATAGAAGACTGATGGGTGGAGCAAGAGGTCAAATTACTATAGAAAGAAGAGTTGTAAACTATAGGACTTCTTTTTCTAGTAGTAAGATTTAGGGTTTTTTCGTTCCTTCTCTTCGATAAGAATATCGATTTGAAATGATAAAAATTCCTCTTTATTCTCTTGTGTTCAGCGAAAGAACTGCCTAAGCATACTTTTTCGGATCCAAACTTCTTTGTTCTTTCTAAGTCTTCGTCTTGCATAGAAGAACGCAACTGTTGCAAAAACGGGTCTTTCAGTAGTAGGCGGCATCCCCTCTTAGTTTTAAGTAAGCGGAACCATTCCGTTTTGGTTCTTCTCCACATTCTTACCGGGCTATCCAGGAATTTTCCTATTATTTTAGAAACTAAAATTTCGATATAGAAGAATCTCCTTATTTCTGAATAGATTATAGCATCATTTTCTTTCAAAGATATGAAATCGCCTTGGGAAACTTGAAAAGAAGTAATGCTGACTATTACATTATTCACACAAAGCCTTCGATGACTTATCAGCTGCCTTGCTTGAGGAAGAGTTTCACTAAAATGGAGACGAACCAGAATAACGTCCAATCTTGTTTCTAGATTGAGTAGAAAAGGGATATATGAAGTTCGTTCTGTTCCTCTATGCATCTCTGTGATGGGTAAATCTCCATAAAAAAGGGACAACTTTCGTGTAGTTTGTAATTGGATGTAACTATTCAGATTTTTTCGAGAATAAATCATTCTCTTAATAGATCTCGTCTTGTTCCTCAATCTTCGAAGAATGCGGCGTTGTATTATTGTAAGTTCCCTGTTCCAAACATTTCCTTCAAGTAGACGACAAGTTTTAAATCTTAATGCAGGCATTCCTCCCTCACATGCTTTTGCAACAGATTCTTACTAAGACCGGTCATCCCCATAGACACGGCCATTCTTGGCATCTTCACTGTTGCCCCTCTTCTCAAAGCCCCCCAGTAATGTTTGGCTTGCCATCCCCCATGGTCACGTCACTTGGCGTCCCCTTTTTTCTTTTACTTCACTTCAGAGGCTTTCCTGCCTGGCCAAGTACAGGGCTAACCACCCTTGCAAGCATATACCGATAAAATAGGGCACGGCGTTTGAGTAATCAGCCCTTATCGTAGATATTATCCAGCTGAATGCGACACTCTCAGTGGACATGTTGACGGAAGTCTACAATATAACATATATGGATGTTTGGATGGCTTTAGAGCAAAGATTTGTTGATCAGTCCACGGCTAAAGAAATGAAATTGAAGTTCGATATTCAGAATAACAGGAAAGGTAACAAGCCTATGGATGCCTATTTACGGGAACTGAAGTCTAATGCCACATCTGACTCAACAGCTCCTTCTTCCTCTGAGAACTCTACTTTTCTTCCTGCCTCCACTACTCCACTAGAGTGATTAGCTCCGTCATGCCTTGCAAAAGCCACCTAGGGGATAGGATACCTATTCCTTTTAGTCCGATTCGATGAAATGCCCCGAAGACTGGAATGAGGCCCCTACTGATGATTGGATTGATTCGAAGCAAAGTCAATGGCCCCTTCTCAGCTACGGAAGATGCTAGAAGAAGATAAGCACTCCGCTATATCTTTGATAAATAGGGAAAAGGAGTCACCTTATAGAGAGTAGTAGATAGTAGGTATTGTAACCTTGATAGGAAAGATCTATCGATATTCTATGCTTGAATAGTAATGAAAAGCTTGGAGTAAAGGAAGATTCGTGAGTGAAGATAGCCATAGCTATAGTCAAAGTGGATAGATGCCTATCAAACCACTAGGAGAAGTCAAGGATAGGAAGTTGGTGCTGTCATTCAAGCTATAGGCTATGACTTTATTTTAGCAATCACTTTTTGAGTGACAGCGAGAAAAGCATCTTTAGGGACCGATTCACTCCACTTGGCATTCAAAGAACTACCACATTCTTAATGTCGTGAGTTTTGGTAACCCGGTTCCTCCTCAGACAAAAAACTAATGAAGACTACATCCGGACTCGCCCTTACCAGCACATTCCACAGCTCAATAGCTACTCCTTTGGTCGATCCTTTCCTTCCGGTTTATTCCAAGGACTAATTTGAATGCCCAACCATCCAAAGGCACAACCCATACTAACTCCTAACTTTTTGTTATATTCCAATATTTATCGGATTAGTTTCCAATTCCTATGGGAATTCTAAATAATGAAACCGACCGCGATGAGTACTAGGGTCACGAAACCATAGGTAAAGACTGTTTCTCCACAAACCTTAACTAAAATTTCGATTAGGAGACACAATCGCAATGTGTATGAGTAAAAAATATTGTTAATAAAAGGGGTCTGTTCTTCAATGGCTAAGCAAGGTAAGCGCAGCTGGTCCCAATAAAAAAAAGCAGTCTTCCTTTATTCCCACGGCGGATTCCCGATAAGCAGTCTCAACTCCACGGGTAACAGTAGCTTCCTGGGCCACTTACCCCAGCCTCTGCTGACCAATCTCCTCCGTCCGTCCTCATCAAGAACAGAAAAGTTCATAAAGGAGGAAAGAAAGCAGCTGCAAAATGGACAAACCAAGCACAGGCTCCAGTTTGGCCAAAAGGCGGGAGCGGTAAATTTCATTCAATATTCAAAGAAACAGCAAGATCGAAATGGTAAATCGTTTCCCCCTGACCCGTCCTCTTTGATTCTGTAAGTTTGTCTTGTTTAGATTGCACGAGAGCGCCTTTTTTACTTTATATAAAAAATATAGATTTACAATAATAGGTAACCTTCATCAATAAACCTTGCATAAGAGATAGATCCTGCTGACTTGAACTGAGCACGAATTTCATTTGTATTTGAGCGTAAAAGCAGCTGCTTTAAAGGTTGGAAACCTACTGGTTCAGCCCGAATGATAGAAGAATCGACTGCAGCAAAACTTCCTAAACTAGACTAGAATAGAATGGACGCACTCTGCCCCCAGCAAAGGACTTCGTTGGAGGAATAAAAACCTAAACTCGATCAAAGAACTGAGACGCTTATAGAGCCTTTTTAAGAAAAGGAAGTTCACTCCAGAAGGAAGCAAAAAGAGTCGTTACGCCGCGTCTAATGCTGAGTAAGGCGACGGAACTTCTTAACCACGGTCTTAGAGAAAGTTTCAGCAGGGACTGAAATGTTGATGGCTGGGATTGATGCCCACAATCGGATGCTAGAGAATAAGCCAATAACAATCGAAAGGGCAGGGACTGATTATTCTTAGACGCCTGCTTGATTTGATAAAGGGCTTATTTGCAAGCTAAGGGCCTGCCTTCCCAGCTACTGAGGTAAGGGGCAAAGGATCCACTTGATTCATCACTTTATTCATAACCATTAGATAGAGAGAGAATCCCACCCGGCCTAGCTATAGCTATCGTAATGCGTCTCGATGCCAAAGCTTCCTGAACCAACTGAAGCAAGGAATATGAGTAGAAGAGCGCTAGCATCCCTTGCTCTCTATCGATTGCTCACCGCCGTCTCATCCAAATGAGACTTGGAAAGCGAGATAGGGCCTAACTGGGAGGCAGGAAGAAGACTACACGAGTGGTTCGGGACGGAATCTCTTTGCCTTGGGGAAAGAACTTCCTTGGCTTACTAATGACCACTTCGAGAAGAACCTATTTGAAGTCTAATGCCACATCTGACTCAACAGCTCCTTCTTCCTCTGAGAACTCTACTTTTCTTCCTGCCTCCACTACTGGTCTGTCTTCTGCCGTTCCCAGTGCTTCCCTAGTGGCATCTTCACTCATGACAGACTCAAGCATCGAGTCTTCATCGCTGTCACAGGCTACGGCTTTGCAGTCCTACATCACTGCATCTGGTTCGTTGTCCTTTGTGAACCCGAAACCTGTGTTGCCCTCTTATTAGGTTCATGGACCGACTGCAGGACCCTCGGCATCTATTCCACTGCCCTCCAGTCATGTTTTCATGCCTTCCCCACAGGTATATACCACGGTTCCCTCTGCTGCCTTCTCACCATGTCTTCCAATGCATCTCCTCAATCTTTCCCTTCCACCTACCAGAACCCATCATCCTTCTCACCTGCACCCCTTCTTGCTGCACGCATCTCGTATCCATAAAGCTAGACTGACGCAACTATCTTCTCTGGAAATCGCAGTTTGAACCTATACTCATCAGTAATGATTTTATGGGCTATGTGTAGGGGACCTTCCCATGTTCCCCTCAATTCATCAGTGATGCCGAAGGAAGGGCTCAACCCCGCTTATAGTGCTTGGGTGAGAACGGATCAAAGTGTTCGCTCTTGGTTGAATGCGACACTCTCAGTGGACATGTTGACGGAAGTCTACAATATAACATATATGGATGTTTGGATGGCTTTAGAGCAAAGATTTGTTGATCAGTCCACGGCTAAAGAAATGAAATTGAAGTTCGATATTCAGAATAACAGGAAAGGTAACAAGCCTATGGATGCCTATTTACGGGAACTGAAGTCTATGGTTGATGCCTTGGCTGCTATCAACTCTCTTCTATGTCCCCAAAGGATGTAGTTTTCACTACAAAGCCCTTTGAAGCTTTTGTTACAACCATCTCCGACTCTAAGACTGTTCCGTCGTTTGAGGAGCTTTCAGAGGCTTTCCTGCCTGGCCAAGTACAGGGCTAACCACCCTTGCAAGCATATACCGATAAAATAGGGCACGGCGTTTGAGTAATCAGCCCTTATCGTAGATATTATCCAGCTGAATGCGAACACTCGCAGCTGCTGCCCTACCTAAGGACCCTTTCCTCCCCCCTTAGTCCATAGGAAGAACTGGACGACCAAATACACTGACTTCCAAAATAGATAGCCTGCCTCTCTCTCCTTTCTTGCAGCTTACGAACCCAGCCCTTCCCCTCTCTGTATACTGGACTTAGAAGTCTTAAAGGTAGACCATTCAATAGACTCTCTTTCTCTCAGCAGAAGTATTGGAGACTTGACTCGATCACATACTAGGGACCCCTCTTTCTAGGTAGTCTCTCTTCTATTTCGGGGTAGCTGGGTAGAAGGTATGTACCGACTCTCCTCATTTACTAGTATCTTATTTGGTCAAAGAGTGGATGAAGGAAGTAGGTCAAGCTTAATTGGACTCAATCTAGTGTCTAAGGGGTTAGTTATACGAGCCTAGCAGTCTAATCATCTCATAGCAAAAGAGGGCACCGATTTAACTTAGTTGAAGGAGGCATTGAACCATATGAGCTTCGTTACAGACTTGGAAGAGTTCACCATCCGAACATTGGCTAGCTGACTTCGATACTGAATGAACTCGCATGCTGGAGAACCGATGAGAGACATAGTCGATGCCAATATAGCTGTAATTTCACACTTGAGCTTTTCCCTTCGAAGAGTTGATCTTGAATTTCAAAAGTTCTATCTCCCCAATGCATAAATGATGCTAGCCCTTTTTCCTTCGATGACAGAGATTGAAATGGATAAAGTTGATTCTCCCTAATGGTGAAATGAGACTGATTTCTAGATTTCAGTGATTGAACTGATGGCAACTAGCGAACAATCTTACTCAATAGGGGCTTTCCAGTGTGACCTCTATCTTCCTGCCTCCACTACTGGTCTGTCTTCTGCCGTTCCCAGTGCTTCCCTAGTGGCATCTTCACTCATGACAGACTCAAGCATCGAGTCTTCATCGCTGTCACAGGCTACGGCTTTGCAGTCCTACATCACTGCATCTGGTTCGTTGTCCTTTGTGAACCCGAAACCTGTGTTGCCCTCTTATTAGGTTCATGGACCGACTGCAGGACCCTCGGCATCTATTCCACTGCCCTCCAGTCATGTTTTCATGCCTTCCCCACAGGTATATACCACGGTTCCCTCTGCTGCCTTCTCACCATGTCTTCCAATGCATCTCCTCAATCTTTCCCTTCCACCTACCAGAACCCATCATCCTTCTCACCTGCACCCCTTCTTGCTGCACGCATCTCGTATCCATAAAGCTAGACTGACGCAACTATCTTCTCTGGAAATCGCAGTTTGAACCTATACTCATCAGTAATGATTTTATGGGCTATGTGTAGGGGACCTTCCCATGTTCCCCTCAATTCATCAGTGATGCCGAAGGAAGGGCTCAACCCCGCTTATAGTGCTTGGGTGAGAACGGATCAAAGTGTTCGCTCTTGGTTGAATGCGACACTCTCAGTGGACATGTTGACGGAAGTCTACAATATAACATATATGGATGTTTGGATGGCTTTAGAGCAAAGATTTGTTGATCAGTCCACGGCTAAAGAAATGAAATTGAAGTTCGATATTCAGAATAACAGGAAAGGTAACAAGCCTATGGATGCCTATTTACGGGAACTGAAGTCTATGGTTGATGCCTTGGCTGCTATCAACTCTCTTCTATGTCCCCAAAGGATGTAGTTTTCACTACAAAGCCCTTTGAAGCTTTTGTTACAACCATCTCCGACTCTAAGACTGTTCCGTCGTTTGAGGAGCTTTCAGAGGCTTTCCTGCCTGGCCAAGTACAGGGCTAACCACCCTTGCAAGCATATACCGATAAAATAGGGCACGGCGTTTGAGTAATCAGCCCTTATCGTAGATATTATCCAGCTGAATGCGAACACTCGCAGCTGCTGCCCTACCTAAGGACCCTTTCCTCCCCCCTTAGTCCATAGGAAGAACTGGACGACCAAATACACTGACTTCCAAAATAGATAGCCTGCCTCTCTCTCCTTTCTTGCAGCTTACGAACCCAGCCCTTCCCCTCTCTGTATACTGGACTTAGAAGTCTTAAAGGTAGACCATTCAATAGACTCTCTTTCTCTCAGCAGAAGTATTGGAGACTTGACTCGATCACATACTAGGGACCCCTCTTTCTAGGTAGTCTCTCTTCTATTTCGGGGTAGCTGGGTAGAAGGTATGTACCGACTCTCCTCATTTACTAGTATCTTATTTGGTCAAAGAGTGGATGAAGGAAGTAGGTCAAGCTTAATTGGACTCAATCTAGTGTCTAAGGGGTTAGTTATACGAGCCTAGCAGTCTAATCATCTCATAGCAAAAGAGGGCACCGATTTAACTTAGTTGAAGGAGGCATTGAACCATATGAGCTTCGTTACAGACTTGGAAGAGTTCACCATCCGAACATTGGCTAGCTGACTTCGATACTGAATGAACTCGCATGCTGGAGAACCGATGAGAGACATAGTCGATGCCAATATAGCTGTAATTTCACACTTGAGCTTTTCCCTTCGAAGAGTTGATCTTGAATTTCAAAAGTTCTATCTCCCCAATGCATAAATGATGCTAGCCCTTTTTCCTTCGATGACAGAGATTGAAAT
>CM067170.1:150134482-150168568 GCA_034093135.1 Erigeron breviscapus | reverse complement strand
ATACGCTCTTCTTGTTCGCTTCGCATGAACTTGTTCCTTCTTGCTTAACGGCTGCGAATACCTTCTTCCGGGGAATGCCACTTGATTAAATAAAGCAACTTACATAGTTGATGCATCTCATGCCCTCTTTGAATGGCTTGTTCAAGAAGGGATTGCTGTTCTTAGAAAAAAGAAGCTCTTGGGTTAGGACAAATGCTATCGAATCAGCTGCTTGAGAATACCCTCCTGATTTCAGTTTATAAGAAAAGAATAGGTTTTTAGAGTAAGACAGAAGCAAGGGAAGGAAGTTGCGAGAGCTTAGATCCTGATAAAGATATCGAAGCTGCGGACATGAAATGATCCTTTCGAAGAAGACAGGAAAGGATGAGATGGCATCGAATGGAAGGGAGTCAATCCTAAAGAAAGAAAGGAAAGAAGAAAAGCATCCCGGGAAAGAAGCCATGCTTCATAGCACTCTAGGGAAAGGAGCTTAGTCTATCGATTAAGACTAGAACTTCTTTTCTAGTAGACAGTAGAGCGATGGACAGTGATAGGATGCAAGTGAAAGTTAGTACACGTGGAAGGTAGGTGGAAAGGGATGGCTATCATGCTTAGTTGTCAGTTACAGGCATAGATCCTTACCATTTCTTTTCAACTATGCTTAAGGAGCCTGGCCTGTCTTACTTTCCTGCTAAACGATACGATGAAGGCTTGATAGTTCAAGTAGTAAAGTAAAGGAGGCTTGATAGTTCAAGTAGTAAAGGAGGCTTGATAGTTCAAGTAGTAAAGGGGTAGTCAAGCTGTGGCAAGAGGAGAAAAGCAGTTAATCTTAGTACCCGTGAAGTCAGGCTTTTCTAGCGGATAGAGACTAAAGAAAGTTAGTTTACCCGAAGCAGAGAGAAGAGAAAGGAAGACTGTCTCCATGTTTCATTCTAGCAAATATTCAGTGGAGTAGGAGTAGCACCTAGTTGAGTAGGCAAGTAACTTCTTTATATAATAAATGTTTCATGAGATTAGTTGATGATCACATGTGTACATGAACAATCATATGATCATATGTATGCTATCATATGATTATATGTATGCAATCATATGATCATATGTATGCAAATATTTATAAATAATATTTAAGTGAACTCCCATAAAAATAAATAAAATGAATTATCGTCAAAATAAAGCTTATTAAACATCATAACTAGCATGTTTATGTTAACCCCCACAAAGTTAGATATTATAAGTTTTAAATAAAATATGTAAAAATAAGAGATATGTTCACGTATGTGTATTATTAATTGATTTTGAGTAGGAAAAAAAAAAAAAAAAAAAAAAAAAAAAAAAAAAAAAAAAAAAAAAAAAAAAAAAAAAAAAAAAAAAAAAAAAAAAAAAAAAAAAAAAAAAAAAAAAAAAAAAAAAAAAAAAAAAAAAAAAAAAAAAAAAAAAAAAAAAAAAAAAAAAAAAAAAAAAAAAAAAAAAAAAAAAAAAAAAAAAAAAAAAAAAAAAAAAAAAAAAAAAAAAAAAAAAAAAAAAAAAAAAAAAAAAAAAAAAAAAAAAAAAAAAAAAAAAAAAAAAAAAAAAAAAAAAAAAAAAAAAAAAAAAAAAAAAAAAAAAAAAAAAAAAAAAAAAAAAAAAAAAAAAAAAAAAAAAAAAAAAAAAAAAAAAAAAAAAAAAAAAAAAAAAAAAAAAAAAAAAAAAAAAAAAAAAAAAAAAAAAAAAAAAAAAAAAAAAAAAAAAAAAAAAAAAAAAAAAAAAAAAAAAAAAAAAAAAAAAAAAAAAAAAAAAAAAAAAAAAAAAAAAAAAAAAAAAAAAAAAAAAAAAAAAAAAAAAAAAAAAAAAAAAAAAAAAAAAAAAAAAAAAAAAAAAAAAAAAAAAAAAAAAAAAAAAAAAAAAAAAAAAAAAAAAAAAAAAAAAAAAAAAAAAAAAAAAAAAAAAAAAAAAAAAAAAAAAAAAAAAAAAAAAAAAAAAAAAAAAAAAAAAAAAAAAAAAAAAAAAAAAAAAAAAAAAAAAAAAAAAAAAAAAAAAAAAAAAAAAAAAAAAAAAAAAAAAAAAAAAAAAAAAAAAAAAAAAAAAAAAAAAAAAAAAAAAAAAAAAAAAAAAAAAAAAAAAAAAAAAAAAAAAAAAAAAAAAAAAAAAAAAAAAAAAAAAAAAAAAAAAAAAAAAAAAAAAAAAAAAAAAAAAAAAAAAAAAAAAAAAAAAAAAAAAAAAAAAAAAAAAAAAAAAAAAAAAAAAAAAAAAAAAAAAAAAAAAAAAAAAAAAAAAAAAAAAAAAAAAAAAAAAAAAAAAAAAAAAAAAAAAAAAAAAAAAAAAAAAAAAAAAAAAAAAAAAAAAAAAAAAAAAAAAAAAAAAAAAAAAAAAAAAAAAAAAAAAAAAAAAAAAAAAAAAAAAAAAAAAAAAAAAAAAAAAAAAAAAAAAAAAAAAAAAAAAAAAAAAAAAAAAAAAAAAAAAAAAAAAAAAAAAAAAAAAAAAAAAAAAAAAAAAAAAAAAAAAAAAAAAAAAAAAAAAAAAAAAAAAAAAAAAAAAAAAAAAAAAAAAAAAAAAAAAAAAAAAAAAAAAAAAAAAAAAAAAAAAAAAAAAAAAAAAAAAAAAAAAAAAAAAAAAAAAAAAAAAAAAAAAAAAAAAAAAAAAAAAAAAAAAAAAAAAAAAAAAAAAAAAAAAAAAAAAAAAAAAAAAAAAAAAAAAAAAAAAAAAAAAAAAAAAAAAAAAAAAAAAAAAAAAAAAAAAAAAAAAAAAAAAAAAAAAAAAAAAAAAAAAAAAAAAAAAAAAAAAAAAAAAAAAAAAAAAAAAAAAAAAAAAAAAAAAAAAAAAAAAAAAAAAAAAAAAAAAAAAAAAAAAAAAAAAAAAAAAAAAAAAAAAAAAAAAAAAAAAAAAAAAAAAAAAAAAAAGAGTAAAAGTGGTTCAGTAAAAAAAAAAAAAAAAAAAAAAAAAAAAAAAAAAAAAAAAAAAAAAAAAAAAAAAAAAAAAGGGGTAGTCAAGCTGTGGCAAGAGGAGAAAAGCAGTTAATCTTAGTACCCGTGAAGTCAGGCTTTTCTAGCGGATAGAGACTAAAGAAAGTTAGTTTACCCGAAGCAGAGAGAAGAGAAAGGAAGACTGTCTCCATGTTTCATTCTAGCAAATATTCAGTGGAGTAGGAGTAGCACCTAGTTGAGTAGGCAAGTAACTTCTTTCAGTAGCACCTAGTTGAGTAGGCAAGTAACTTCTTTCACTAGTTGAGATAGACAGATTACTCAAGGTTGTACGAGCAGGCTTCCTGGGCCACTTACCCCTAGCTTTATGCCTGACTCACTGATACGATAGGGCTTAGGCTTACTTGCTTCCCTTTCCCCTGCGTCGATAGCTGGACTCAACCAATTCAACACAAAACAGACAGAGGAATCTTGGACGTGATATCGAAGGTAATAGAACAAAGGAATGGAAGGGACCGGTCACTGGCAAGTCTGTTGGAAGAAGTCCTGTAAAAGAAAGGCCTAGAGTCGACCGAACTGTAAGGAGGGATCGCATAGACACTGGAGATAAGTCTTCTTGAACAGACTTAACCCAAAACTTCTTTGCGAATTCTAAAGCTCCAGAGTGAGAAATTCAACTATTCTCCTTGGATATAGAAAGTCCCATCATCCCCAAGAACCGCATACTCACGAAAACACCCTTTGATGCCCGATAGTTCCGCAGCTAACCACACCACATAATGGTGGGACAGCGCGTAACCTTCTCTCTCCTGCCGTAACTAACCGCTTTCGTATAGCTGGATACATTGCCTTCTTATTAATATGTTTTTCCCGAGGACAGAGAAACGATTTCGAACATCGTTTTCTGACCCCCATAGATCAATCGTTGATTGGCAACAAGTATCAAAGAACGCATTCTATCAGACTCAGGCAGTGGTGATCAGCCTATTAACTAAACATTATTATGCCTTTTGTTCACTATATGGCATCACAGTCTATTTTCTTTCTATTACTATCTTTCTAGGTAAAAAACTGGATCAATAGCTTTTCGAAACTCTTCTCTTGCTTGCTTCATCTCGCCTGATAGTATGGCATTCAGTGACAGTAACAAGGCAGTGTTCGCGCAGTCCTATGAGATAACCAGTAGAAAGTAGCCTCAACGCTCTTCCAATAAGAAACCTTACCACACCTTGAAGAGAGGGTCAGTCCAACTCTGAGTTCTTCGGCATTCATTCGTCTTTCTTCCTCCGACCGAGTCAGAGTCATTCTAGGTTAGGTCTCTGGTTAAGACACTAAGATCTCTTTCTTTCATACCACCAGGAAGCCTAGCTACTTTCTTTATCGGTGACTAAAAAAAGAACACTTTCGCTAGCAATTCTTTTTCACAGCTTAAGTAATAGCCTATCTTTTCTCTAGCCTGGAGCCGGCACTCCTAAACCTAAAGCTGTTAGCAAGCAGTTAATCTTAGTACCCGTGAAGTCAGGCTTTTCTAGCGGATAGAGACTAAAGAAAGTTAGTTTACCCGAAGCAGAGAGAAGAGAAAGGAAGACTGTCTCCATGTTTCATTCTAGCAAATATTCAGTGGAGTAGGAGTAGCACCTAGTTGAGTAGGCAAGTAACTTCTTTCAGTAGCACCTAGTTGAGTAGGCAAGTAACTTCTTTCAGTAGCACCTAGTTGAGTAGGCAAGTAACTTCTTTCAGTAGCACCTAGTTGAGTAGGCAAGTAACTTCTTTCAGTAGCACCTAGTTGAGTAGGCAAGTAACTTCTTTCAGTAGCACCTAGTTGAGTAGGCAAGTAACTTCTTTCAGTAGCACCTAGTTGAGTAGGCAAGTAACTTCTTTCAGTAGCACCTAGTTGAGTAGGCAAGTAACTTCTTTCAGTAGCACCTAGTTGAGTAGGCAAGTAACTTCTTTCAGTAGCACCTAGTTGAGTAGGCAAGTAACTTCTTTCAGTAGCACCTAGTTGAGTAGGCAAGTAACTTCTTTCAGTAGCACCTAGTTGAGTAGGCAAGTAACTTCTTTCAGTAGCACCTAGTTGAGTAGGCAAGTAACTTCTTTCAGTAGCACCTAGTTGAGTAGGCAAGTAACTTCTTTCAGTAGCACCTAGTTGAGTAGGCAAGTAACTTCTTTCAGTAGCACCTAGTTGAGTAGGCAAGTAACTTCTTTCAGTAGCACCTAGTTGAGTAGGCAAGTAACTTCTTTCAGTAGCACCTAGTTGAGTAGGCAAGTAACTTCTTTCACTAGTTGAGATAGACAGATTAACTCTTAATTTCAGTTTTCATCTCATAAAGATCTGTCATGTATAAAACTATTCTATCACGTGAGTTGCACATTTTTTCCCAAATCAAAATGGAAATCTCAGATCTACTTGTAGATAAACTTCAACCTTTTACTTTCAAATCTACTTCATTGTCATTGATGCTCAAAGAATCTGTTCATCATCCATATTTCATACCAAGGTTAGTTTTCACTTTATCTTTTTTTTTTATCTTTTTTTTTTTTTTTTTTTTTTTTTTTTTTTTTTTTTAGTTTTCACTTTATCTTTTTTTTTTCATGCTTACTCACAAATCACAAGAGTTCTCGAATCGTTTTAATTCTTGGTCATTTTTTTAAACACAAATTATGTCCAGATCTTTTGTTTTTTATTTTCTTTTGTCTCGATTGTATGTTGTGTGATCAGCAACTATACAAGGTTTTATATATGATTTGTGTTGTAAAATTTTATTTTTTTGTTAATTTATTTCATATTTTAATTGTTTTGTTTTATTTTTTTTATTTACTACTATTGTTGTATAACTTTCAGGGTTAGGTGAATTCAGCCTCCGATAATTCCATTCCTTTGCTTAATCAAACAAGAGATTCATTCTTTCTCAAGTTTAATTCTCTACTTATATCAAACAAGAGAATGATTATCATTCTTTCACAAGTTTAATTCTCTGCTTAATCAAACAAGAGATTCATTCTTTCTCAAGTTTAATTCTCTACTTATATCAAACAAGAGATTCATTCTTTCTCAAGTTTAATTCTCTACTTATATCAAACAAGAGAATGATTATCATTCTTCTCAAGTTTAATTCTCTACTTATATCAAACAAGAGATTCATTCTTTCTCAAGTTTAATTCTCTACTTATATCAAACAAGAGATTCATTCTTTCTCAAGTTTAATTCTCTACTTATATCAAACAAGAGAATGATTATCATTCTTTCAAGTTTAATTCTCTACTTATATCAAACAAGAGATTCATTCTTTCTCAAGTTTAATTCTCTACTTATATCAAACAAGAGATTCATTCTTTCTCAAGTTTAATTCTCTACTTATATCAAACAAGAGATTCATTCTTTCTCAAGTTTAATTCTCTACTTATATCAAACAAGAGAATGATTATCATTCTTTCTCAAGTTTAATTCTCTGCTTAATCAAACAAGAGATTCATTCTTTCTCAAGTTTAATTCTCTACTTATATCAAACAAGAGATTCATTCTTTCTCAAGTTTAATTCTCTACTTATATCAAACAAGAGAATGATTATCATTCTTCTCAAGTTTAATTCTCTACTTATATCAAACAAGAGATTCATTCTTTCTCAAGTTTAATTCTCTACTTATATCAAACAAGAGATTCATTCTTTCTCAAGTTTAATTCTCTACTTATATCAAACAAGAGAATGATTATCATTCTTTCAAGTTTAATTCTCTACTTATATCAAACAAGAGATTCATTCTTTCTCAAGTTTAATTCTCTACTTATATCAAACAAGAGATTCATTCTTTCTCAAGTTTAATTCTCTACTTATATCAAACAAGAGATTCATTCTTTCTCAAGTTTAATTCTCTACTTATATCAAACAAGAGATTCATTTTTTCTCAAGTTTAATTCTCTACTTATATCAAACAAGAGAATATTTATCATTCTTTCAATGTAATTCCCTTTACCTATGTTTCCATTCTCCATTTCAATTCCATTCTCTTTGATTCACTCATACCAAACTGGTAGGATGGAAAGGAAAGATGAGAAATGGAAAGAGAAACACTTCCCTTGTTTGAGGGATACAAAGAATGGAAACAAAGGACCAAATATCCATTCTCATTCTCTAATTTTAATTCCTCTATAAAATCTAAAGAATGGTGGAGAATGCAAAATTATATAGCAGCGTTTCCAACTTCTTATTCCCATGTGAATGAGAAGATGCCATAATAAAAAATAGAGTATAAAACTATTCTATCACGTGAGTTGCACATTTTTTCCCAAATCAAAATGGAAATCTCAGATCTACATGTAGATAAACTTCAACCTTTTACTTTCAAATCTACTTCATTGTCATTGATGCTCAAAGAATCTGTTCATCATCCATATTTCATACCAAGGTTAGTTTTCACTTTATCTTTTTTTTTTCATGCTTACTCACAAATCACAAGAGTTCTCGAATCGTTTTAATTCTTGGTCATTTTTTTAAACACAAATTATGTCCAGATCTTTTGTTTTTTATTTTCTTTTGTCTCGATTGTATGTTGTGTGATCAGCAACTATACAAGGTTTTATATATGATTTGTGTTGTAAAATTTTATTTTTTTTATTTACTACTATTGTTGTATAACTTTCAGGGTTAGGTGAATTCAGCCTCCGATAATTCCATTCCTTTGCTTAATCAAACAAGAGATTCATTCTTTCTCAAGTTTAATTCTCTACTTATATCAAACAAGAGAATCATTCTTTCTCAAGTTTAATTCTCTACTTATATCAAACAAGAGAATGATTATCATTCTTTCAATGTAATTCCCTGCTTAATCAAACAAGAGATTCATTCTTTCTCAAGTTTAATTCTCTACTTATATCAAACAAGAGATTCATTCTTTCTCAAGTTTAATTCTCTACTTATATCAAACAAGAGATTCATTCTTTCTCAAGTTTAATTCTCTACTTATATCAAACAAGAGAATGATTATCATTCTTTCTCAAGTTTAATTCTCTGCTTAATCAAACAAGAGATTCATTCTTTCTCAAGTTTAATTCTCTACTTATATCAAACAAGAGATTCATTCTTTCTCAAGTTTAATTCTCTACTTATATCAAACAAGAGATATCATTCTTCTCAAGTAATTCTTTGCTTAATCAAACAAGAGATTCATTTTTTCTCAAGTTTAATTCTCTACTTATATCAAACAAGAGAATATTTATCATTCTTTCAATGTAATTCCCTTTACCTATGTTTCCATTCTCCATTTCAATTCCATTCTCTTTGATTCACTCATACCAAACTGGTAGGATGGAAAGGAAAGATGAGAAATGGAAAGAGAAACACTTCCCTTGTTTGAGGGATACAAAGAATGGAAACAAAGGACCAAATATCCATTCTCATTCTCTAATTTTAATTCCTCTATAAAATCTAAAGAATGGTGGAGAATGCAAAATTATATAGCAGCGTTTCCAACTTCTTATTCCCATGTGAATGAGAAGATGCCATAATAAAAAATAGAGTATAAAACTATTCTATCACGTGAGTTGCACATTTTTTCCCAAATCAAAATGGAAATCTCAGATCTACTTGTAGATAAACTTCAACCTTTTACTTTCAAATCTACTTCATTGTCATTGATGCTCAAAGAATCTGTTCATCATCCATATTTCATACCAAGGTTAGTTTTCACTTTATCTTTTTTTTTTCATGCTTACTCACAAATCACAAGAGTTCTCGAATCGTTTTAATTCTTGGTCATTTTTTTAAAACACAAATCATGTCCAGATCTTTTGTTTTTTATTTTCTTTTGTCTCGATTGTATGTTGTGTGATCAGCAACTATACAAGGTTTTATATATGATTTGTGTTGTAAAATTTTATTTTTTTGTTAATTTATTTCATATTATAATTGTTTTGTTTTATTTTTTTTATTTACTACTATTGTTGTATAACTTTCAGGGTTAGGTGAATTCAGCCTCCGATAATTCCATTCCTTTGCTTAATCAAACAAGAGATTCATTCTTTCTCAAGTTTAATTCTCTACTTATATCAAACAAGAGAATGATTCTTTCTCAAGTTCATTTCTTTGCTTAATCAAACAAGAGATTCATTCTTTCTCAAGTTTAATTCTCTACTTATATCAAACAAGAGAATGATTATCATTCTTTCAATGTAATTCCCTTTACCTATGTTTCCATTCTCCATTTCAATTCCATTCTCTTTGATTCACTCATACCAAACTGGTAGGATGGAAAGGAAAGATGAGAAATGGAAAGAGAAACACTTCCCTTGTTTGAGGGATACAAAGAATGGAAACAAAGGACCAAATATCCATTCTCATTCTCTAATTTTAATTCCTCTATAAAATCTAAAGAATGGTGGAGAATGCAAAATTATATAGCAGCGTTTCCAACTTCTTATTCCCATGTGAATGAGAAGATGCCATAATAAAAAATAGAGTATAAAACTATTCTATCACGTGAGTTGCACATTTTTTCCCAAATCAAAATGGAAATCTCAGATCTACTTGTAGATAAACTTCAACCTTTTACTTTCAAATCTACTTCATTGTCATTGATGCTCAAAGAATCTGTTCATCATCCATATTTCATACCAAGGTTAGTTTTCACTTTATCTTTTTTTTTTCATGCTTACTCACAAATCACAAGAGTTCTCGAATCGTTTTAATTCTTGGTCATTTTTTTAAAACACAAATCATGTCCAGATCTTTTGTTTTTTATTTTCTTTTGTCTCGATTGTATGTTGTGTGATCAGCAACTATACAAGGTTTTATATATGATTTGTGTTGTAAAATTTTATTTTTTTGTTAATTTATTTCATATTATAATTGTTTTGTTATTTTTTTAAACACAAATCATGTCCAGATCTTTCGTTTTTTATTTTCTTTTGTCTCGATTGTATGTTGTGTGATCAGCAACTATACAAGGTTTTATATATGATTTGTGTTGTAAAATTTTATTTTTTTGTTAATTTATTTCATATTATAATTGTTTTGTTTTATTTTTTTTATTTACTACTATTGTTGTATAACTTTCAGGGTTAGGTGAATTCAGCCTCCGATAATTCCATTCCTTTGCTTAATCAAACAAGAGATTCATTCTTTCTCATATTTCTCAAGTTTAATTCTCTACTTATATCAAACAAGAGAATATTTATCATTCTTTCAATTTAATTCCCTTTACCTATGTTTCCATTCTCCATTTAAATTCCATTCTCTTTGATTCACTCATACCAAACTGGTAGGATGGAAAGGAAAGATGAGAAATGGAAAGAGAAACACTTCCCTTGTTTGAGGGATACAAAGAATGGAAACAAAGGACCAAATATCCATTCTCATTCTCTAATTTTAATTCCTCTATAAAATCTAAAGAATGGTGGAGAATGCAAAATCATATAGCAGCGTTTCCAACTTCTTATTCCCATGTGAATGAGAAGATGCCATAATAAAAAATAGAGTATAAAACTATTCTATCACGTGAGTTGCACATTTTTTCCCAAATCAAAATGGAAATCTCAGATCTACTTGTAGATAAACTTCAACCTTTTACTTTCAAATCTACTTCATTGTCATTGATGCTCAAAGAATCTGTTCATCATCCATATTTCATACCAAGGTTAGTTTTCACTTTATCTTTTTTTTTTTTTCACAAATCTCTTTTTTTTTTTTTTTTTTTTTTTTTTTTTTTTTTTTTTTTTTTTTTTTTTTTTTTTTTTTTTTTTTTTTTTTTTTTTTTTTTTTTTTTTTTTTTTTTTTTTTTTTTTTTTTTTTTTTTTTTTTTTTTTTTTTTTTTTTTTTTTTTTTTTTTTTTTTTTTTTTTTTTTTTTTTTTTTTTTTTTTTTTTTTTTTTTTTTTTTTTTTTTTTTTTTTTTTTTTTTTTTTTTTTTTTTTTTTTTTTTTTTTTTTTTTTTTTTTTTTTTTTTTTTTTTTTTTTTTTTTTTTTTTTTTTTTTTTTTTTTTTTTTTTTTTTTTTTTTTTTTTTTTTTTTTTTTTTTTTTTTTTTTTTTTTTTTTTTTTTTTTTTTTTTTTTTTTTTTTTTTTTTTTTTTTTTTTTTTTTTTTTTTTTTTTTTTTTTTTTTTTTTTTTTTTTTTTTTTTTTTTTTTTTTTTTTTTTTTTTTTTTTTTTTTTTTTTTTTTTTTTTTTTTTTTTTTTTTTTTTTTTTTTTTTTTTTTTTTTTTTTTTTTTTTTTTTTTTTTTTTTTTTTTTTTTTTTTTTTTTTTTTTTTTTTTTTTTTTTTTTTTTTTTTTTTTTTTTTTTTTTTTTTTTTTTTTTTTTTTTTTTTTTTTTTTTTTTTTTTTTTTTTTTTTTTTTTTTTTTTTTTTTTTTTTTTTTTTTTTTTTTTTTTTTTTTTTTTTTTTTTTTTTTTTTTTTTTCAACCACCGTACCACCTCCTTTAAGAGCAGCTTCTGCTCAATTTATTGATGGGGAGGGTTCGATAGGGATGGGGCTGCTCTTGTTTCTCTTCCTGATGCTAAATCAATCGGTTCTAAAATGGGGGGGGGGGCCGAAACCCTTGTTGAAAATAAAAAAACAGCCGCCCAACCACCATTAACCGCCTCAGATTTGCCTTCAATTGATGATATTAACAAGATTGATGAATTTATGATTAAGGAGGGCATGGAATCGCTTACTGATGGTGAAAAAATAATATCGAAAGAACATGTGGTTGAATTGAATTCTTTCTCTAGGTCTGCTGCAGATTATGCACATAATACTCCTATTGCTACTGAGGCTACTCAGAAGCATGATATTTCTCCTGATGACCTAGGTGGTCACCCTGACAGCCCTAAGGTTCAGCAGCCCCGTTCTTATGCCTCTATCTTTCAGGATGCTTCAAACATCCATACAAAGGGTAAGCTTCGTTTTATCCCTCCTGTTCTCACTGAGATTGGTACTAGACATGCTGTTATTCCTGATGATCTCATTGTTAAGCAAAGTGAGAAATGGATGTTGACTTTGGTTGGTTGTTTCATTGGTAAAAGACCTGCTTATCCTTTTGTTCATTTTCATGCTTTTAGATTATGGAAAAAGTATGGTCTTGTTGATGTGGTTTTGAATAACCAGGGTAGGTTTTACTTTAAGTTTGAAAAGGCTGAGGGGTTGGATTTTGTGATCAATAATAAGCCTTGGTTGTTTAATGATGTTCCCATTTTGTTGAAAAAATGGGAAGTTAGTATTGACCGGGAAACATTAGGCCTACATCTGTTCATATGTGGGTTAATGTTTATGACTTGGACTCGACTATGTGGGATTATGATATCTTGAGTCATATAACTAGTGTTATTGGAGTTCCCGTTGCTTTGGATAGGTTTACTGAGGATATGATTGAGAAAAAAGCAGGCAGGGCTCTTTTTGCCAGGGTGTTGATTAAAGTTAGTGCTGATCGTGCTATTCCTGCTTTTGTTGAAGCACTTGTCTTGGGTAAAATGCAGAAATTTAGATTAGAGTACTTCTTGAAGCCGGATAGATGTTCTCATTGTGCTATTTTTTGGCACAAGTTGCTTGATTGTGTTGACAGACCTAAATCTGATGAGGATAAGGAAACTAGGGTTCAAAAGACTGTTCTAGTTGATGTTGCAGGTCCATCTGGCACAAAGAAAGATGATGTACAGGTCCCTCAAGATGAGCAGGGCTTTCAGAAGCCCAAGAAGAAGAGAAGAAGGCCCAAAAAGGCCCCTTCTTTTACTATCTGATAGCCTAAGGTGATGTATGTTCCTAAGAAAACCCAAGATACAAAGGAAAAGCTCCAGTTGTAGATGCTTCTACTGCTACTTCAGCTTCTTCAGCTCCTGTTAGATTTCCTACTACTGCAGCTACTTTACCCAGAGACCCCTTAGGATTTATTCAAATGTTCCTACAGCTCCTGACAGTCACTCAGGTACACAGGGCCATACAGATCACGACTCCATTCTTACTCCTCCTGGCCCTGCTGTTGAGACCAGGAACAAGTATGATGCGCTTTGCCAGATCAATACAGATGAGGTTAGTATGCCTTTGGTTGAGCATACAGATCCTGCTCCACAGCAGGATATTCCTTCTACTTCATCACCAGTTGTCTCTACAGTGAAGCCTATTTGTCATGATGATGATGATGATGATGATGTACCGGATGAGTCAGATAATGAAGTAGAAGATCTCGACTATGATGAAGGTAATACTGAGGAGTTCAAGAAGATGATTGGTTCAGAATATTACCATTAGTTTTGTCTTGATTTTATTGTCTAGGTTGAAAATTTGATTGGTGTTGGGTGCTCTGGGTCTGTCCAGTCATTCACTTGATTCATTTTTCTGCTTCACGAGTTCTCCTTTCAATTGGGGGGCCCGTGAAGGCATTTACTGTGTAAATGTTTAGTCAACTGGCATTCTGCCATGTTGCCTGCTCTTATTTGTGAGTATAACAAGTTAACAGGGGTGACGACCTTTTACCGAAAACAAAAGATTCATTCTTTCTCATATTTCTCAAGTTTAATTCTCTACTTATATCAAACAAGAGAATATTTATCACTCTTTCAATGTAATTCCCTTTACCTATGTTTTCATTCTCCATTTCAATTCAATTCTCTTTGATTTACTCATACCAAACACCACCTTGGATCCTCCGATGAGATACATAGGGGAATTTATATATTAATCTTATTAAATTTTCTTATTAAGTTATTAATTAATGTAATATAATATAATAATTCAAATTAATGGGAGTGGTTTGGGAGTAAATATGGAGGTTCGGGATTAGGTTTGGAAAGTCTTTAGAAAAGTTTGGTAACTATTGTTTTAATTAATATATAGATATAAAGGATAAGTCATTTGTGGTTAAGATAATAACAGATAAAAAAACATAAAATAAAAATTGATATTAGCCTAAACAATTTTTACTGTTGCTTAAAATCACCAACTTGACTCTTTTATCTTATAGCCTATGGAAATTATTATAATCAATTTTTATATACTCTCTAACCTATCTAAATATCATATATACCCACCACCAATTTAAAATATATATCATATTTTTCTATTCTGAACATCTATATATCATGTATCCCCAAATCAGTATTTTAATTACCATTAAATATAAAAAAATTACTAATACTATTATCTTTTATATTTGATTATGACCACAATACCCCTCACAGTAGCGCCAAAACTTCCCGCTAATTTTTTATTTCCATAGCATATAAGGCATATCAGTCATCGTAAAATACCCTATTTCATCACGAGTTGATTCATAATAAAAGTTGTTATAAGGTAATGATCTTCTATTCTATAATGTTTTGATAGATATTATTGTTAACAATTGATATAGAAAAATAAGAATTAAGACTATAAGGCTTATACAGCCTTTGACAAGAGAGAGAGATAAAAGACTACATTGTGAATTATTGTGATTCCTTTCATATAAAGGACCTATCCTCTATTTATACATGAATTGGAGGTATGTAATTAAGGAAATACAAATCACAATTGATTGCTTATTGACCTTTGACTTTGACCTTGACCTTGACCTTGACCTTGACCTTGACCTTGATTGTTGACTTGACTTTGAATGTATCTTCTAACACTCCCCCTCAAGTTGAATTGTGGGATTCCCAAAATTCAACTTGAATTGCTTTTGATTTGGGCTACCGCCTTCTTCAGACATGGTAGACTTGATTTGAGCTACCGCCTTCTTCAGACATGGTAGACTTTTGGTTTGAGCTACCGCCTTCAGACATGGTAGTCTCACAGTTTATTTAGTGAGATACCGCCTTCGGACATGGTAGATTTTGGTTTGAGCTACCGCCTTCAGACATGGTAGTCTCACAGTTTATTTAGTGAGATACCGCCTTCGGACATGGTAGATTTTGATTTGAGCTACCGCCTTCTTCAGACATGGTAGACTTTTGGTTTGAGCTACCGCCTTCAGACATGGTAGTCTCACAGTTTATTTAGTGAGATACCGCCTTCGGACATGGTAGATTTTGGTTTGAGCTACCGCCTTCAGACATGGTAGTCTCACAGTTTATTTAGTGAGATACCGCCTTCGGACATGGTAGATTTGATTTGAGCTACCGCCTTCTTCAGACATGGTAGACTTTTGGTTTGAGCTACCGCCTTCAGACATGGTAGTCTCACAGTTTATTTAGTGAGATACCGCCTTCGGACATGGTAGATTTTGGTTTGAGCTACCGCCTTCAGACATGGTAGTCTCACAGTTTATTTAGTGAGATACCGCCTTCGAACACTTCTTTATATACCTATATCTCCCCCTAAAAAAAATACAGGTATATTTCTTTCTTTTCTAATACTCCCCTCAAGTTGGAACTCCCAACTTGCCAAGGAATATTTCTTTGATTTTTTTCTTTTCTTGCGGAGCTCAAATTTTTATGAACCCGACTTTTTCTTGCGAGCTCAAATTTTTTTATGAACCCGACTTTTTCTTGCGAGCTCAAATTTTTTTATGAACCCGACTTTTTCTTGCGAGCTCAAATTTTTTTATGAACCCGACTTTTTCTTGCGAGCTCAAAGTTTTTTATGAACCCGGCTTTTTCTTGCGAGCTCAAAGTTTTTTATGAACCCGACTTTTTCTTGCGAGCTCAAATTTGTTTATGAACCCGACTTTTTCTTGCGAGCTCAAATTTGTTTATGAACCCGACTTTTTCTTGCGAGCTCAAAGTTTTTTATGAACCCGACTTTTTCTTGCGAGCTCAAATTTGTTTATGAACCCGACTTTTTCTTGCGAGCTCAAATTTGTTTATGAACCCGACTTTTTCTTGCGAGCTCAAAGTTTTTTATGAACCCGACTTTTTCTTGCGAGCTCAAATTTTTTTATGAACCCGACTTTTTCTTGCGAGCTCAAATTTTTTTATGAACCCGACTTTTTCTTGCGAGCTCAAATTTTTTTATGAACCCGACTTTTTCTTGCGAGCTCAAATTTTTTTATGAACCCGACTTTTTCTTGCGAGCTCAAATTTTTTTATGAACCCGACTTTTTCTTGCGAGCTCAAATTTTTTTATGAACCCGACTTTTTCTTGCGAGCTCAAATTTTTTTATGAACCCGACTTTTTCTTGCGAGCTCAAATTTTTTTATGAACCCGACTTTTTCTTGCGAGCTCAAATTTTTTTATGAACCCGACTTTTTCTTGCGAGCTCAAATTTTTTTATGAACCCGACTTTTTCTTGCGAGCTCAAATTTTTTTATGAACCCGACTTTTTCTTGCGAGCTCAAATTTTTTTATGAACCCGACTTTTTCTTGCGAGCTCAAATTTTTTTATGAACCCGACTTTTTCTTGCGAGCTCAAATTTTTTTATGAACCCGACTTTTTCTTGCGAGCTCAAATTTTTTTATGAACCCGACTTTTTCTTGCGAGCTCAAATTTTTTTATGAACCCGACTTTTTCTTGCGAGCTCAAATTTTTTTATGAACCCGACTTTTTCTTGCGAGCTCAAATTTTTTTATGAACCCGACTTTTTCTTGCGAGCTCAAATTTTTTTATGAACCCGACTTTTTCTTGCGAGCTCAAATTTTTTTATGAACCCGACTTTTTCTTGCGAGCTCAAATTTTTTTATGAACCCGACTTTTTCTTGCGAGCTCAAATTTTTTTATGAACCCGACTTTTTCTTGCGAGCTCAAATTTTTTTATGAACCCGACTTTTTCTTGCGAGCTCAAATTTTTTTATGAACCCGACTTTTTCTTGCGAGCTCAAATTTTTTTATGAACCCGACTTTTTCTTGCGAGCTCAAATTTTTTTATGAACCCGACTTTTTCTTGCGAGCTCAAATTTTTTTATGAACCCGACTTTTTCTTGCGAGCTCAAATTTTTTTATGAACCCGACTTTTTCTTGCGAGCTCAAATTTTTTTATGAACCCGACTTTTTCTTGCGAGCTCAAATTTTTTTATGAACCCGACTTTTTCTTGCGAGCTCAAATTTTTTTATGAACCCGACTTTTTCTTGCGAGCTCAAATTTTTTTATGAACCCGACTTTTTCTTGCGAGCTCAAATTTTTTTATGAACCCGACTTTTTCTTGCGAGCTCAAATTTTTTTATGAACCCGACTTTTTCTTGCGAGCTCAAATTTTTTTATGAACCCGACTTTTTCTTGCGAGCTCAAATTTTTTTATGAACCCGACTTTTTCTTGCGAGCTCAAATTTTTTTATGAACCCGACTTTTTCTTGCGAGCTCAAATTTTTTTATGAACCCGACTTTTTCTTGCGAGCTCAAATTTTTTTATGAACCCGACTTTTTCTTGCGAGCTCAAATTTTTTTATGAACCCGACTTTTTCTTGCGAGCTCAAATTTTTTTATGAACCCGACTTTTTCTTGCGAGCTCAAATTTTTTTATGAACCCGACTTTTTCTTGCGAGCTCAAATTTTTTTATGAACCCGACTTTTTCTTGCGAGCTCAAATTTTTTTATGAACCCGACTTTTTCTTGCGAGCTCAAATTTTTTTATGAACCCGACTTTTTCTTGCGAGCTCAAATTTTTTTATGAACCCGACTTTTTCTTGCGAGCTCAAATTTTTTTATGAACCCGACTTTTTCTTGCGAGCTCAAATTTTTTTATGAACCCGACTTTTTCTTGCGAGCTCAAATTTTTTTATGAACCCGACTTTTTCTTGCGAGCTCAAATTTTTTTATGAACCCGACTTTTTCTTGCGAGCTCAAATTTTTTTATGAACCCGACTTTTTCTTGCGAGCTCAAATTTTTTTATGAACCCGACTTTTTCTTGCGAGCTCAAATTTTTTTATGAACCCGACTTTTTCTTGCGAGCTCAAATTTTTTTATGAACCCGACTTTTTCTTGCGAGCTCAAATTTTTTTATGAACCCGACTTTTTCTTGCGAGCTCAAATTTTTTTATGAACCCGACTTTTTCTTGCGAGCTCAAATTTTTTTATGAACCCGACTTTTTCTTGCGAGCTCAAATTTTTTTATGAACCCGACTTTTTCTTGCGAGCTCAAATTTTTTTATGAACCCGACTTTTTCTTGCGAGCTCAAATTTTTTTATGAACCCGACTTTTTCTTGCGAGCTCAAATTTTTTTATGAACCCGACTTTTTCTTGCGAGCTCAAATTTTTTTATGAACCCGACTTTTTCTTGCGAGCTCAAATTTTTTTATGAACCCGACTTTTTCTTGCGAGCTCAAATTTTTTTATGAACCCGACTTTTTCTTGCGAGCTCAAATTTTTTTATGAACCCGACTTTTTCTTGCGAGCTCAAATTTTTTTATGAACCCGACTTTTTCTTGCGAGCTCAAATTTTTTTATGAACCCGACTTTTTCTTGCGAGCTCAAATTTTTTTATGAACCCGACTTTTTCTTGCGAGCTCAAATTTTTTTATGAACCCGACTTTTTCTTGCGAGCTCAAATTTTTTTATGAACCCGACTTTTTCTTGCGAGCTCAAATTTTTTTATGAACCCGACTTTTTCTTGCGAGCTCAAATTTTTTTATGAACCCGACTTTTTCTTGCGAGCTCAAATTTTTTTATGAACCCGACTTTTTCTTGCGAGCTCAAATTTTTTTATGAACCCGACTTTTTCTTGCGAGCTCAAATTTTTTTATGAACCCGACTTTTTCTTGCGAGCTCAAATTTTTTTATGAACCCGACTTTTTCTTGCGAGCTCAAATTTGTTTATGAACCCGACTTTTTCTTGCGAGCTCAAAGTTTTTTATGAACCCGACTTATTTTCTTTCTTTGGTTCTGTAAATAGTTCAAATATAGAGGACATGCTAAGAACTTTTTGCTATTTTAGGAGACGTGGAAAGAAGAGAAAAACTCCTGCAGTTCTACAATGACGGGTTCAAGATGAAAAAGTTTCTAAAGATGAAGTCTTATTGGTTTGATGATTTGCGTCTCCAAATGTTGGTTTAGTTGTTTATAACATTTTGGTTGTTATGCATACTTTGTTTGTTATATTGCTTACATGACGTTTTTTGTGTTTTCTTTTTGGTCACATGGGGTGATCTGATGCATATGAGTTGAATAAATTAAGTTGTTTGTTGCTATAGTTTGTAAACAAATAAATTGCATGCCTTTGCTTATCGAGAAAAATATGCAGAGTCATTTGAATTTCAAGAAACGAAGTTGACAATGAGAAAGTTTACTTGCGTTTCTTTGCTCCGAATAAGCAACGGTTAGTGTTAGATATTGGCTACCTGTGCACTAATGGTATATATCAGTTTGGTGATTTTGCTCAAAGAGTTTCGAGTCTGCTCCTTGAGTTTGATATCCACAAGTGATATCTTCTTTTGTTTGCTTTTTTATTAGTAGGTCTAAATTGATTGATAGATGGATTGTTTGTTTTAAGTATGGATTTGATTATTTAAAGGAGAGACACAGACGGGAATGATGATTTGACTTGAGAAGATGTTGCAAAGATACAAAATGTGTGAATGGTTTATATGCCTTTGGAAGTTGCTGTGCACTACCTGATGAACTACATTGACTTGTCTTAAACTGTAGCATCCTTTTGCACGAACCAAAACTGGAACAATTGACTTCGGTTAGATTACCCAACAGTTAGTCAAAAGGGAATACTGTATTAATTATACAACTTAAATACCATAGTTAATGATTTTTTTATATTTAATACTCGTAGTTTTTAAAATTATGATTTGGAGATATATGATATTTTAAATTTAGGGTGGGAAAATATGATATTTTAAGTTGATGATGTGTATATGTGATATTTAGAGGGTGTTTGAGAATGCTTTTTGAAAATAAATTATGTTGTTTGTATAATCAAAATCAGATAATTAGCTGTAACAAAACGTGATGTAAAATTATAGTGTTTGGAATTGATTAAGTTGTTTAATATAGCCATAATCAGATAATTAGTTTTTTTGAGTGTTTGGTAAGTTATATAATTTGGTGACTAGACCAGTCAAATGACCAAAAAAGACATTCATTTATATTATTGAAAAAAAATAGATATAATCATATATATAAACACATATATCATAAATATAAGCTATTAAGACACAATTTTAACAAATTATCATGACATATAAAAAGGTAACAGTAGTGATATAACAAAAAAATATTCTATATATCTTTACTACATTATAAAGCATTTGTTCCCTTCATTTTTTCAACTTTACATAAGTGAAAACCCCAAAATACCCTATCACCTATTCATAGTACCCTTAGAAGAAATCTCAACCTCTCATTTTTTTTCTCTCTTCAAATCTCAACTACTTGTTTTTTTCTCTCCTCCATAAATCATTTTATTTCACTAATTCATTCAAAATCTTTTATCTAAAAAACCGTACATCAATAAATTATAAACGTTATATGGGTGTTCTTAAAATTTCATGCTCTTTCATTTGAGATGTCATTCGATATATTTTCGACGAATTTTTAAATCCGAGGGCGGAGCCCGTACGGCTAAGCATTTGGTTATCACACTCTATGACCTATCACCTCCTATGACCTATCACCCACACCATCTCACCGCCGCAACGCGCGGGTACTTTTTCTCGTATATATATATATATAGATAGATATAATATGGAATGATCTATAGTACTTTACGGTATATCACTAATAAGCGATCAACTATGATACAAATCATCTATTTACTTGATATACTTATATCATAGTAAATAGAAATTATTCAAATATCAAGTAAATAAATTTGTAATATATAAGAAATGTACAAAGTCAATAAGCAAAGAATAGGCCAGTATAATTCAATCCTCAAACTTCGTTGTCGATCAAGAAAGAATAATCCTCAAATATTTTTTTTTCGTTAGCTTTGAATTAATAAATAAGTTGAAGATAATATAAAGTAATTTTTAAATTCATTACTTTTGATGGTGTATTGAGAAGTACTGCTAGCAACTATTAGATGAATTAGGTGCTTTGCTAAATTGAGTAAGTGTGTAAAGAGATAGTGCTTAAAAGTTAAAAGGGCATGACAGTAAAATTAAAGGTGGGACAATATTACAACAATGTACAGTATGTTACCTGCGTTTTGTAGCAGTAGGGGAACACCTACTTTTCAATTTCTGCGTTTTGAACAATTGATAACGTGAAAAATCAATTTTTTCTAATTATTCCAAACGCTTAAAATAGATTATTTGTGGTTTCAAAACACGATAATCTAATAATCTTGTTAAAAAAGCAATCCCAAACACCCCTTTAGATGGGTTAGGTGTATATGAAATTCACTTAAATTATTACTCCCTCCGTCCCACTAGAAGTGTCATGTTTTGAATTTTCAAAGTCTTTATTCTTCAACTTTGACCTTAAATATTTTTGTTTGTGTTGTATAATATTTGATGAAAGTTATATGAATTGATTGAGTTTTAGATATATTTTCATTGGGTATAAATTTCATCAAGTATTATATAACAAAAAAATATATATTTAAGGTCAAAGTTCTAAAACAAAGACTTTGAATATTCAAAGTGAGACACTTCTAGTGGGACGGAGGGAGTATAATCTATTTTTATATAATGTCTATATTTTCAAGATTTTGATTCAAATTTATTGCTTACCAATGTACTAAAACATGATTGAGATATTATTTAGTCGACATGTGACATATTATTTGAGCGACAAGTGTCCATTTTAATATACTTAATTGAATTTGATTAGAATTCCTCATGAGTTTCTAATTGCCTGATAGTTATTAAATAAATATATTATATTGTATTATCCACTTACCATCTCCCAATAATTATAAAACAGCCCTTTTAATTATTTCTTAAAAAAACCACAGCCTTTGGATTAAAAAGAATCTTAAATTAGCACCTTTGGATTAATTGGTTGACATCACTATTCTAATTTAGATTTACGACTGAACTTTTACCTTTAGATTAAGGAAAAAACAAGAATGCTGCTAGAAGCAGGCTGCTTCTAAATTTTCCCCTCACAATCTCCCCCCTGTTTTTCACGTGTGTGAATATAAATCTCCCCCCTCACATGAATATAAATCTCCCCCCACCCCTGAAAATCATGGTAGAAGTATGCTGCTAGCAGCATACTTGTTAACCCCTTAGATTAATTAACCGATTCCTTTCATTCTTTTTTCCTTTTTTTTTTTTTTTTTTTGTGGTCTGTTTTCCTAAGTTTCAACAAATTCCTCTATATTAATTAGAAGATTCAATGATTTACACCTATTTTGATTCTGTCGACTCAGTTATCAAATTTGTTTTTTTTTTAACTCTTCCTGTAAAATCATGTTACCTAGGGTTTTTTATAAGGGTTTTTACCGTCAATTTATTTCTAGGATATAATGATGAAAATAAATATTTTATCGATTGTTTCTTCCATTTTAGGGATAATTTTGTTCAAATATCTATCAATAAATATACATTTTTATTTTTTTTAAACAAATTATAATTATAAATATTAAATAATCTGTTGAGTCAAGGATTCGCTGACCAGACTTGGTCGCTGACGTGTGTCGTCAGCAAGTCATCAGCGAGTCAATGACTCTTGTCAGCGGGTGGTTTACTTTCCAAGTTGTGTGTCAAGGCGGGAAGATTTCAAATCACAAGAAGACAAGAGTCACATGGTGGTTCTTCCAACTGAAGATTACCTTATATGACAAAGGTACAGTTAGGACCAAAACAAGAGTTTTCTCTCTCATACCCGATTTGGTAAAGAAGACAAACGCTCCTGGATGCAAGTATATAGAGCCAATGGAATGTCGACAACCACCATCCAATCACTATCATTGTAAGGCTGTGTTGCCCTAATTCCTCCCCTATATAAAGCAACACAGCCGCATCATTCACACTTGTGTTTGTCACCACAAGTGTGTGTCACTTATTTCTTTGTATCTGCTTAAGTTTTTCTGTTTGTCTAAAACTTAGCAATTGTATTGTTCTTGTATTTTTCTTGTAAGTCAAGTTGTAATATCGACCATGTATTCACTGTTTAATCAATGATACATATGATTAGACTTGCATAGTTTCTTATACTTGAACTTTATACTTGTTCTTGTTCTTTACTTTACATTTATATTCTTGTCTAGATTAATATATTACAAGTGTGCAAATCGTGGACTGTCAAGTGGTATCAGAGCCACTGTTTCTAAATTATTGAAACAAGATATGTTTGCATACTTGTTTCTTCTCGTACTTTGTTATTTCTTTTCTTCTAAAATCCTCTTATTTTTTTCTTAAAACAAGAAAATGTCTACTGTTCCCACTCTGGTTAACACACGTGACTTTGGTTACGTGTCTGTCCCTCCAAGATTCGAGCCTGATGACTTTGGCTCTTGGAAGGAAAGGATGTTACTCCACATTGTGGGTGTGGAACCTTACCTAATGACCATAATGACCACTGGTCCATATGTACCCACTCTGGTACAAAGAACACCAGGAGCAACTGCTGATGCTCCTGAGGTAGTGATTGACATAGTCAAACCAGAGGTACAATGGACCGACGATGAGCGCAGACTGGTGAATCTTGACTCCAGGCTCAAGAACATGATTATCAGCACTCTTCCTTCTGATATCATGAAAGTGGTCATTAGATATCCCTCTTCTAAAGAAGTTTGGGAAAGATTGGTTAGCATGTATGAAGGCTCTGCTGCTACCATTGCTACCAAAAAGATTGACCTCAAAAGAGCCTATGAAATTTTTTTCTCTCTTCCCAATGAAGGTCTCAACGGCACTTATACCCGATTTAAAGGGTTGCTGAATGACATGACCACTGTTGGTATCACCCATGACAATTTTGAGGTGTGCCATAAATTTCTTGATGTATTACCTATCAAGTGGCAAGGATTAAGACAAATCCTTAGGACCACAGAGCGTCTAAATGGTCTTGATCTTGAGTCTCTCTTCGGTATGCTTCAATTTGAAGAGAGGGCTCTTGCTCAAAACTTACGTGCCGCTGCTGACGCACAACATCGTACTAGTCCCTCTTCCTCTTCCACTTCTTCTTCTGCTCATTCTGCTCTTGACCCTCTTGCCCTTGTTTCTGCTGAGCCCAATAATATCAATATTGGTGCCAGCTCCTCTAATCTTCCTCCACCTATTCAGACTCTTGTTAATGATCTTGACGATGAAGAGAAACAAGAGCTGTTCAGCGACTTTATGAACTTTGCCTTAGTCGCTGGTAAAAGGTATTCCAGAAAATGGAACAACCGTAAGTCGGTTGCTCCATATAAGCCTCCTGTTGATAAAACTCAAGAGGAATGCTGGAGATGTGGTAGAAAGGGCCACTACCAAAAGGAGTGCAGAGTTGCTTTACCAACTCCTGCTGCTCCTAAGACTAATCCTTCCAAACCTGCTGATGAGTACAGGAACAAATACTATCAGCTCAAAGCTAAGGTTGCTGAAATGGAAGAAGCTAAAACACCAACAAAAGGGCTGGTTACTGAAGAGCATGACTGGGATGAATCGGATAATTCAGACAGTGAAGAGTACGTTGATGCCATGTGTCTCATGGCACTCGCTGACGGTGATACACTGACAAAAGATCAAGTCTCGTCCAGTCAGTGGGTAAATGTCACCATTAAAAAGGTATGTGCTCATTCTTCTGCCTCTGATGAAGATAAATCAAAGATCTTCAAATCCCTTCTGTGTGACTTTCGGTTCGTTGAATCTATACGAGCTGATCTCCAATCTAAACTTGACTCTATCTCCTTAGAGTTAAGTGACAAATCTGAAAGACTCAATGAGCTAAGGAATGTTCACGTTGAACTCCAATCTCATGAGTTGCTGGCTAAAAAGGTTCAGCTTGAAAATGAAAAACCCAAGCTTGAAATTGCCAATCTTAAGAAGATTGTCCTCTTTTGGTCAAAAGCTTCCAGATTTCACCACCAATGCTTAAGTGAGCAAGTCCCTGCCCAAGTTCAGGCAGTGATAGGTGGTGACTTTGAAGCTGCTGCCACCCTTTCTGACCTATTCAATGATGAGGTCAAACCAGAAATCTCTATTCCTCCTTCTGCTGTTATGTCTCCTGAAGAGATGAAGAAATGGTATTTCACTAGAGGTGTCAATGATTACCATACTGAAATGGATGCTGGAGCTACTCCCTCTACCTCCAGCACCCCTTCAACCTCTGCTGAGACCAATGGTGCTAACTCTGCTTCTAGCACCAGCAACCCCTTTCCTCATCTTCCCATTGTTGGCATGATGCCAAATGAAGGAAGAGTTCAATACTCTTCTGGGGAATCTTTTGAAGGAGATATTGGCAGCGATGGCTTTAAACCTATCGCTCCACAGCAGCTCACCATCTGCCCTACTGAACCCTTCAGAAGAAGTAAGGTTGCTGTTCCATATGACTATAGTTCGCCCCAACAAGCTAATACTATCAGTCAGCAACCTGAACAAGTTGCTCCTCAACCTTCTTTGTCTTCATCCTCACAACAAACCCCTGACCATACTAATAGTAAATATGTTCAGCATGATCGTCTTATGAAAAGACGCGTCAGGTTTGGTGATGCTAGATATCAGCAAGTAGGACCTTTTCAGGTCAGACCTGCTGACAGACAGATCCATCAGCAGGCACCCCAATCCATGCCTGTTCCCTCAAATATAAGGCATACTACCCCTCAAAAGGGAAGAATGCCTCATATTCAATATAGGTCTACTACTCCTCAAAGAGGATACTTGCCACACCAGCAAGTAAGACCTATTACCCCTCAGAAAGGACACTTGCCACATCAGCAAGTTAGGTCTTCCACTCCAAAAAGAGAGTATCTTCCTCATAGGCAAATGAGGACTGCTACCTCTCATCAGCAATCTAGATCGATCACTCCAAAAAGGGTGCATCAGTCTCTCCAACAGGGTCCTTCTTCTTCCTCTCACCCTGCTGGTAAACAAGCTTGGAGTATAGTAAAGGGATCACAAAATCCCTCTACTTCTCAATTAGAGGATCCAAAAGGAAAGTCTATTTTGGGTCCTGCTCCCAAGATGCCTCAGCTGACACTTAAGCCTAAGCATAAGCCCAAGCATAAGAAAAAGGCATCATCTTCCTATGATCCTCAAATTAACGAGCTTTCTCAGCGAGTTAATGATCTCTCATCCCAGCTGAAGGAATTCTTTCTTCAGAATCAAAAAGGCAGCACCTCTGTTAGAAAATGCTACACATGTGGCAGCAGAGGTCATGTTGCTGCTGACTGTGATGAAGATAACTCAAAGGATGCTCCTGAAGTTATTATTCAACCCAATCCTCCTTCCTCAACAGCTGTTCCCTCCTCCACTATGGTCAGCGAAAGCACTCTTTCTGCTGAACCTACAATCAGTGTAGGAAGTACAACTGTTCTCACTGAGGAAAACATTGCAGACTTCATTGCTGCTCAGCGAATCTCCTTCCCTCAATCTCAAGAAATCATCTCCAATGGTCATAATAGCATTCTGGTCGAGTATGGGAACAAGAATCAAGTCAGCAACTTGACTGTTTTAGATACTGGAAACATTGTCACGTATGAGGTTACTCGTGACATGCTTCCTACTCATCAACTTGTTGATAACTATCCAAGAGATGAGAATACTGACCCAAGTGCTCCTCTTTCTCTCTCCACTGATGATGACAATTACACTCATCTTCATTCTCTTCCTCTCTCTACTAATGACACTGTCAGTAGAGATGAACCCTCTGAAGGTCAAATCTTTAATCCTGCTGACATGGCTGTCAGCGAGTTCAACAGTGAACCTGTCTAAATCCTTCCGTTATATCCATGCAGGGCTCGCTAGGAAAAGGTGTGTGGTACTTGGACAGTGGCTGTTCAAAACACATGACTGGCTCTAAGACCCTGCTGGATAACTACGTAGAGGCCGCTGGCCCTACTGTAGTGTTTGGTGATAACTCCACTGGACAAACTGAAGGGTATGGTCATCTATCGAATGGTCTCATAAAGTTCACCAAGGTTGCTTATGTAAATGGGTTAAAACACAACCTCATCAGCATAAGTCAACTTTGTGATGCTGACTACAAAGTGATTCTTGACAAGCATCAAGGCACTGTTGTGAATGTTAACAAGGAAGTCGTCTTGGTCGCTCCAAGAAAACGAGATGTCTATCTGGTGGACTTCACTCCTATCAAAACCGATAGTGAGACTTGTTTCTTTGCTAAGTCAGCAGCTGAACTTAATTGGTTATGGCACAAGCGTATGTCGCATGTGAATTTCAAAACCATTAACTCTCTGGCCAAAAAGAACCTAGTTGTGGCCTTCCTCATCTTTCTTTTGAAAAGGACAGGCTCTGTGGTGCTTGTGAAAAGGGCAAAAGCCACAGAGCAACCTTCAAAACCAAGCAGGCCAATTCTATCTCTGGCTGCTTTCATCTTCTTCACATGGACCTGTTTGGTAAAAAAGAAATTTACAAAACAAAAAAAAAAAAAAAAAAAAAAAAAAAAAAAAAAAAAAAAAAAAAAAAAAAAAAAAAAAAAAAAAAAAAAAAAAAAAAAAAAAAAAAAAAAAAAAAAAAAAAAAAAAAAAAAAAAAAAAAAAAAAAAAAAAAAAAAAAAAAAAAAAAAAAAAAAAAAAAAAAAAAAAAAAAAAAAAAAAAAAAAAAAAAAAAAAAAAAAAAAAAAAAAAAAAAAAAAAAAAAAAAAAAAAAAAAAAAAAAAAAAAAAAAAAAAAAAAAAAAAAAAAAAAAAAAAAAAAAAAAAAAAAAAAAAAAAAAAAAAAAAAAAAAAAAAAAAAAAAAAAAAAAAAAAAAAAAAAAAAAAAAAAAAAAAAAAAAAAAAAAAAAAAAAAAAAAAAAAAAAAAAAAAAAAAAAAAAAAAAAAAAAAAAAAAAAAAAAAAAAAAAAAAAAAAAAAAAAAAAAAAAAAAAAAAAAAAAAAAAAAAAAAAAAAAAAAAAAAAAAAAAAAAAAAAAAAAAAAAAAAAAAAAAAAAAAAAAAAAAAAAAAAAAAAAAAAAAAAAAAAAAAAAAAAAAAAAAAAAAAAAAAAAAAAAAAAAAAAAAAAAAAAAAAAAAAAAAAAAAAAAAAAAAAAAAAAAAAAAAAAAAAAAAAAAAAAAAAAAAAAAAAAAAAAAAAAAAAAAAAAAAAAAAAAAAAAAAAAAAAAAAAAAAAAAAAAAAAAAAAAAAAAAAAAAAAAAAAAAAAAAAAAAAAAAAAAAAAAAAAAAAAAAAAAAAAAAAAAAAAAAAAAAAAAAAAAAAAAAAAAAAAAAAAAAAAAAAAAAAAAAAAAAAAAAAAAAAAAAAAAAAAAAAAAAAAAAAAAAAAAAAAAAAAAAAAAAAAAAAAAAAAAAAAAAAAAAAAAAAAAAAAAAAAAAAAAAAAAAAAAAAAAAAAAAAAAAAAAAAAAAAAAAAAAAAAAAAAAAAAAAAAAAAAAAAAAAAAAAAAAAAAAAAAAAAAAAAAAAAAAAAAAAAAAAAAAAAAAAAAAAAAAAAAAAAAAAAAAAAAAAAAAAAAAAAAAAAAAAAAAAAAAAAAAAAAAAAAAAAAAAAAAAAAAAAAAAAAAAAAAAAAAAAAAAAAAAAAAAAAAAAAAAAAAAAAAAAAAAAAAAAAAAAAAAAAAAAAAAAAAAAAAAAAAAAAAAAAAAAAAAAAAAAAAAAAAAAAAAAAAAAAAAAAAAAAAAAAAAAAAAAAAAAAAAAAAAAAAAAAAAAAAAAAAAAAAAGAAAAAGTTCAAGAATAGAAATCATAATAATAATAACAATCACCACCAAGTAATCTTCATTCAAGAAATTAAAGTTAGGAATTGTAAGTGGGGTGGTGGTGGCCGTTTTTAAGAGAAAGGGAGAAAGAAGGATTCTCAAACTAAAAGTCTTGCATTGGATTGTTGTTGTTGAGGTATTGAATTCCCCTAATTTAGTTTTATCCTTCTTTCAAAATTAGGGTTCATGGATGAACCAAATTTGGGGGTTTTGCTAGAAATTGATTTATGGCTAATTTTCCCCAATTCCTTAGTTAACCTAGTTGTCATTGAGTTATGTGTTGAATTTGATTATGAAATTGATAAGCTTATGTGATAATGTTGGTTTATGAGAAAAGATGAGTTTTTACAAGTAATTGAAATGTTGATGAAAATGGTAGGTTGAACTACCTATGATATGGTGGAAGTAAAATGGAGACTCAATGACAAATGGGTTGGGTTTTGGGTTTAGAGAGGCTAGTGATTGAGTATGGCTAGGGTAAGCTAGTCAAGTTGTGATTATAAGCTTATGCATTTTATGACATGATTATAGGTTGAAGCTTGTTTGTGCTTAATCGTTTTAGCTTTGTTGATCTATTTGCGGAGGAGGTGAGTATATTTGCATACCTTTATGTATACGTTGGGTCAATTACCATGAGACGTGGATATTCCGAGCATGGTAATTGATTTGGCGTTGAGCCCATGTGGGGCATTGCACTGATGAGGCCTAAGAACCTCAGGGACCTAAGAATCCCTTTTGTTGACATGAAATGAGGCCTAAGAACCTCAGGGACCTAAGAATCCCTTTTGTTGACATGAAATGAGGCCTAAGAACCTCCGGGACCTAAGAATCCCGATAGTCATGATTGTTTAGCTTATATGGATCCATATATGTGTTGTTAGCGTGCAAGGTGAATATGTAAATGTGACATGACGATGTTATAGGTTACATGTGAAAGTCCTTGTACTTTGCCCTCCTTCGTATTCGTAAATGTATGCAAGTATATTCACTAAGCCTTTGCTTATATTTTAGTTGTTTACCATTTTATAGGTAGTTCCGGAAGAAGGAACTAGTGTTGTTGATTTGAAGCTTTGGTTTTGAGCTTGAAGTGTTTTTGGAAGACTTGAAGGTATTAGGTCATTCTTGGATGAATGACAACTTTTGGTTTAGAGGCTTAGAAATCCCTCTCCTCATGGCTCTTGGTACTTTTTGATTTGATGGTCATACTTTTGTTAAAATTATGTAAACGATCAGGTGTAAAGCTTTTGGGAAAGTTTGTGAATTTGCATTTTTGGTCGAAAATAGTGTCAAAATGGGTAAGTGACCCATTTGATGGTGTTCATGAGATTTGGAACAAGTTGATGTTGTTATTATGCTTCAAATTATGTCAACTTAGTTGTTGGAGTTCTTGGAAATCTGTAATCAAAGGTTGGTCATGTATTTGTGTTATGCGAAACATGTTTTAAGTGTCAAAAGTGCTGGTTTTGTGACAGGTTTGATTTTCGTAAAAATCAGGGTGTAACGGCCGTCACACTTGGTAACGGGCGTTACACCTGTGTTGAATGTGTAACAGCCGTTACACAAGGCCCGTTACAGTGTCTGAGGATTTTTGGAGTGTAACGGCCGTCACTTTAGTGACGGGCGTTACACTTGTCTGGTGTAACACCCGTTACACTTGGTAACGGGCGTTACCCCCCCTAAAAAAAAAAAAAAAAAAAATCTTGTGTTTTCGGTTTATCGAGTTCAGTTCTATCTCTGGCTGCTTTCATTTTCTTCACATGGACCTGTTTGGTCCAGTGAATGTCCAAAGCTTAAAAGGTAGCAGATACACCTTAGTAATTGTGGATGAATATTCACGAATACTTGGACTATCTTCCTTCATTCTAAGAGTAATGCTGCTGAGGAGATTATTAACTTCATCAAGAAAATGGAAAATCTCAACAGTATAAGGGTTAAAGAACTCAGGAGCGATCATGGTACTGAGTTCAGAAACCACACTCTTGAATCCTTTTGTGCTGATCAAGGGATCTCACAAAATTTCTCTTCTACTAGAACCCCTGAGCAAAATGGTATAGCTGAAAGGAGAAATAGAACTCTCATAGAAGCTGCACGCACCATGCTCAGTGAGTCCTCTTTGCCCAGCAAGTTTTGGGCTGAAGCTGTCAATACAGCTTGTCATACTCAAAATCGCTGTCTTATTGTCAAAAGACATGACAAAACAGCATATGAGGTTTTAAAAGGTAAGAAACCTCAAATCAAATACTTCCATGTCTTTGGATGTCCCGTCTTCATCTTAAACAATAAGGATCACTTAGGTAAATTTGATCCTAAAGCTGATGATGGATACTTCCTTGGTTACTCCTCCATCAGCAAGGCATTTAGAGTATTCAATACTCGACTTTAGAAGGTTGATGAATCTATTCATGTGGGGGGGGGGGGGGGGGGGGGGGGGGGGGGGGGGGGGGGGGGTGTCACCTTTGATGAAAGTTCATCAGCACTAAAGGACATTCAATCCTCTTCTTCAGAGGTTATTTTCAATGAGCTAGCTGACCCTCTAACTGAGGAAGCTGACTCATTTGTTGATGCTTCTGGCTCGTTGCCTGATACTTATCAGCATACAACAGGATAGTTCAGCTGATGCTGGACTAGAGCAAGTTGCTGCTCATATCTACTCGATTGAGCCAGTCGAGCCTATCTTAAGATCAATCCATGCAGCGTCAGCCAAACCTAGATCACTGGCTGATGACGTGCATGTTGATGACTCTGCTGAAAATGAGTTTCATGATGCTTCAGCTAATGCTGAAGATATGGAGTCTGCTGATGACTCTAACATCAATGATAACTCAATTCAGTCGAATGGCTCTACTGATCATACTCCTGAACCCATTCTTACCATTGATCTCTCTTCTTATAATGATCCCGCTGTTGCTCCCATCTCTCTGTCTTCCGCTGACACTCTACTAGGTTCTTCAAGTGTTTCTTCACTAAAGTGGACATCTAGTCATCCAGCTCACCAAATCATTGGTGATCTTCAGCAGGGGATTACAACTCGATCAGCGATAAGAAACACATTCTTATATGTCAACTTCTTGTCTATGATCACTCCCAAAAACATAGGAGAAGCAATGGTTGATCCCTCATGGGTTGCTGCCATGCAAGAGGAACTTACCCAATTTCAAAGACAGCATGTCTGGTTCTTAGTTCCTCTTCCTCCTGGAAAAGAACCCATTGGAACAAAATGGGTGTATAGGAATAAAATGGACGAAGATGGTGTTGTTACACGTAACAAGGCTAGGCTGGTTGCACAAGGTTACCTTCAGGAAGAAGGTGTCGATTATGATGAAACCTTTGCACCAGTGGCCCGACTTGAAGCCATTCGCTTATTCTTGGCACACGCTGCTTACAGAAACTTCACTGTATATCATATGTACGTAAAGAGTGCTTTCTTAAATGGGAAACTCGATGAGGAAGTTTATGTTAAGCAGCCACCTGGTTTTGAAAATCCAGCCAAGCCACACCATGTCTATCGTCTCTATAAGGCACTCTATGGTCTAAAACAAGCTCCCAGAGCTTGGTATGACACACTCTCTGAATTTCTTCTCTCAAATAACTTTCAGCGGGGATCCATTGACAGCACCCTCTTTATTTATAGAAAGGGTGCTGATGTCTTATATGTTCAAATCTATGTAGACGACATCATCTTTGGTTCCTCCAGCAAGAAACTATGTACTAAGTTCAGCTCACTGATGTCCTCTCATTTTGAAATGAGCATGATGGGTGAGCTGACCTTCTTTCTAGGTCTTCAAATTCGCCAACTTCCGAATGGCATCTTCATTAATCAAGAGAAGTACATTCGAGACATGCTGGCTAAGTTTGACATGTCAAATGTCACCACAAAAGCCACTCCTATGTCTCCTCCAAACAATCTCCATGCTGATCCTGATGGTAAGCATGTGAACCCTACTCACTATCGGGGTATGATTGGCTCGCTGATGTATATCACAGCGAGTCGTCCTGATATTATGTTTGCTACTTGCTTATGTGCACGGTACCAAGCATCTCCCAGGGAATCTCATCTACTCGCTGTTAAGCGAATCTTTAAGTATCTTAAAGGCACTTCCACATTGGGTCTCTGGTATCCCAAAGACTCCAATTTTGACCTTGTTGCATATTCTGATTCTGACTATGCTGGTTGCATGTTAGATAGGAAAAGCACTAGTGGAGGCTGTCAACTGTTGGGGGGGAAGCTGACTAGTTGGTCTAGTAAGAAACAGCACACAATGTCCATCTCCACTGCCGAAGCAGAATATGTATCAGCAGCGAGTTGTTGTGCACAAGTCCTCTGGATGAAAAATCAACTCGCTGATTATGACTTAGAATTCTCTAAGATCCCCATTATGTGTGACAATACAAGTGCAATTGCTATCACACACAATCCTGTTCAGCATTCAAAGACCAAACACATAGACATTAGGTACCACTTCATTCGTGACCATGTCATGAAAGGGGATGTTGAAATTTACTTCATCCCCACTGATGACCAACTTGCTGACATATTCACTAAACCCTTAGATGAAACCAGATTCAAGTATCTGGTCAGCAAGTTGGGAATGCTGAATGGTGAATCAGCAACATGACTTGTCATGTCTGCTGATGCTTCAACTTACATCTCTCTTATAAGTTGAAAAGTGACCTTATGGTCAAAGTTTCTTTCAGTGAGTTCAAGTGTGTCTTGCTCACTAAATAAAAAAGCAATGGAGAGCTACAAGTCTCCATCTAGTCCAGCAGCAAACGGCTGCTGGTAAAGACAAACCAAATCCGTTGATCCCTGATGCTTTGGGAAAAAGCATGACAAAAGCAATAGAGAGCTAAAAGTCTCTATCTAGTCCAGCAGCAAACGGCTGCTGGTAAAGACAAACCAAATCCGTTGATCCCTGATGCTTTGGGAAAAAGCATGACAAAAGCAATAGAGAGCTAAAAGTCTCTATCTAGTCCAGCAGCAAACGGCTGCTGGTAAAGAAAACAAATGTAACACCCGTCGTTTAAAAATATGGGTTTTCAAAAACTTTTCACCTAACGGTGTCATATTGCGGAAGAAAGGACCTTAAAAGTCAAAACCAATAAACATTTTGGTTTCTGCATTTAGTTGGTGTTACTTGCGACATCAAAAAATAGTTCAAATGAAAACCCAACGGTTGCCCAACATAAAACAACCGTCCAAACGTCATTACATAAATTCGACATTAAGTACTGAATGTAAACGAATGTCTAAACAAAGCGTCTATAGGGTAGCTAAGGCTCCTGCATGCATCTACCCAAGCCTCACTCGTTCTGCATATAGTTCCTTCAAGCTAAACCTGAGGGAACAACCACATTAAAAGAACAAGTGTTAGCTATTAAAATAGCTAAGTAAGATAACACTTAATTTAAAAGCATTTTGTCCAATTAAAACAATCTTCATTATTAGACAAGTTCTTTAGGCACGTCCCACATCACACAAATCTGCATAACAACTTCATATCAAATAGGATAATCATCCTAAATGTGCCTATCCTGCATTACTTCATTATCCACATATCTGCTTTCTACATTTCTGCTTTACTACGTTAGATTAACTGCATTAAGTGTGCTCTACATTGCACCCGACTTGATGGTATCACGCGC
>CM067170.1:150080504-150133482 GCA_034093135.1 Erigeron breviscapus | reverse complement strand
TCAGCGATAAGAAACACATGTCTTATATGTCAACTTCTTGTCTATGATCACTCCCAAAAACATAGGAGAAGCAATGGTTGATCCCTCATGGGTTGCTGCCATGCAAGAGGAACTTACCCAATTTCAAAGACAGCATGTCTGGTTCTTAGTTCCTCTTCCTCCTGGAAAAGAACCCATTGGAACAAAATGGGTGTATAGGAATAAAATGGACGAAGATGGTGTTGTTACACGTAACAAGGCTAGGCTGGTTGCACAAGGTTACCTTCAGGAAGAAGGTGTCGATTATGATGAAACCTTTGCACCAGTGGCCCGACTTGAAGCCATTCGCTTATTCTTGGCACACGCTGCTTACAGAAACTTCACTGTATATCATATGTACGTAAAGAGTGCTTTCTTAAATGGGAAACTCGATGAGGAAGTTTATGTTAAGCAGCCACCTGGTTTTGAAAATCCAGCCAAGCCACACCATGTCTATCGTCTCTATAAGGCACTCTATGGTCTAAAACAAGCTCCCAGAGCTTGGTATGACACACTCTCTGAATTTCTTCTCTCAAATAACTTTCAGCGGGGATCCATTGACAGCACCCTCTTTATTTATAGAAAGGGTGCTGATGTCTTATATGTTCAAATCTATGTAGACGACATCATCTTTGGTTCCTCCAGCAAGAAACTATGTACTAAGTTCAGCTCACTGATGTCCTCTCATTTTGAAATGAGCATGATGGGTGAGCTGACCTTCTTTCTAGGTCTTCAAATTCGCCAACTTCCTAATGGCATTTTTATTAATCAAGAAAAGTACATTCGAGACATGCTGGCTAAGTTTGACATGTCAAATGTCACCACCAAAGCCACTCCTATGTCTCCTCCAAACAATCTCTATGCTGATCCTGATGGTAAGCATGTGAACCCTACTTACTATCGGGGTATGATTGGCTCGCTGATGTATCTCACAGCGAGTCATCCTGATATTATGTTTGCTACTTGCTTATGTGCACGGTACCAAGCATCTCCCAGGGAATCTCATCTACTCGCTATTAAGCGAATCTTTAAGTATCTTAAAGGCACTTCCACATTGGGTCTCTGGTATCCCAAAGACTCCAGTTTTGACCTTGTTGCATATTCTGATTCTGACTATGCTGGGTGCATGTTAGATAGGAAAAGCACTAGTGGAGGCTGTCAACTGTTGGGGGGGAAGCTGACTAGTTGGTCTAGTAAGAAACAGCACACAGTGTCCATCTCCACTGCTGAAGCAGAATATGTATCAGCAGCGAGTTGTTGTGCACAAGTCCTCTGGATGAAAAATCAACTCGCTGATTATGACTTAGAATTCTCTAAGATCCCCATTATGTGTGACAATACAAGTGCAATTGCTATCACACACAATCCTGTTCAGCATTCAAAGACCAAACACATAGACATTAGGTACCACTTCATTCGTGACCATGTCATGAAAGGGGATGTGGAAATTTACTTCATCCCCACTGACGACCAACTTGCTGACATATTCACTAAACCCTTAGATGAAACTAGATTCAAGTATCTGGTCAGCAAGTTGGGAATGCTGAATGGTAAATCAGCGACATGACTCGTCGTATCTGCTGATGCTTCAACTTACATCTCTCTTATAAGTTGAAAAGTGACCTTATGGTCAAAGTTTCCTCCAGTGAGTTCAAGTGTGTCTTGCTCACTAAACTAAAGCAATGGAGAGCTACAAGTCTCCATCTAGTCCAGCAGCAAACGGCTGCTGGTAAAGACAAACCAAATCCGTTGATCCCTGATGCTTTGGGAAAAAGCATGACAAAAGCAATAGAGAGCTAAAAGTCTCTATCTAGTCCAGCAGCAAACGGCTGCTGGTAAAGAAAAACCAAATCCGTTTATCCCTGATGCTTTGGGAAAAAGCATAACAAGAGCAATAGAGAGCTAAAAGTCTCTATCTAGTCCAGCAGCAAACGGCTGCTGGTAAAGACAAACCAAATCCGTTTATCCCTGATGCTTTGGGAAAAAGCATAACAAGAGCAATAGAGAGCTAAAAGTCTCTATCTAGTCCAGCAGCAAACGGCTGCTGGTAAAGACAAACCAAATCCGTTGATGGCTGACAATTTGCCAAAAATTGAACAAAGATTGGTCAGCGACCAACGTTTGTCGTGAAGTCGCTGACTAATACTTGATCTAATGAGGTAACCATTTTTTTTTTGTCAGTGGATATACTTAGATCCCAACTACCCTTTCTTTCAAGCATATCCACTAAGTACTTTTATCAATATTTTATTTGGAATTTCAAAAGGTTACCTCGATTTTCTCCCTAATGGGCAACTTGTACACTGTAAGCGCCGTAAACACTTGAGTACATTTGAAATTGTGGTACAAGTTGTCACATCAAACCACTTTTATACGTTACTCACATACGTATTTCTTAAATTAAAATAAGTATTTTGTACATCTTATGGGTCTACAAAACCACTATTTTTAATAAAAATGTATATATTACGTATGAGAGAGAGTCCTTGTGACTGTTCATTTTTGCAGAAATGGGGCCCATATCCATACCATATATATGCATATCTTCTCCACTTCCCTTCCTCTTACGTTCATTTTTTTTCTTCTCAATATTCCTAAAATCTTTCACTCTCTCTCTCAAACATCTCAAATCTCTTCATATTCTTTCAAAATAATCTCAATTCATTTTCTTTATCTTCTCACTCTTCATATCATCAAATGGCATCCTCATCTGAAAATCAAAGCTCAAACCCTAATCCCGAACAACACCAACCCCAACAAATCCAAAAACCTGAAGAAATCTTGGAAGATATTCCTGTCTATCTAACTTCCAAAGAATTTGATCCTGAAGGCATTATTGCTTCTGATCAAGTGGCATTTCAAGCCCATAAATTATCCATTAAACCCAATAACTATCTTGGGTCTCTAGAAATTCCACCAAAAGTGAAAGGTTACTACTCAAAGCTTGATTTCATCCGAGCATGTCCAGCCAGGAGGGCAATCTATAAGGATCCCCAAGAGATGTGTATTCATCTCTTAAGGGAATTCTGGTGGACATGTAACTACGACGTCCCTAGTAGCACCATCTCTGGTACTGTCATGAAAGGAGCTCACACCATCACCATCTCGGTCGATGTATTAAGAACAGTTCTTCGTCTTCCTCAACAAACTGAGGAAAGAAAATTTGATGACTTGGTATTGCCTGAAGTTTGGAAAAACTGGTTGCTGACCATAGGGTATGGTACAAACGTAAATCCTCGACAATCTGTCCAAAGCAACCCTCTCAAAAAGTTCCTGCCTGGAGTATGGAGGTTACTTTTTACACATGTTATTCAATGCCTCGGTGGAAACAGTGGATCATTTGATCAGGCCACTGCTGCCCAAATGCAAATGATATACGCACTTGCAACTGGTCGCTTCATTGACTATGCAAGTGTTATTTTTGAAGATCTGAGAACAAAAGTCACTGCCAAAAATAGATCGAGCTCAGTACCCTTCACTCGATTCCTCTCGCTGATCTTCAAGCACGAGCTGAAGGAAAAATATCTTCCCCATGGTGCAAATGTTTGTTATTCACCACGAGTAGCCAGCACGGTGTACAAGACTCCTGCATGTGACACCGAACTATTTGAGGCCAAATATGCTTTGCTCACTCCAGCAATGAAGCAGGTTCTTTACTCCACCTATCCTGAGGTATATAAAAAGGTTGGAGCACCAGCACCGCAAACAATTATGCCGATTCAGCCACTGAGGTTGTTGCTGAAGAGCCTGCTGTGCAAGCACCAACTCAAGCCACAAAGAAAACCAAAAAGGTACGCTCTAAGTCTTCCAAGACTTCTGCTCCATCCTCATCTGCTGTTGTTACTTCCAAAAGAAAGAAGAAAGCCTCTCAGCTGTCTCTTATTGATGAGGAAGAAACAACCACTGCTGTTGAAAATGTTGAGCAGCAACATGCAGAAACAGAGACACGCTTATCTCCCACTCCCATCAACTTCTCTATTCCTGAAAGCACTGCAGCCACTGCTGATGAAAATGTCAGGCAAGCTGCTAATATTGTAGAGCCCCAAGCTGCCAGAAGTGAAACAATGATTGAAGGGTGAAAATGTGGAAGAAAATGTTGAATTGGGTAACATTGAAGGTGCTGGTCAAGGGGATGACGAAGTTGATGGTGCTGAAATGCTTGATGACGAAAGTGATTTAGAGTTGGGTGATATAGTGGCAGATGATTTCCAGCTTGACTCTTATAGTCATGCTGACGAACAAGAAGCCAGCGATATGGAAGTGGAAAATGTTGAAAATGAAGCAAACTTGGATGAAAATGTTACTTGGGACGCTGCCGGTGAAAATATTGATGATGCTGCTGGTAGTGGAACTGCAGCAGCTACTGATGAAAATATTGATGAAAATGAGGCAGTTACTCTCAGGCCTAAAACTCCACCTATACTACCAGTGAACACAATGCTATCTCTAAGCATGCCCTCCTCCTTTCTAGCTGTTCCTGGTTGTCAATCTATGAAATCAAAAGAGGTGGAGCCTCTATCAGCCAAGAATTTGGGTCTTTCTTATTCTACCTACTCTGCTGATAGGTTAGCACGGGTGAAGAACCAGCTAAATGATCTTACCAAGGCTGCCACACTTGCTGTCGAGCTCAAAGATAAAGAAGGTGACAGATTGGTAAAGACAATGGAAAGCTGGTACAACAAACAAAAAGAAAACAACAAGGATGTAGACACAATGAAAGGCGAAATTGTCTCCTTGGCAGATGATCAGCATAGAATCAGCGACTCCATCAGTGCTATCAAGCGTGACCAGCAGATCCTTCGATCTAGGGCATTGTCACTGCTTAAATGTGCCAACTCCACCAGCTACTCTGCTAAGAAGGCAGCCTCTACCAGCAACTCATCTGCTGCTGAGGTAAAGAAGCTGAGTGATCTCCTCTCTCAACTGACAACACAAGTTGAAAACAATACTAAGGCTATCCAAGCCTTAGAAAAGAAAGTTGCTGATCTTCCTGTTCCTTCACCTTCTTTTACTGATAAGGATCGCGAGAGGCAAGTCAACTTGGAGAAAGAGGTTGGAGAAATTAAGAATCTGTTGGCACAACTAGTGACCCAAAAATCTGAACCTGCAGCAACTGTGGAAGTGGTCATTAATAACGCCACTTCCAAGGGGGAGAAGATTGATAATGAGGTCTTAGATTTGGTTACTAAAGCAGTTCACAAGGCAGTAGATAAAATTTATGCTGAAACTGCTGAAGAGGTTTTGAATGAGGATGATGATGCCACTGACACCACAAAGGCAAATGAAATGGCAATTGTGGCTGTCAATGAAGAAAAAGAGAGTGAAGTTCCCCCTGCTGGTGCTGAGGGGGAGACTGAAAACGATACAAGTATGGAAGTTCCCCCTGCTGGTGTTGAGGGGGAGACTGAAAAGGAAGCTGATGATGAAGCTCCCCCAGCTGGTATTGAGGGGGAGCAACAAATTGTTGTCCTTAATGCACCTCCCGCTACTGGCCACATTGAAGATTTTGTTGATGTGGAAGAGCAGTTTGACCCAGAAGTGGTCAAAGATGCATGGGAAGCTGGATTCGCTGACTATATGGCAAGGGATAGGTCAACGGATATGCTGCCAATATTTCATAAAACATATATTGCAAATGCTGAGATTACTCCACTCTCTGATGAGCGTCGAAGACAGCTTACCGAGTCTGGGTTCTTCAAGAAACCCTCTTCTGCTCAACTATCTATTCAATCCCCAGCAGGTCATCAACATCAAATGATTGACATTCTGGCCATGACTGCTGAGGGAAAAACTCAAGATGAAGCCATCAAGGAGCTGGACAGGATAAAAGAAAACCAAGAAAATGAAAGAAAAAACTTGGAATACATCAAACAGCTGCCTCTACTTGAAAAAGGTGAATTAGATGGTGAACAGCAGATGTTGTTCAAGACTGGTGGTGCTGAAGCAGTTTACAGGCAAAAGTATGCTGAGGTCGAAACGTAGCTCAGTGAGAAAAGAAAGAAGTTTGAAGGAGAGAAGGCCAAATGGTTGAACTACATGAAGGACAGGAAGAGGCCCGAAAGAATAGTTGCTGCTGAGGCCTTCAAAGCTGAAATGGGTCTCAAGACCAGCTTGAAGATATTGAGAGAAGGTGCTAAAAGGCCAATCAAACTTGAAGAAAAAAAAGGGAAAAAAAAAGTAAATTACAAAATAAAAAATAAAAAAAAAAAAAAATTAGACCACCAATCTGGGTGCCTCTGAGTGGTTTGAAGTCTACATGCTGATCAAGGATAAAAAGGCCCCCAGCTATGCTCAGCTTCAGAAGATGCTAAAAGAGTACTTTGAGAAGGCACTGGAGTTTGAAACCAAGTTCAAGGCTGACTTGCCTATGCTGAGGCAAGTCTTTGGTACTCCAGCTGCTATCTCCACAACAGCAGGAAGAAGGATTCAAAGAAAAAGAAAAGAAGAGTTTCGAACCATCACTGCTGACCTTCCTCCCATCTCTGGTGATGCTGCTTTAAACACCAGACTTCCTCCAAGAAGCTTCTTTGAGGAAGGAAGAGTGATTCAGCATCCTGCTGGGATCTTCTTCACAAATTTTCAGAATGATCAGCTGTTCTTTCGCTTGGACGAAATTGAAAAGGCGTCCCCTGGGTTCCTCTTGAGCATAAGGAAAAGATGTACTGAAACCACCAACAACAGGTGGTTCATCAGCAAGGTGGAAGAGGAACTTCTTAAGCCTCATAGATATAATGACCCAGCTGTGCAGATTGCCAAGCAAGAACAAGTTTGGGATTTTGAATCTGAAAATTTGTAAATGTCTTAATAATGTAAATGCTTGAAGTTTAAGCATGAAATCTTCAAATGAAATATAAGACATCTTTCTATCAATTCTGTATTTCTATTCAAGTCTAATTTACTCAGCAAGTCTTCTCAGCGAATAGGGGGAGATTGTTGAGTCAAGGATTCGCTGACCAGACTTGGTCGCTGACGTGTGTCGTCAGCAAGTCATCAGCGAGTCAATGACTCTTGTCAGCGGGTGGTTTACTTTCCAAGTTGTGTGTCAAGGCAGGAAGATTTCAAATCACAAGAAGACAAGAGTCACATGGTGGTTCTTCCAACTGAAGATTACCTTATATGGCAAAGGTACAGTTGGGACCAAAACAAGGGTTTTCTCTCTCATACCCGATTTGGTAAAGAAGACAAAGGCTCCTGGATGCAAGTATATAGAGCCAATGGAATGTCGACAACCACCATCCAATCACTATCATTGTAAGGCTGTGTTGCCCTAATTCCTCCCCTATATAAAGCAACACAGCCGCATCATTCACACTTGTGTTTGTCACCACAAGTGTGTGTCACTTATTTCTTTGTATCTACTTAAGTTTTTCTGTCTGTCTAAAACTTAGCAATTGTATTATTCTTGTATTTTTATTGTAAGTCAAGTTGTAATATCGACCATGTATTCACTGTTTAATCAATGATACATATGATTAGACTTGCATAGTTTCTTATACTTGAACTTTATACTTGTTCTTGTTCTTTACTTTACATTTATATTCTTGTCTAGATTATTATATTACAAGTGTGCAAATCGTGGACTGTCATAATCATATAGGATTACAAAGTTATATGCTTTACAACACAATGGTAGGTAAACGAGCAACAAGCTGCGCCGCCACCCCTTTCTGAATAGCAAACCCTATCCTACTGAAAACAAACCCTTGGTCCCTAGGAGTTGAGACATTGCTATGAACGACCCTCTGCACTCTATTGAGAAATCTAACAGCTTCTGGAGCCAATAAACCAAAGGTATCGAAGGCAAAAGGGACAAAAAGATGTTGATTTTTAGCGCAAGCTTTGTCATGTTTCTCGACTTTTTTCAATTCAGCCTACAGAACAGCTTGCCCAGCAAGAAAACCGTTATCTCGTAAGCCAACAAGGGGGGATACACCAGTAACATCCACACAAGCGTGTTTCCCATTAGTCCATCCAAATACCAGAACATCTGCAGGGCGCAAGGCAGACCTCCCCTCAGCTGGATCTGTTAGAAAATTCACGGGAGCCTCTTTTTTTGCCGATATCCCTGCCCTCTTTAAGACATCCCACAACACATCCCGAACCAAATCATGCCGATACTTGAAGCCTGGTAATTCCTTGCAATGCACCGCATGTTCCCCAAACTTATCCAAACAGGCCTTATGACACACCGGACAAGTCTCATCAACTGGGAACAATGGGATCATTAAACGGTATTTAAGGACCGTCCTGTATTCAATTGCAGACATGTGCGGCCCAAGCCCTTCAATAGGGACAACAGACAAATTGAGCTGCGCTAGAGATGCACTAGAGATATGCCCAGATTACAAATTTTGGGTTTTTTTTCTCTCTTTTTCTTAATGTATGATGCAGCTCTTGCGTCAGACCAGGTACAGTTCATGTGGTTTATATAAGATGTTTAACTTGGCATGAAAATGTTGTATTAGAATTATATTTATTCAGACAACCCTCTTTGTCTCTCTTTAATGTTATAAAGTTGTATGCTTTAATCTGTAGGATTTTAATCTTGACTAATTATAGCTTAAATGTTTACTCTTAAATCGTTTTGTGCATGTGATAAAATAGATTGAATTGGTATTTGTTTTGACCATTTTATTAGGAGGTGTAGGTTTAAAACGTGGTCAAGGTTTACCGCATCTATAGGGAGTAGTGGTTAGTATTTTAGTCCTTATTTTCAGCATTGCAAGTTCTTGATTGTAAGGCTATAAATAGCCTGGTTGTTTCATTGTATAATGTACTCTTTTTATATTGAAGAAACATTCTCGGTAAAATCTCTGAGTTATATCTTCTTTCATATTTACATACATATTAGAGTGTGTCTTGTGTGTGTAATTGAGGGCCTGAAATCCAACATAATCTATTGTAATGATTTTGTTATACGACTGTTTTATTTCACTTATATTGTAATATGTATTGTTTTCTTATGTGTTTTAATCTCAAGACAAGTAGTATTATCTTCAATCCTCGAACTTATATTGTCATACGACTGTTTTTCACTTATATTGTAATATGTATTCATTCATTTCAAAATGCCCCAATTTTGGACGTTTATCTGTAAGTTTGCATTTGTACCTAAAGTTCTTTACTTTTTAAATTTGTTGCTTATACAAGTGGTCTTAACTTAATTTGTGTTTCAGGTACGAGGTTGTATTGGAGATGTACGTATTGAAGTTGTGTCTAATATGTTGGAATTTGTAATTGATTTAAGACTTGTAGGGTGTAAAGTGTAAATGGCCATAAAGGAAACGATGTGTCTATTGAAGGAAGAGAGGCCAGCGGTTTGTCCTCTCACAGCCAACCGATATGACTATTCGGAGAAGACACACTTGTATGTGAAGCATCGTGATGGTTAGGAAATAACTGCCATCCTAGACTAGTAGACTAGTATAAATAGAATAGTTTAGTTTCAGATTTCTGTAATCGAACTTGTACAGTGATTGTATATTTGATTCAACGTTAATTGAGTGATTCAATTACAAATACCTTGTTCTTCAATTTCGTTTCAATCCTGGGCAACATTGGTATCAGAGCAGGCTTGTAGATTCATTGAAGATGGGATGTTTGTTTTGTGATGAACAACAACCAGAAACGAAACAGAAAATCGAGTGATTCGATTATGAAGAACAAGGAAAACAGGGGCGGTTCCATTCGGGAATAAGAACAGAAAACAGGGATTGTTTTTCTGTTGTGTAGAAGATCGAGTGACTCGATTCAAAGAACAGGGCAGCGGTTATTCAAGAAACAACCAGAAACATTACGAAGATCAAGTGATTCGATTTCGAAGAACAACGAAGAACAGGGACGATAAGCTGTTATTTGCGGTGTGAAGCCAAGAACAACAGGAAAGTGATTTTCCAAAGAAGAAGAACAGTGAGTTATTGGGATTTTTCGTTCGAGAAGACCCGAAAAACAGATTTGGCGACTTCTGAGAAGGAAATTGTTTGGAAGGATTGTTTGTTTGTGATAAACAACAATCGAATATTCGTTACAAAAGGAGATCAGTAGGATCGAGATTCTTTGTTCGTGATTTGGGGGACGAATAAGAGAAGAAAAACATAGTGGCGGTTCCTTTCGTGTTTTGTTGCAGCGTTTAAGAAACACCGTTCAATTTTCAAGACAAATTTAAAGAAAAAGGAAACAAGGTTTGTTTCATTCTTTGGATGGTGCTGTGAATGCGACAAAAGAGAAGAGAACAGAGAAAAGAAATATCGGAATTGAAAGTCTATTTTGGAAAAGGCTTGGTGTCTTATAATTAATTGTGGTGTTTGTTGAGAATACGAAGGAGAAAGAAGTTTTCTTGTTTTGGAATATTGTTGTGAAAACAATTAAAAAATGAGAATGTGAAGTTCTTTATTACTACAAAACAAGAAGTCTTGGGATGATTGCTTTCAAAAGGAGAATTAACAACAAGTTGAGGAATTGATTTTTGGTGAAATCAAGATCGAGAAGATCAAAAGTAAAAAAGGGACAGAAGTCAACAACAACGATTGTCTAATTCGTGTGATACGATATAACCCGTGATGGATACAAAGTTTTAGAACATATTGTGAGAAGGAACCGCGAACAGGATTTTTAACGTGTGAGACGTTCATATGAAGACGATTGATCATGTGATATGATCAACCTGCGAAGAGTATCAAAAGAGAAAAGAAGATTGGTGTGAAACCAAACAATCAAAAGGTTCGTGTGATATGAACCAAGGATACAAAATCATGTGACGCGATCATGACAAAGCCGTGTGATGCGGAGGAGTAACCTGTGAAGGGTGCAACGAAGAAGATTCAGTGAATGGATCAAGTCAAAGCAAAGACCGTGTGATGCGGGAAATAACCTGTGAAGGGTGTAGTTAATTCAGTGATTGAATTATAAAGGAAACACGTGTGATGCGGTTTCAATCCGTGATGGATCAAAATTCTGTGAGAGAATTGAAGGTTGTGTGAAATAACCAACTTTACCGTGAAGGATGGTTCGTGAAGAACAAGATCAGCGACTGATCAAAATGCATATGGTGTGATGCCAAGTACGAAGAAACTACAAAGCAAGTTTGTGTGAAGCAAACTCGTGTGAAGCAAATTTGTGTGAAGCAAATTCGCGTGAAGAAAAGTTCGTGAGGAACAAAAGATGGTGTGACGTCATCAAAGATTTATGGAAGACAATGTTTGTACTGCAAGTCGAGAAGATTTGGGTCAAGCAAGAGATAGGCGTGATGCTAAAAACAGATAAAATTCTGAAGATTAGAAGAACAAGTCTTAAACAATTAGGGGGAGAATGTTGGAATTTGTAATTGATTTAAGACTTGTAGGGTGTAAAGTGTAAATGGCCATAAAGGAAACGATGTGTCTATTGAAGGAAGAGAGGCCATCGGTTTGTCCTCTCACAGCCAACCGATGTGACTATTCGGAGAAGACACACTTGTATGTGAAGCATCGTGATGGTTAGGAAATAACTGCCATCCTAGACTAGTAGACTAGTATAAATAGAATAGTTTAGTTTCAGATTTCTGTAATCGAACTTGTACAGTGATTGTATATTTGATTCAACGTTAATTGAGTGATTCAATTACAAATACCTTGTTCTTCAATTTCGTTTCAATCCTGGGCAACATAATATAGCTGTAAAAACTTGGAAAAGTTGAAGGTATACCATAGTACATAAATTACCTGTAGCAGGAATGGGTTTGGTTGCAATCGAATGACAAATGCTTTGCCAAGAATTGTCCAAATGTTACATAAGTAATTATTTCTACTGCCAAATTGCCAGGTAACACGAATCTACAAACATTTGATAACGATTTTAGTGTTATAGTACAATCATGCAAGAACCTCAAGAAGTTGACACTCTCGGGACATGTAACCAATGATGTTTTTCTTGATATTTGAATGTATGCAGAAAGATTAGAGGAGCTTTCTGTCTTTAATGGAGATGAAAATGATGTGGGCTTGCTATATGAAAGAGTTAAAGGAAGGCGGAGATTCGTCATTATCCTTATTCTGATGATGCAAGGTTGGCTACCTTTTATGGGTTTTAAAACAAACTACGAGATTCTTTTTGATGGACTGTTGTTAAACCAAGCCATAAACATTGGTTACATGTATAGACATAGCAATTATTTACTAAAGTTCTTTTATACTATGGATGTTTTCCGTATGGTACCGGTACCGAACCGTACCGAAACCGAGAAATCCCGAAACCGAATACACCCAAAACCAAATACCGATACCGAACCGAATCCCTTATATTGGTAGCGGTCTCGGTACCGGGATTTTCGGTACTATACCCTATTGGTACCGAATTCTCATAGCTAGTTGATTCAAAATTCAATGGTTGTGTTTTCCGGCTCATATGAATCCAAGTTGCAGGGGCTGTATGCTTGTTTACAAATAAAACTAGTTGTGGTTTGCTTAATATTACATGGTTCATACCTCACGTGCAAGCTACGTTGGTTATTTAACGATACAACTAACGACCGTCAGTGTGAGGTATCTTCCGAGTGCGAAATTGTAAACCATGGGTATGATGGGCGTAATTTAAATCTAACAGGTATGAAACTAGTAATTTTGACCAAACCACAGGTACCATTTCAGTAATTTACTCTAAAACTAATGAGTTATAAATATTGTGATGCAGTAGCAACAACAAAATATATAGTAGTATATATAGCAGCAACAGAATACAGTAGTATATACTTGCATAATATATAAATTATTTATATAAACTAGCTGCAGCAAAAGTAGAAAACAAAACTATATAAACAAAAGAAAGACTAATGAAGGATAAAAACATAAAATTTGGTGTCTAGCCGATCAGGTAACAACATGCCAAAGACAAAAATCTTACAAGGAACTTAACCATTGAAAGATAAAAATCAAATTGCAACACACATGTAAAGATTTAACCAAAATAGATTGCACCAACAGATTCTAAAAAAGAAATACTTTGCACCAACAACAAATCGGTGCATAGGCTTTTAGCCTTTCAATACAGATCCATATAACCCCTAATGCTTAGCTTAATTGGTATTCTTATTCAGTTTCCCCGGTACCGAACCGGTACCGTACCTGTTGGTACCGATCCCGTTTTACCCAAATCTCAAATACCGATACCGATCCCGAATACCATCGGTACCGATATTCGGTACCGGTTCGGTTTCGGTTTTTTGGGATTTTTGCTCATGCCTATTTTATACCTATAGTAGGTTACATGTTTGTGATGCTACTTTTGGAAATAAAAGTATCTAAACTATGCATATGCTTTATGGTAATTAAAGTTTTGACATCATCAGAATAACACGTGGTCATTATTGGTTGAATCAATCTCATCAACTAAGATTACCTTGAAATCATCAATTATCAATTAAACAAGTGTACACAACAAAACAGTTTTATATAACAAAAATTAACCGTAAACTATGAGAAGTGATATTTGTACTATTTCTTTTGATGTATGTATCACAACTATGTATTTATTATGTCCCAAAGTGTATTTATATACCCAAGTATATAGTACACAGAACAGTTGTAGAGGGGGATGAATATAACTTTTACTCGATCTTTACAAACTTTTAAGTAAGGTTTTAAAGACTCTGTATATATATTAAGTAAGTAAAGACACGAATCAATAAAACAGTAAAGCAGTAAACATAAAAGACATTCTTGCACACAGATTGTAATTTTCAATGTAACTCTTTATTAAGGAATAATCTATACAAAGAATTACAGGGTTGTTGCGGAAACAAGATAGCCTATAGATATCTAAACAACCCTCTGAAATGACAAATTACAATCAACAAGTTTCTACTCAAGAGAATCAGCCCAAGCTGGTCTCAGACAGACTAAGCTGTGTGTAAGAGCAAAGAAAACTTATGTGAAGAATAATTCTCAGGAATGCCACACATATGCAATCAAGGAATGAGGCTTTTATAGGCGAAAACCCTTCTTCTCTTGGTATCCAATTAAGCCATGTATTCTTCTTCTGTTGGACAATCAAGGAATATTAGATCGTGCCTTTCATGGTACTTGTGGTCCCCAAAGTACTGCATCACATTCCTCATCATCTAATAAGAGTATGGACACGCATATGTAAAACCAACCACCAATCTGGATCCTAGGATCCTTCCTAGTCACGTCATTTGTCCTTATCTTCAATCCAGGTTGTTATCTTCACTTGATTGTCAGACATAGATTGACCCATTTGTCAAAGCACCAATCTGCCTAAGTGTTTTCAAGCTGACTGCTAATCCTAAGCTGACTTCCACTACTAGCTTGGTCTTCTATCTTCAATCCACCTCTTCGACTTGGACTGAATGCTATAACCATTTGATGCAGCTTGAACAACACTTGCTTCCATATAATAACAATTACAAAGCATGAAACATGATCTGGGTCAGAAACAGATCGTAAGCTGTGTCAGCTTAGTTTGACCCAGATCAGATTACAAGAACTAAAATATTACTAAGTATTTATAGGTCAGATTTGTCATCACCAAATTTACAATGAACATTGGGACTCAACAATCTCCCCCTATATGATGATGACAAAACCTAACTACACTTCTAACTATCAGCTTACAAAGAATCAAAGTGAAATATTACTAACAGCTTGTGACCCTTTGAATCTTTTGGGTTCTTTTCAATCTGATATGAAGCCTTAAACAAGAAAAACTAAATTTGTACAATTACTTTGCATATATTGATAAATATAAAAAAAACATTTCAAACATAAAGACTTATTCCCCAATCATTTCTACAGTTTCTTGTTTTACTTCATATGATGAGGCAACAGTCACATCCAACTTTCTATCTAGACCTTCCTCAATAAGGAACTGCTCATACCCATTACCTTTTTCACTGAAATTAGTGCAGAATCTGTACAAGGTAAAAAGGTGCATATGTGGTACCTCTTTCAGCTCAGCAGTCCTTTGGAAAACCAACTTCCCTCTTGCATTCACAAAATACATCCCATGCTCAGGTTCAGTGATGAACAGCCCACATCTTGCATTTGTAACACCAGCAGGCAGAGACAGATCAAGATGACTCAGAATCTTGTCAAGAGCTTCAGGAGCCAATTGATCAAGCAGCTCTGAAGGGTTTAAGTTTTTAAGGAAATCAGTATGGTCACCTTCAGGAGCCTTGATTCTTTCATGTCTCTTTCTTTTCTTCTTGAGAGGCTCAACTGACTCATATTCATTAAACATATCATAAGCTTTAGGCCTTGGATGGCCAGTGATGTCAGTCTTGAATTTTACAATGATGGCAAACTTCTTTTCAATGGCTTCCAAAACTGTCTCTTGATGAATGCCAGGAAGACATGTGATGATGTTGTGCAACTCTACCCACTCTGTATATCCCAAGTCAAACAGCTTATCAAGATCACAGGTTTCATTTCTTTTCTCATAACCTTCTCTTGTGATCCTGATGCAAGGGATGGACTGTCCTCTTTTTCTTTTTAGTTGAACTGCAGTGATCAGCTCTGGAAATTTTCTTTCATTCAATCTTTCAATAACTTTTCTTTTCTGCAGAGCTTCCCACTAGTCATGGAATTCAACACTTGCCTTCACATCTTTAACTTTGTGTGATGGTTTAGCATGAACCACCACCTTCTTCTTGCTTTTCCCTCCTTTCTTTTTAGATCCAATGACTGCCAGCTCTTCTTCAACTTCATTTTTCAATTGTTCTTGAACAGCTTTGGCAATCTCTGGATCTGACTCAATTTCAGACATCTTTTCTCTTTGCAATCTGTCTTCCTTAACCATTTTGTATGCCACCTCAACTGTTACACCAAGTATTGGAGCCTTTTGTACTGCAAGCTCCCAATCTTTTTCCCTATCAGTCAAGACTTTAACACCACTTGGTCCTTCTTCCATTGACCTTTTCTTCACCATATATTGATCCAAGGTGGTGTAGTCTTCACTGGATGAGGAATATGCATTGAGTTCTTTGGGAGCTGGGTCATCTTGAGATGAAACAACTTGTGCAGAGTCAGCTTGGGAAGACTTCTCAGCTTCAACTTCTTTTTCCACAACTTTTTCAACTACCTTTTCAATTACATTTTCAGATCCAACTTCCTTCCTTATTTCTCCAATTTCAACATCAGTCTCTGTTTTGGTCAAAAATTACCCAAGATAATCTACGATGAAGACTTAGATCAATTATGTAACCAAACTTTCGTTCGTGAGGTTAAGGGCTTGTAAAATATGTTTAGATTCAAAGATGCATAAAATAGAAGATGTTGATAAAGGTTTATGTAGACTAAACAAGGAATAAAGGTCAAGTGGATTCGCAAATTGCTGTGTAAAGATAATGATAACAACATAATATTATGCTAATTATATAGTAAATATAGTAATTAACAAGATAAAGGTAAAGATCTAATAAGTAATGCGATAAAAGTAAAGAGTAAAGAGCAAGAACACCGAGATTTGTTATCGAGGAAAAGCCCTTAATCCTTTAAGGATTACCGGCATAAAAACCCGGGAGGAAGCAATCGTCCCTGCCTTTGTTCTCTTATTTATGATTGTTAAAATGATTACAATGGTGGAATTCGGTTGATCGATGTATCTAAGTGTATGAAAATAATGAGAGCAGTGTGTGTGAATACAAGTGTGTAGTATGCAGTGAATACGAGAGTAAATATGATGCCTAAATCGATCAGCCTTTTTCGTTTATATAGACCTAAGATCTAGCTAACTATCCAAGTTTGTAGGGATCTTCCGGGTCTTCCATAAGTGAACGTTGAAGCATATCTTGACTAGTCTTGTGACCATTGAAGATATTATCCTCATGCTAAAATTAACTTGAAGTCCGATTATCTTGGTAGACTAAGTCTTTCTTGCGTGTTGAAGATTAATCCCATGTGTGAAATCCATTTTATACCGTTAGAGGTATTCTTCTCAGCTTTATATCTAATATTCGAGAATCTGCATGCTTATCTCATGTGGAAATAATACTAATATTTGAAACATAACGTTAGCAAAATGTTAACAAGTACTCAGAATATTTAACTATGTCAAGATCCTGGGATGTCAAGATCTTGGACCTTCAGGATATTGGCACCTGAAATTTCACCCATAACAATTGTCCCCAAAGTTATTTAAATAAAATCTATTTTGTTAAAATAACTTTGAATCTTCTAGAGAAAGCTTTGACCGAAGTCAACTAGTAAATTTTGAAACTACTTTGAAGTAAGACGTGTGTAAGTAGGATAACCAAGAGTCTTGATTTGATAGGTAACCACTAGACGGTTCATTTCCTATCTTTTTACCCCTCTATATAAGGCTATAGTTTTCCATTTCAGAGATCACAAATAATTTTTCATTTCCTTATGCTTAAAAAATTACAAATAATTTTTTCGATTTCCATCAATTCTCATAATATAACAATGTCAGAGGTTACAAGTGGTGAATCTCATCTTCAAATCCAAGATCCTCCAAGAGTCAATTGGGGAGTTAACAAATCTGAGAAAAGACTCCTTCATATTTTTTGAAAACTAATCCTTATCTTTTCCTACAGTGCTTTTCCCAGATACGATGCACACATATGGAGGTCGCAAGGATTAAGGATGAAGAATTAAGGAGCTAGAATCAATACATTCAATGGCTTCTAGAGTCAAGGAAAGTTCAGGCGTCAAGAATAAAGGAGTTGGAAACAGAGTTGGCTAAGACTAAAGAAGAACCCCAGACGGCGAAAGTGGATTTGATCTACTTACGGGTCGCCAAAAAGTTAAAGCCTAGTATCTCTGAATAAGAAGCTTTTATGGGCGATGAAGGATATAATGCAAAGGCAGAGCCCATATTTTAAACTCTTTTGTTAGTAGGAAAATCGAATCGATAGGGGATGTGTATCGTAGATAACAATGTTTAGGAGGGGCGAGATCAATCTGGTATGATTGATCATGGTTGTAAAACTGCTTTCGAGTAGTTTCTGTAAATATCTTTTGAATGAATGAAAATTTTCTTTTGATCCATTTTGTTTTGAATTCGAAAACCAAAACTGTTATTGAGGGTAAAAACGGAAAATAACTGATCAATTATATGACGTCACATGTCAGTTAATAAATATTGCATTAATTTTTCACATTTTGCAGCATATGTTCCATTAAAATGATTAGCTAATAGTAATGAATCTACATATACCTTAAGATTTCTAATGTTCATATCCTTAGCTAGTTGCATACCAGAAATTAAAGATTCATATTCTGCTTCATTATTAGTGGCTATAGTTCACTGCTTGGGGTATGATATCCCCCTGTGACAATTTTAGTACGATACCTAATCCTATTCCTTTAACATTAGCTGCACCATCTATATATAAAATCCATTTTTCAGTAGCTTCTTCTAACATTTTTACCTCTAAGTCTACTTCGGGTTGTAAACCAGTACTAAAATCAGCCACAAAGTCGGCTAAAGCTTGAGATTTTATAGCAGTCCTAGGTTCATAATTAAATTAAAAGCACTTAATTTCATAGACCACTTAGCCATTCTACTAGATACTTCAGGTTTTCTAAGCACGCATTTTATAGGATAATTAGTCTTAACATGTATAGCATGAGTTTCAAAGTAATGTCTAAGTTTAGTAGATGCCATAACTAATGCAAGTATAAGCTTTTCGAGATGAAAGTACCTGGTTTCAACATCAATTAAACTTTTACTTACATAGTAGACAGGATGCTATTGACCTTCTGCTTCCTTTACTAAGACAACACTTACTGCATTTGATGATACTGCCATGTAAAGATATAAGGGCTCACCATCTTCAGGCTTCACTGGCAGTGGTGGAGTAGATAGATATTTCATTAATTCTTGGAAAGCTTCTTCTTGCTTCTCTCTCCCATTCAAACTTTTTGTTCTTCTTTAAGATGTCATAAAATTCTTTGCACCTATCAGAAGATCTTGATATGAATCTATTCAAAGCTGCCAACTGTTAGGACCAGTTTACTGACAAACTGGTCAGTCTCCAGTTGCATCTGGAGAGTTTCCAGTTGCATCTGGAGACCTGAAGGAAATGTCCAGAAATATAGAAGTCCAGTTGCACCGTATAGTTTACGCAACTGAAGACTTCCTCCAGTTGAGATCTGACCAGATGAAGAACCGTTCCAGTTGAAGTCAAAGACGACAAGTGGAAGAAAGAGAATGACAATGGAAGCAGAGCCCAGTTGACATTCTAACCAGATCGAGAACTGGAGACCATCAGTGTAGACGCACTTACAAAGCTATACACTGATCACGAGGAAGACTTTTGTCCTTTTGTATTTGTATACGGATAAAAGCATTTATCCATATATATAATACAAAAGACTAAATGGTTGATAAATAAAGTATTGGTTTCTCCCATACTTTGTTTAATATTGTAAGGAATTAAATATTAATTCCTTACATACTTCCAACTATATTTTATACATCGAAGTTGTATTCCCAATATCAACTTCGACAATAAATATGAGTCGTTGCACAACCAAGAAACTTCAACTTTGCCAGCTTGCAATTTTCTTGGTGAACTTGTGCAACATTCTCTCAATCGCAAAAAGGAACATTTCACAACTTTAAGTGTTTCGATTGTTAAGGAGAATTTCCAAGTATTAGATCAATTGTATTTCATAGGTTGTTAGGATATTTACACTTGTGTATTATCTTGGTTCCGCAACAACCTTGTAATTTGTTTAATATCAATAAATAAATTACACTTGAAAAATACATATTGTCTCACCGATTTACTTTACAAGTATTTGTATTATTGCATTTTACTTATTGTCACCATAATAAGTAATACATCCAGAACCTGGTCTAATTTCTGACGAGGCTACAGGTTTGTTTTTGTAAAAATCATAACTCTTTTATTAAAGCTCTTCAAGAGTCAAACCTTACATTTTTGAAAAGGCCTTTGAGTGCCCAACAAATGTCTAGAACTAAGTTTTGTTGTATCTGGTCTTCCTGACTTCCCAAAGTCGTTGTCAAGTAGATAACGCAAAGCTGGAAACATGCTGAAAATTCCTTATTTTGCACTTAGGCTTTGTGGTAGCTTATAAGTTGATCTTATACTTGTTCTAGGTACCCGGTAGTACATTTTGAGCATAGTAAAGTACTTTGCAAAGTGTTTTGAGCTGTACTAAGATTAACTTGTCACGAGGATTATCTACTGCTCTGATTTGCCACTACAACTAAGGTGAGTTTCGTAAACCCTCCCTACTCAATTGAGATTCGGGCTGAAAAGTGTACATGTTTGTTTAACTGTTGATTGTTGATTTGATTGATTGTATGATTGAATTGTTGATGTGGACATGTTAGCGCATTGTTTACGATGTAAGTCGCACCGTTAGCGCATTGTTTACGATGTAAGTCGCACCGTTAGCGCATTGTTTACGATGTAAGTCGCACCGTTAGCGCATTGTTTACGATGTAAGTCGCACCGTTAGCGCATTGTTTACGATGTAAGTCGCACCGTTAGCGCATTGTTTACGATGTAAGTCGCACCGTTAGCGCATTGTTTACGATGTAAGTCGCACCGTTAGCGCATTGTTTACGATGTAAGTCGCACCGTTAGCGCATTGTTTACGATGTAAGTCGCACCGTTAGCGCATTGTTTACGATGTAAGTCGCACCGTTAGCGCATTGTTTACGATGTAAGTCGCACCGTTAGCGCATTGTTTACGATGTAAGTCGCACCGTTAGCGCATTGTTTACGATGTAAGTCGCACCGTTAGCGCATTGTTTACGATGTAAGTCGCACCGTTAGCGCATTGTTTACGATGTAAGTCGCACCGTTAGCGCATTGTTTACGATGTAAGTCGCACCGTTAGCGCATTGTTTACGATGTAAGTCGCACCGTTAGCGCATTGTTTACGATGTAAGTCGCACCGTTAGCGCATTGTTTACGATGTAAGTCGCACCGTTAGCGCATTGTTTACGATGTAAGTCGCACCGTTAGCGCATTGTTTACGATGTAAGTCGCACCGTTAGCGCATTGTTTACGATGTAAGTCGCACCGTTAGCGCATTGTTTACGATGTAAGTCGCACCGTTAGCGCATTGTTTACGATGTAAGTCGCACCGTTAGCGCATTGTTTACGATGTAAGTCGCACCGTTAGCGCATTGTTTACGATGTAAGTCGCACCGTTAGCGCATTGTTTACGATGTAAGTCGCACCGTTAGCGCATTGTTTACGATGTAAGTCGCACCGTTAGCGCATTGTTTACGATGTAAGTCGCACCGTTAGCGCATTGTTTACGATGTAAGTCGCACCGTTAGCGCATTGTTTACGATGTAAGTCGCACCGTTAGCGCATTGTTTACGATGTAAGTCGCACCGTTAGCGCATTGTTTACGATGTAAGTCGCACCGTTAGCGCATTGTTTACGATGTAAGTCGCACCGTTAGCGCATTGTTTACGATGTAAGTCGCACCGTTAGCGCATTGTTTACGATGTAAGTCGCACCGTTAGCGCATTGTTTACGATGTAAGTCGCACCGTTAGCGCATTGTTTACGATGTAAGTCGCACCGTTAGCGCATTGTTTACGATGTAAGTCGCACCGTTAGCGCATTGTTTACGATGTAAGTCGCACCGTTAGCGCATTGTTTACGATGTAAGTCGCACCGTTAGCGCATTGTTTACGATGTAAGTCGCACCGTTAGCGCATTGTTTACGATGTAAGTCGCACCGTTAGCGCATTGTTTACGATGTAAGTCGCACCGTTAGCGCATTGTTTACGATGTAAGTCGCACCGTTAGCGCATTGTTTACGATGTAAGTCGCACCGTTAGCGCATTGTTTACGATGTAAGTCGCACCGTTAGCGCATTGTTTACGATGTAAGTCGCACCGTTAGCGCATTGTTTACGATGTAAGTCGCACCGTTAGCGCATTGTTTACGATGTAAGTCGCACCGTTAGCGCATTGTTTACGATGTAAGTCGCACCGTTAGCGCATTGTTTACGATGTAAGTCGCACCGTTAGCGCATTGTTTACGATGTAAGTCGCACCGTTAGCGCATTGTTTACGATGTAAGTCGCACCGTTAGCGCATTGTTTACGATGTAAGTCGCACCGTTAGCGCATTGTTTACGATGTAAGTCGCACCGTTAGCGCATTGTTTACGATGTAAGTCGCACCGTTAGCGCATTGTTTACGATGTAAGTCGCACCGTTAGCGCATTGTTTACGATGTAAGTCGCACCGTTAGCGCATTGTTTACGATGTAAGTCGCACCGTTAGCGCATTGTTTACGATGTAAGTCGCACCGTTAGCGCATTGTTTACGATGTAAGTCGCACCGTTAGCGCATTGTTTACGATGTAAGTCGCACCGTTAGCGCATTGTTTACGATGTAAGTCGCACCGTTAGCGCATTGTTTACGATGTAAGTCGCACCGTTAGCGCATTGTTTACGATGTAAGTCGCACCGTTAGCGCATTGTTTACGATGTAAGTCGCACCGTTAGCGCATTGTTTACGATGTAAGTCGCACCGTTAGCGCATTGTTTACGATGTAAGTCGCACCGTTAGCGCATTGTTTACGATGTAAGTCGCACCGTTAGCGCATTGTTTACGATGTAAGTCGCACCGTTAGCGCATTGTTTACGATGTAAGTCGCACCGTTAGCGCATTGTTTACGATGTAAGTCGCACCGTTAGCGCATTGTTTACGATGTAAGTCGCACCGTTAGCGCATTGTTTACGATGTAAGTCGCACCGTTAGCGCATTGTTTACGATGTAAGTCGCACCGTTAGCGCATTGTTTACGATGTAAGTCGCACCGTTAGCGCATTGTTTACGATGTAAGTCGCACCGTTAGCGCATTGTTTACGATGTAAGTCGCACCGTTAGCGCATTGTTTACGATGTAAGTCGCACCGTTAGCGCATTGTTTACGATGTAAGTCGCACCGTTAGCGCATTGTTTACGATGTAAGTCGCACCGTTAGCGCATTGTTTACGATGTAAGTCGCACCGTTAGCGCATTGTTTACGATGTAAGTCGCACCGTTAGCGCATTGTTTACGATGTAAGTCGCACCGTTAGCGCATTGTTAATTACACAAATAATAATCAAGAATCAAAGTTTAGAGTCAACCAAAGTCAATAAGTCAAGTCAAGCTTGTGTTCTTGACATAAACCCCACACAAACTAACCAAGACTTGGATTATAGCTTGTAATCATGCAATGAACATGTTCCTACTGAATTCTAGTTTGTTTTAAGGCCAAAGTTTCAGCCATTACACTCAAGGATGAGTTGTAAACACATGATGAACACCTCATGGCCAAGGTGTGTATTCTTGGCACTTAGTTGCAACTCTTGGGCTATATAAGCAAGCATTTGATGATCATTCTATCATTCATCTCTGCTCTTTTCTCTCTCTTTCACATTCATAACACAAAACAATCAAGTCCATAAAGTCTTGGGTTCATCACTTGAAGTTTCAAGTTGAATTTAAAGACTCTATAGGACTGAAATTTTCAGTCATCTTGCAAACATCATAGAAGATTCATCTGGACGAATTAGGAGACGAATCTTATATTTTTGGAAAGGTCCAAGTGTCAGTAAAATTTGATAAGAACGAAGTTTCTTCTGGTTTTGCTCAGAAGAGTGCCAAAAACGACGATTTTCAGAACTGGTCTAATTTCTGACGAGGCTACAGGTTTGTTTTTGTAAAAATCATAACTCTTTTATTAAAGCTCTTCAAGAGTCAAACCTTACATTTTTGAAAAGGCCTTTGAGTGCCCAACAAATGTCTAGAACTAAGTTTTGTTGTATCTGGTCTTCCTGACTTCCCAAAGTCGTTGTCAAGTAGATAACGCAAAGCTGGAAACATGCTGAAAATTCCTTATTTTGCACTTAGGCTTTGTGGTAGCTTATAAGTTGATCTTATACTTGTTCTAGGTACCCGGTAGTACATTTTGAGCATAGTAAAGTACTTTGCAAAGTGTTTTGAGCTGTACTAAGATTAACTTGTCACGAGGATTATCTACTGCTCTGATTTGCCACTACAACTAAGGTGAGTTTCGTAAACCCTCCCTACTCAATTGAGATTCGGGCTGAAAAGTGTACATGTTTGTTTAACTGTTGATTGTTGATTTGATTGATTGTATGATTGAATTGTTGATGTGGACATGTTAGCGCATTGTTTACGATGTAAGTCGCACCGTTAGCGCATTGTTTACGATGTAAGTCGCACCGTTAGCGCATTATTTATTATATAAGTCGCACCGTTAGCGCATTGTTTACGATGTAAGTCGCACCGTTAGCGCATTGTTTACGATGTAAGTCGCACCGTTAGCGCATTGTTTACGATGTAAGTCGCACCGTTAGCGCATTATTCATTATATAAGTCGCACCGTTAGCGCATTGTTTACGATGTAAGTCGCACCGTTAGCGCATTATTCATTATATAAGTCGCACCGTTAGCGCATTGTTTACGATGTAAGTCGCACCGTTAGCGCATTGTTTACGATGTAAGTCGCACCGTTAGCGCATTGTTTACGATGTAAGTCGCACCGTTAGCGCATTATTCATTATATAAGTCGCACCGTTAGCGCATTGTTTACGATGTAAGTCGCACCGTTAGCGCATTGTTTACGATGTAAGTCGCACCGTTAGCGCATTATTCATTATATAAGTCGCACCGTTAGCGCATTGTTTACGATGTAAGTCGCACCGTTAGCGCATTATTTATTATATAAGTCGCACCGTTAGCGCATTATTTATTATATAAGTCGCACCGTTAGCGCATTATTCATTATATAAGTCGCACCGTTAGCGCATTATTCATTATATAAGTCGCACCGTTAGCGCATTATTTATTATATAAGTCGCACCGTTAGCGCATTGTTTACGATGTAAGTCGCACCGTTAGCGCATTATTCATTATATAAGTCGCACCGTTAGCGCATTATTCATTATATAAGTCGCACCGTTAGCGCATTGTTTACGATGTAAGTCGCACCGTTAGCGCATTATTTATTATATAAGTCGCACCGTTAGCGCATTGTTTACGATGTAAGTCGCACCGTTAGCGCATTGTTTACGATGTAAGTCGCACCGTTAGCGCATTATTCATTATATAAGTCGCACCGTTAGCGCATTATTTATTATATAAGTCGCACCGTTAGCGCATTGTTTACGATGTAAGTCGCACCGTTAGCGCATTATTTATTATATAAGTCGCACCGTTAGCGCATTGTTTACGATGTAAGTCGCACCGTTAGCGCATTATTTATTATATAAGTCGCACCGTTAGCGCATTATTCATTATATAAGTCGCACCGTTAGCGCATTATTCATTATATAAGTCGCACCGTTAGCGCATTATTCATTATATAAGTCGCACCGTTAGCGCATTGTTTACGATGTAAGTCGCACCGTTAGCGCATTGTTTACGATGTAAGTCGCACCGTTAGCGCATTATTTATTATATAAGTCGCACCGTTAGCGCATTATTCATTATATAAGTCGCACCGTTAGCGCATTGTTTACGATGTAAGTCGCACCGTTAGCGCATTATTCATTATATAAGTCGCACCGTTAGCGCATTGTTTACGATGTAAGTCGCACCGTTAGCGCATTGTTTACGATGTAAGTCGCACCGTTAGCGCATTATTTATTATATAAGTCGCACCGTTAGCGCATTGTTTACGATGTAAGTCGCACCGTTAGCGCATTATTCATTATATAAGTCGCACCGTTAGCGCATTATTCATTATATAAGTCGCACCGTTAGCGCATTGTTTACGATGTAAGTCGCACCGTTAGCGCATTATTCATTATATAAGTCGCACCGTTAGCGCATTGTTTACGATGTAAGTCGCACCGTTAGCGCATTGTTTACGATGTAAGTCGCACCGTTAGCGCATTATTCATTATATAAGTCGCACCGTTAGCGCATTATTCATTATATAAGTCGCACCGTTAGCGCATTATTCATTATATAAGTCGCACCGTTAGCGCATTGTTTACGATGTAAGTCGCACCGTTAGCGCATTGTTTACGATGTAAGTCGCACCGTTAGCGCATTATTTATTATATAAGTCGCACCGTTAGCGCATTGTTTACGATGTAAGTCGCACCGTTAGCGCATTGTTTACGATGTAAGTCGCACCGTTAGCGCATTATTTATTATATAAGTCGCACCGTTAGCGCATTGTTTACGATGTAAGTCGCACCGTTAGCGCATTGTTTACGATGTAAGTCGCACCGTTAGCGCATTATTTATTATATAAGTCGCACCGTTAGCGCATTGTTTACGATGTAAGTCGCACCGTTAGCGCATTATTCATTATATAAGTCGCACCGTTAGCGCATTATTCATTATATAAGTCGCACCGTTAGCGCATTGTTTACGATGTAAGTCGCACCGTTAGCGCATTATTTATTATATAAGTCGCACCGTTAGCGCATTGTTTACGATGTAAGTCGCACCGTTAGCGCATTGTTTACGATGTAAGTCGCACCGTTAGCGCATTATTCATTATATAAGTCGCACCGTTAGCGCATTATTCATTATATAAGTCGCACCGTTAGCGCATTGTTTACGATGTAAGTCGCACCGTTAGCGCATTATTCATTATATAAGTCGCACCGTTAGCGCATTGTTTACGATGTAAGTCGCACCGTTAGCGCATTGTTTACGATGTAAGTCGCACCGTTAGCGCATTGTTTACGATGTAAGTCGCACCGTTAGCGCATTGTTTACGATGTAAGTCGCACCGTTAGCGCATTGTTTACGATGTAAGTCGCACCGTTAGCGCATTATTCATTATATAAGTCGCACCGTTAGCGCATTGTTTACGATGTAAGTCGCACCGTTAGCGCATTGTTTACGATGTAAGTCGCACCGTTAGCGCATTATTCATTATATAAGTCGCACCGTTAGCGCATTGTTTACGATGTAAGTCGCACCGTTAGCGCATTATTCATTATATAAGTCGCACCGTTAGCGCATTATTCATTATATAAGTCGCACCGTTAGCGCATTATTCATTATATAAGTCGCACCGTTAGCGCATTGTTTACGATGTAAGTCGCACCGTTAGCGCATTGTTTACGATGTAAGTCGCACCGTTAGCGCATTGTTTACGATGTAAGTCGCACCGTTAGCGCATTATTTATTATATAAGTCGCACCGTTAGCGCATTGTTTACGATGTAAGTCGCACCGTTAGCGCATTATTCATTATATAAGTCGCACCGTTAGCGCATTATTTATTATATAAGTCGCACCGTTAGCGCATTATTCATTATATAAGTCGCACCGTTAGCGCATTGTTTACGATGTAAGTCGCACCGTTAGCGCATTGTTTACGATGTAAGTCGCACCGTTAGCGCATTGTTTACGATGTAAGTCGCACCGTTAGCGCATTATTCATTATATAAGTCGCACCGTTAGCGCATTATTTATTATATAAGTCGCACCGTTAGCGCATTGTTTACGATGTAAGTCGCACCGTTAGCGCATTATTCATTATATAAGTCGCACCGTTAGCGCATTATTCATTATATAAGTCGCACCGTTAGCGCATTGTTTACGATGTAAGTCGCACCGTTAGCGCATTGTTTACGATGTAAGTCGCACCGTTAGCGCATTGTTTACGATGTAAGTCGCACCGTTAGCGCATTGTTTACGATGTAAGTCGCACCGTTAGCGCATTGTTTACGATGTAAGTCGCACCGTTAGCGCATTGTTTACGATGTAAGTCGCACCGTTAGCGCATTATTTATTATATAAGTCGCACCGTTAGCGCATTATTTATTATATAAGTCGCACCGTTAGCGCATTGTTTACGATGTAAGTCGCACCGTTAGCGCATTGTTTACGATGTAAGTCGCACCGTTAGCGCATTATTTATTATATAAGTCGCACCGTTAGCGCATTGTTTACGATGTAAGTCGCACCGTTAGCGCATTGTTTACGATGTAAGTCGCACCGTTAGCGCATTGTTTACGATGTAAGTCGCACCGTTAGCGCATTATTCATTATATAAGTCGCACCGTTAGCGCATTATTCATTATATAAGTCGCACCGTTAGCGCATTATTCATTATATAAGTCGCACCGTTAGCGCATTAGTTATTATTTGTCCCCCCAGTAAAATGATCTCGTGGATTGCGCCTTGTGGATAAAGTATAGTAGTTAACCCGGTATGCTTAATGAGTGTTGGTTAGGTGGAGGGTTAGCCGATGGTACACCCTGTATACAAACACTTTTAATGTGTCGAATGTTGAAGTTAAGATCCGGACTATACTTTACCCACCTTGTTATGACTTGACCCTATATATATATAAACATCGATAATTCCTTTAAAGTAGAATTATAAGAAGTGTATGTGCATCGTATTTGTTGGTTGATTCACTTGTTATGATATGGACCGAAATGTTAATTGTTTATTTGTTGATTATTGATATGATTACTTGTGGTTTAATGTCGCTTTGATTATCATGTAAATGATATATCATGTTAGGTGTATTACTTGAAGGAAAATTTTGATATTCGGGTGTGAATTGTGAGACTTAACTTGTTAATATAATACGTGTGTTCAGGAAAGATGGTTAGAACAAGAAGAGCTAACACTAACTATAGGCGTCAAAATGAGCAAGAGGAGCCGATAGCTCAAGAAGAAATTGTAGGTGGACGTAGTGGTAGAGGTGGTCGTGGAGGAAGAGATAACCGTGGAGGTCGTGGTGGCAGAGGTGGTCGGGGTAATCCTAATCCCCCGATAACCGCCGAGGTTGTCACACAAGCTTTAAATGATCTCATGCCGGATCTTGTGGCTCGAATTCAAACGGCCATGAGAAATGTAAACGGACAAGAAGAACCAGAAGATGAAGCGGTTCCCGTACAAAATGAACAAGAAAACGTAAATGTAAACGGTGTAGGTGTAGGAGAAGTTTTACCTAGACCGGATTATGATGTTCGTCAACCAGGATGCTTGTTTAAAGACTTCAAACTTTGTGGAGCCCCGGAATTTAATGGAGAAAGTGGTGCTACGGGTTGCTTGGAATGGTTAGAGAGCATTGAATCTATCATTGCTCGAAGTGGTTGTGCCTTCCACCAAAGAATCACTTATGCTTCCGGTATGTTGAAAGGTGGGGCTCTTGAGTGGTGGAACGAAGAAGTTGATGAATTGGGGATCGATGCGGCTAATAATCTTTTATGGGGAGAGTTCAAGAATATGATAACTACTAAGTATTGCCCGGCCCATGAACTGAGGAAATTGCAAGTGGAATTTTCTAAACTTGCCATGAAGGGAGGAGACTACGAGAGTTACACACGCCGTTTTGGCCAACTCTCTAGACTCATTCCTCATTATGTGAGACCCCAAGAGGTTAAGATTGAGAAGTATGTTGCGGGATTGCCACATGAAGTGAGAGTGCTTGTCTCTCACCCCACCATGCCTTTGACTTACAAAGAGGCAACCACCCGTACCGCTAGTATAACCTTGGAACTCATTAGAGGTGGTAAGTTAAATAAGAACGATAACAAGAATGACAATAAAAGGAAGGATGTTGCCGAGTCAAGCGGCACCAAGAAAGATGATCGGCGTGATAATAAGCGCCATGGTCGTGGTGGAAAGGTTTTTGCAGCGGTAATACCAACAAAGGGTCCTCAACGGGTTGGTTACACAGGGGGTAGTCCTTTATGCCCTAGGTGTAATCGCTATCATTGGCCTACCATGAGGTGTGATGCTTGTTTTCATTGTAACCAACAGGGACACACCTCAAGATTTTGTCCAACTAACCCCCGGAATGGTCCTTTAAATGTTGCTCCCATTAATACTATGCGTCCCCCGATGGCCCCGGGTTCTTGTTATGAATGTGGTAGCCAAGACCACTACCGCAACCGGTGCCCAAATCTTATTGGCCAACAAGTCCAAGTGACCGTGCATCCTAACCAGTTGCAAATTGCCGGTCCGAATCAAAACCGAGGAAACCAAGGACAACAACAACAACCTCCTCAAGCTCCTCGCCAACATTTGGCCCCCCGTGGAAGAGCTTTTGCCGTGAATGCGGCCGAGGCTCGTGGTGATCCTAATGTCGTAGCAGGTACCTTTCTCCTCAATCACCAATATGCTACTGTGTTATTTGATTCTGGAGCCGATTATAGTCTCATTTCCAATGATTTTATTCCGTTGATCGATGCTAAACCTAGCCCGTTGTCCTATTGTTTTGAACTTGAAATGGTAGATGGTGGATTGTCTAGGATTAGTCAAGTTGTTCGTGATTGTGTGTTAGATTTATGTGATCACCCATTTTACATTGACTTAATGCCTTTTGATATTGGTAGTTTTGACGTGATTGTGGGTATGGATTGGTTATCGGCCATGAACGCGGTAATTGATTGTGGTAGTCGAACTGTGAGGATTCCGTTAGAAAATAGGGAAGAATTAGTGGTTCAAGGCGAAACGACCGAACTATGGGATGGGAATGTATATAGTGTTAAAATCACAAAGATTGAATTGAAAACCGTGCCCGTAGTTAAAGACTTTGCGGATGTATTTCCGGATGACCTACCGGGTTTACCTCCATCTCGTGAACTTGACTTCCGTATTGAACTTATTCCTAACGCTTCTCCCGTGGCCAAAGCACCTTATCGCTTAGCCATGACCGAATTACAAGAGTTGGCCGCCCAACTCAAAGAGCTTCAAGACAAGGGTTTCATTCGCCCTAGTCAATCGCCTTGGGGCGCACCGGTTTTGTTCGTTAAAAAGAAAGATGGCACATTCCGAATGTGTATCGATTATAGAGAATTGAACAAACTAACGGTAAAGAATCGTTATCCTCTTCCTAGGATTGACGATTTATTCGACCAACTCCAAGGTGCTCGTTTCTTTTCCAAAATTGATTTGAGGTCGGGTTATCATCAATTACGTGTTCATGAAGACGACATTCCAAAAACCGCCTTTCGAACGAGATATGGACATTTTGAATTTACGGTGATGCCTTTTGGATTGACTAATGCACCAGCTGTGTTCATGGATTTGATGAACCGAGTGTGTCAACCCTACTTGGACCAATTTGTCATTGTTTTCATCGATGACATTCTTATCTATTCTAAGACAAAAGAAGATCATTTGGAACATTTGAAACAAGTCTTAGAGATACTCCGGAAAGAAAAGCTTTATGCCAAGTTCTCCAAATGTGAATTTTGGCTTGAAGAGGTCCACTTTCTTGGTCACGTAGTGAGCAAAGAAGGAATTCATGTGGACCCAAGTAAGGTTGAAGCAGTAAAGAATTGGAGACGACCCGAAACACCGACCGAAATTCGCCAATTTCTTGGTTTGGCGGGTTACTATAGACGATTTATTGAAGGCTTTTCAAAAATCGCCCAACCTTTGACTCTGTTGACTCAACGGGAAAGAAGGTTTGATTGGGGTGAAAAGCAAGAACAAGCATTCCAATTGTTGAAAGACAAATTGTGTGATGCACCCATCTTGAGCTTGCCCAATGGAGCCGATGATTTTGTTGTATATTGTGATGCATCCGGGCAAGGATTGGGTTGTGTCTTAATGCAACGGGATAAGGTGATAGCATATGCATCCAGACAATTGAAGGTGCATGAGAAGAATTATCCGACTCATGACTTAGAATTGGGAGCAGTGGTATTTGCTTTGAAATGTTGGAGGCATTACTTGTATGGCACCAAGAGCGTGATCTATACCGATCACAAAAGCCTTCAACATATCTTCAATCAAAGCGATCTGAACATGAGGCAAAGAAGATGGCTTGAACTGTTAAGTGATTATGATTGTGTTATCCGGTATCACCCGGGTAAAGCAAATGTGGTAGCCGATGCCTTAAGTCGAAAAGAACGTATAAAACCAAGAAGAGTTAAAGCCATGAGCTTTACCGTGTTAAGGAGTGTTCGTGACTCCATTATTGAAGCACAAGAATTGGCAACTAGACCGGAAAACTTCATCAATGAAACCTTAAACGGTCTAGAAGAACAATTTGATAGAAAGAATGACAATGGTTTGTATTTCGTTGATCGATTGTGGATTCCCGTTCTTGGAGGATGGCGGTTGAAATTGATGGATGAAGCTCATAAGTCAGCCTACTCGGTTCACCCGGGTTCTGATAAAATGTACTTTGGATTGAGAGATTTGTATTGGTGGCCGGGAATGAAGAATGACATTGCAAAATATGTTAGTGAATGCCTCACTTGTTTGCAAGTGAAAGCCGACCACAAGAAACCACCAGGTTTACTAGTCCAACCAGTAACACCGGTGTGGAAATGGGAAGAAATTGCTATGGACTTCATCACGAAGTTACCTAGGACGAGTAGTGGTCGGGACACTATTTGGGTGATAATTGACCGGTTGACTAAGTCGGCTCACTTCTTAGCCATCCGGGAGGACGATAAATTTGACACCATGGCACGTTTGTACATCAAAGAGGTGATATCCAAGCATGGAGTGCCGATTTCCGTGATATCCGATCGGGATGCCCGATTTACTTCAAAATTTTGGAAGGCGTTCCAGAAATCTATGGGTACTCGTCTCGGCATGAGTACGGCGTTCCACCCACAAACTGATGGTCAAAGTGAAAGAACGATCCAAACATTGGAAGACATGTTAAGAGCTTGTGCTATTGATTTTGGTGGAAATTGGGATGTGCATCTTCCTTTGGTTGAATTCTCCTACAATAATAGCTATCATGCTAGCATTGGAATGGCCCCATTTAAAGCATTATATGGGAGAGATTGTAGGTCACCGCTAGCTTGGGCAGAAGTTGGTGAAAGCCAACTCGTTGGGCCCGAAATTGTTATTGAAACGACGAAAGTGATCTCACAAATCAAAGAAAAGTTAAGAGTGGCCCGAGAACGACAATTGAAATATGCTAATGTTAGACGACGACCCCTCGAATTTGAAGTTGGTGATTATGTTTTATTGAAAGTATCCCCGTGGAAAGGTGTGGTTCGTTTTGTGAAACGTGGCAAGTTGGGACCACGGTACATTGGCCCGTTCAAGATCTTGGATCGTATTGGTCCGGTAGCTTATCGATTAGAACTTCCTCAAAACCTGAGTGGAGTTCATAATGTTTTCCATGTTTGTAATCTTAGAAAGTGTTTGGCCGATCCAACACTTCATGTGCCCCTCGAAGAAATCCGTGTTGATAAAACGTTGAAATTCGTGGAAGAACCAATAGAAATCCTAGATCGACAAACTAGAAAACTAAAGAATACCCGATATACGATTGTCAAAGTGAGATGGCAAGCTAGACGTGGACCCGAGTTTACTTGGGAACGTGAGGACCACATGAAGTCTAAATACCCACACTTGTTTAGTAATTAGTGATTGTTGAATTTCGGGACGAAATTCTTTAACGGGGGAAGAATGTAACATTCATGATTTTTACCGTTTGACTGTGCATGTAATTTGATTAACTATTTCAATAAACGGAAATTTGGACATAATTGTGTACATTTATCTGTAAATTGGGCCAATTATAATGTCATATTTGAACTTCTAGAATTAGGGCCATATTAGCAGACTATGAAATTGGCCCAGTACATGTTATGGAAATTATATAATAGATGATAATTGAGTAACTATGGTAACAGGAAAAACGTATATACGAAACCTTAAGTATAATGTACGGTTACAACAGTGTCGGTGGAACAGTGTCGGTGGAACAGTGTCGGTGGAACAGTGTCGGTGAAACAGTGTCGGTGGAACAGTGTCGGTGGAACAGTGTCGGTGGTTAGATGATAATTCCATTAATAGGACAAAAACCGACACAACCTTTATATTATATGAAATGATTTATCCATATTATGGATTTATAATAATTTATAAAAGTTGTACGCTCGTGAGTATTTTTGTTATTAATTTCGGAATCAATTAACTAGTTAGATATATTGTACATACTAGTAAAATAAATATGCAATTGTGTACTTGAACTAGATAACTAATAAATATATAAATACATGTAATTGATTTATAACCACATAGATAAAAGTAATTATACTTATATAGACTAGTTACTACATTTAATTACACAAATAATAATCAAGAATCAAAGTTTAGAGTCAACCAAAGTCAATAAGTCAAGTCAAGCTTGTGTTCTTGACATAAACCCCACACAAACTAACCAAGACTTGGATTATAGCTTGTAATCATGCAATGAACATGTTCCTACTGAATTCTAGTTTGTTTTAAGGCCAAAGTTTCAGCCATTACACTCAAGGATGAGTTGTAAACACATGATGAACACCTCATGGCCAAGGTGTGTATTCTTGGCACTTAGTTGCAACTCTTGGGCTATATAAGCAAGCATTTGATGATCATTCTATCATTCATCTCTGCTCTTTTCTCTCTCTTTCACATTCATAACACAAAACAATCAAGTCCATAAAGTCTTGGGTTCATCACTTGAAGTTTCAAGTTGAATTTAAAGACTCTATAGGACTGAAATTTTCAGTCATCTTGCAAACATCATAGAAGATTCATCTGGACGAATTAGGAGACGAATCTTATATTTTTGGAAAGGTCCAAGTGTCAGTAAAATTTGATAAGAACGAAGTTTCTTCTGGTTTTGCTCAGAAGAGTGCCAAAAACGACGATTTTCAGAACTGGTCTAATTTCTGACGAGGCTACAGGTTTGTTTTTGTGAAACGTGGCAAGTTGGGACCACGGTACATTGGCCCGTTCAAGATCTTGGATCGTATTGGTCCGGTAGCTTATCGATTAGAACTTCCTCAAAACCTGAGTGGAGTTCATAATGTTTTCCATGTTTGTAATCTTAGAAAGTGTTTGGCCGATCCAACACTTCATGTGCCCCTCGAAGAAATCCGTGTTGATAAAACGTTGAAATTCGTGGAAGAACCAATAGAAATCCTAGATCGACAAACTAGAAAACTAAAGAATACCCGATATACGATTGTCAAAGTGAGATGGCAAGCTAGACGTGGACCCGAGTTTACTTGGGAACGTGAGGACCACATGAAGTCTAAATACCCACACTTGTTTAGTAATTAGTGATTGTTGAATTTCGGGACGAAATTCTTTAACGGGGGAAGAATGTAACATTCATGATTTTTACCGTTTGACTGTGCATGTAATTTGATTAACTATTTCAATAAACGGAAATTTGGACATAATTGTGTACATTTATCTGTAAATTGGGCCAATTATAATGTCATATTTGAACTTCTAGAATTAGGGCCATATTAGCAGACTATGAAATTGGCCCAGTACATGTTATGGAAATTATATAATAGATGATAATTGAGTAACTATGGTAACAGGAAAAACGTATATACGAAACCTTAAGTATAATGTACGGTTACAACAGTGTCGGTGGAACAGTGTCGGTGAAACAGTGTCGGTGGAACAGTGTCGGTGGAACAGTGTCGGTGGAACAGTGTCGGTGGAACAGTGTCGGTCGAACAGTGTCGGTGGAACAGTGTCGGTGGAACAGTGTCGGTGGAACAGTGTCGGTGGAACAGTATAATGTACGGTCAACAGTGTCGGTGGAACAGTGTCGGTGGAACAGTGTCGCTGGAACAGTGTCGGTGAAACAGTGTCGGTGGACTAGATGTCGATGGACAACAGTGTCGGTGGAACAGTGTCGGTGAACCAGTGTCGGTGGAACAGTGTCGGTGGAACAGTGTCGGTGGAACAGTGTCGGTGGAACAGTGTCGGTGGAACAGTATTGAGTAACTGTGGTAACAGGGAAAAACGTATATACGAAACCTTAAGTATAATGTACGGTTCCAACAGTGTCGGTGGAACAGTGTCGGTGAAACAGTGTCGGTGGAACAGTGTCGGTGGAACAGATGTCGGTGGAACAGTGTCGGTGGAACAGTGTCGGTGGAACAGTGTCGGTGGAACAGTGTCGGTGGAACAGTGTATATAATATATTGAGTAACTATGGTAACAGGAAAAACGTATATACGAAACCTTAAGTATAATGTACGGTTACAACAGTGTCGGTGGAACAGTGTCGGTGGAACAGTGTCGGTGGAACAGTGTCGGTGGAACAGTGTCGGTGGCTAGATGATAATTCCATTAATAGAAACGTATATGAGAAGCCTTAAGTATAATGAACGGTTCCAACAGTGTCGGTGGAACAGTGACGGTGAAACAGTGTCGGTGGAACAGTGTCGGTGGAACAGTGACGGTGAAACAGTGTCGGTGGAACAGTGTCGGTGGAACAATGTCGGTGGAACAGTGTCGGTGGAACAATGTCGGTGGATAGATGATAAATAATTGAGTAACTATGGTAACAGGAAAAACGTATATACGAAACCTTAAGTATAATGTACGGTTACAACAGTGTCGGTGGAACAGTGTCGGTGAAACAGTGTCGGTGGAACAGTGTCGTGGAACAGTGTCGGTCAACAGTGTCGGTGGAACAGTGTCGTGAACAGTGTCGGTGGAACAGTGTCGGTGGAACAGTGTACGGTGAACCAGTGTCGGTGGAACAGTGTCGGTGGAACAGTGACGGTGGAACAGTGTCGGTGGAACAGTATCGTGACAGTTCCAACAGTGTCGGTGGAACAGTGTCGCGTGAAACAGTGTCGGTGAAACAGTGTCGGTGGCTAGATGATAATTTCCATTAATAGGATAATTGAGTAACTATGGTAACTAGGAAAAACGTATATACGAAACCTTAAGTATAATGTACGGTTACAACAGTGTCGGTGGAACAGTGTCGGTGAAACAGTGTCGGTGGAACAGTGTCGGTGGAACAGTGTCGGTGAACAGTGTCGGTGGAACAGTGTCGATGGAACAGTGTCGGTGAAACAGTGTCGGTGGCTAGATGATAATTCTATTAATAGGACAAAGCCGACATACTTTATGGAAAGTAGGAATACTCGTGGAACGGTTCCAACAGTGTCGGTGGAAAGTTGTACACACATGATGAACACCTCATGGCCAAGGTGTGTATTCTTGGCACTTAGTTGCAACTCTTGGGCTATATAAGCAAGCATTTGATGATCATTCTATCATTCATCTCTGCTCTTTTCTCTCTCTTTCACATTCATAACACAAAACAATCAAGTCCATAAAGTCTTGGGTTCATCACTTGAAGTTTCAAGTTGAATTTAAAGACTCTATAGGACTGAAATTTTCAGTCATCTTGCAAACATCATAGAAGATTCATCTGGACGAATTAGGAGACGAATCTTATATTTTTGGAAAGGTCCAAGTGTCAGTAAAATTTGATAAGAACGAAGTTTCTTCTGGTTTTGCTCAGAAGAGTGCCAAAAACGACGATTTTCAGAACTGGTCTAATTTCTGACGAGGCTACAGGTTTGTTTTTGTAAAAATCATAACTCTTTTATTAAAGCTCTTCAAGAGTCAAACCTTACATTTTTGAAAAGGCCTTTGAGTGCCCAACAAATGTCTAGAACTAAGTTTTGTTGTATCTGGTCTTCCTGACTTCCCAAAGTCGTTGTCAAGTAGATAACGCAAAGCTGGAAACATGCTGAAAATTCCTTATTTTGCACTTAGGCTTTGTGGTAGCTTATAAGTTGATCTTATACTTGTTCTAGGTACCCGGTAGTACATTTTGAGCATAGTAAAGTACTTTGCAAAGTGTTTTGAGCTGTACTAAGATTAACTTGTCACGAGGATTATCTACTGCTCTGATTTGCCACTACAACTAAGGTGAGTTTCGTAAACCCTCCCTACTCAATTGAGATTCGGGCTGAAAAGTGTACATGTTTGTTTAACTGTTGATTGTTGATTTGATTGATTGTATGATTGAATTGTTGATGTGGACATGTTAGCGCATTATTTATTATATAAGTCGCACCGTTAGCGCATTGTTTACGATGTAAGTCGCACCGTTAGCGCATTATTTATTATATAAGTCGCACCGTTAGCGCATTGTTTACGATGTAAGTCGCACCGTTAGCGCATTGTTTACGATGTAAGTCGCACCGTTAGCGCATTGTTTACGATGTAAGTCGCACCGTTAGCGCATTGTTTACGATGTAAGTCGCACCGTTAGCGCATTATTTATTATATAAGTCGCACCGTTAGCGCATTATTTATTATATAAGTCGCACCGTTAGCGCATTGTTTACGATGTAAGTCGCACCGTTAGCGCATTGTTTACGATGTAAGTCGCACCGTTAGCGCATTATTTATTATATAAGTCGCACCGTTAGCGCATTGTTTACGATGTAAGTCGCACCGTTAGCGCATTGTTTACGATGTAAGTCGCACCGTTAGCGCATTGTTTACGATGTAAGTCGCACCGTTAGCGCATTGTTTACGATGTAAGTCGCACCGTTAGCGCATTGTTTACGATGTAAGTCGCACCGTTAGCGCATTATTTATTATATAAGTCGCACCGTTAGCGCATTGTTTACGATGTAAGTCGCACCGTTAGCGCATTGTTTACGATGTAAGTCGCACCGTTAGCGCATTGTTTACGATGTAAGTCGCACCGTTAGCGCATTGTTTACGATGTAAGTCGCACCGTTAGCGCATTGTTTACGATGTAAGTCGCACCGTTAGCGCATTGTTTACGATGTAAGTCGCACCGTTAGCGCATTGTTTACGATGTAAGTCGCACCGTTAGCGCATTATTTATTATATAAGTCGCACCGTTAGCGCATTGTTTACGATGTAAGTCGCACCGTTAGCGCATTGTTTACGATGTAAGTCGCACCGTTAGCGCATTATTTATTATATAAGTCGCACCGTTAGCGCATTATTTATTATATAAGTCGCACCGTTAGCGCATTATTTATTATATAAGTCGCACCGTTAGCGCATTGTTTACGATGTAAGTCGCACCGTTAGCGCATTATTTATTATATAAGTCGCACCGTTAGCGCATTATTTATTATATAAGTCGCACCGTTAGCGCATTATTTATTATATAAGTCGCACCGTTAGCGCATTATTTATTATATAAGTCGCACCGTTAGCGCATTGTTTACGATGTAAGTCGCACCGTTAGCGCATTATTTATTATATAAGTCGCACCGTTAGCGCATTATTTATTATATAAGTCGCACCGTTAGCGCATTATTTATTATATAAGTCGCACCGTTAGCGCATTGTTTACGATGTAAGTCGCACCGTTAGCGCATTATTTATTATATAAGTCGCACCGTTAGCGCATTGTTTACGATGTAAGTCGCACCGTTAGCGCATTGTTTACGATGTAAGTCGCACCGTTAGCGCATTGTTTACGATGTAAGTCGCACCGTTAGCGCATTATTTATTATATAAGTCGCACCGTTAGCGCATTGTTTACGATGTAAGTCGCACCGTTAGCGCATTGTTTACGATGTAAGTCGCACCGTTAGCGCATTGTTTACGATGTAAGTCGCACCGTTAGCGCATTGTTTACGATGTAAGTCGCACCGTTAGCGCATTGTTTACGATGTAAGTCGCACCGTTAGCGCATTATTTATTATATAAGTCGCACCGTTAGCGCATTATTTATTATATAAGTCGCACCGTTAGCGCATTATTTATTATATAAGTCGCACCGTTAGCGCATTGTTTACGATGTAAGTCGCACCGTTAGCGCATTGTTTACGATGTAAGTCGCACCGTTAGCGCATTATTTATTATATAAGTCGCACCGTTAGCGCATTGTTTACGATGTAAGTCGCACCGTTAGCGCATTGTTTACGATGTAAGTCGCACCGTTAGCGCATTATTTATTATATAAGTCGCACCGTTAGCGCATTGTTTACGATGTAAGTCGCACCGTTAGCGCATTATTTATTATATAAGTCGCACCGTTAGCGCATTATTTATTATATAAGTCGCACCGTTAGCGCATTATTTATTATATAAGTCGCACCGTTAGCGCATTGTTTACGATGTAAGTCGCACCGTTAGCGCATATTACTTGTCCCTACGAACTCACCAACTTTATGTTGACGTATTTTAGTACACTTTTCAGGTAATCAGGTTAATCAGAGACAAAATGGATGATTATGTGCTTGCATTGCTAGGATTGGACTAGCTTTGGACTTCTGGATCCGTGATCCTTATTTCCCTTTAACGGGTTATGCTTAGGATCAACTACTATCATTTAAACATTTTCATTTAATATTGATTGAGTGTGTATCTTTGATAGATATTGATTATTGTATACATTTGAGTGAGTTTATGGATTGTTTCAATCCTATGAATGCATATAGTTTGACTCTACATAATTCCCATGTCGTGCTGTGCTTTTCTAAGTGATACCCCATGATTCCGCCATGTTGGGGTGTTACAATGTTGGATTTGTCCAGGATGTTGAAGGCTACTTCAAGATCTTTCAAGTGATCTTCAACTCTCTTTGATTTCACCACCATATCGTCTATATAGACTTCCATTGTATCCCCCAGTTGGTCTTTGAACATCATGTTGACTAGCCTTTGATATGTTGCACCTGCATTTTTGAGACCAAAAGGCATAGCTATATAACAATAAATACCTGTTGGGGTCATAAAGGCGGTGGCTTCTTGATCTTCAGGTTCCATTTGAATCTGCTGAAATCCAGAAGAAGCGTCCATAAATGTGAGCATCTCGTGTCCAGAAGTTTCTTTGCATCAATATGTGGCAGTGGAAATGGATCTTTTGGGCAGGCTTTATTGAGATCGGTGAAATCTACACAAAGTCTCCATTCCCCGTTCTTCTTTTGCACTACTACCACATTTGCCAGCCATTCACGAAATTTTACTTCCCTAATCATTTTTGCTTTTGGTAATGATGGAAATGGAAAAACTGAAGGATATGGTGTGCTTAATAATGGACAAGTCAAATTCACCAGAGTTGCATTTGTGAATGGTTTAAAATATAACCTGATCAGTATAAGCCAACTTTGTGATGATGGCTTCAGAGTTTTGTTCGATATTGCACAAGGCACCATATTTAACAAGGATTGGCAAGTGGTTATGATTGCACCTAAAAAAGGGAATGTGTACATCATGGATATGGAACCAGCTCCAAAAGAGCAGTGCTTCTATACTAAGGCAGATGAGGACACCAACTGGCTATGGCACAAGAGGTTATCCACCTTAATTTTAAGAGCATCAACAAGTTGTCTCGCAAACAACTGGCTGATGGGATACCTCCAGTTTCCTCCAAAAAGGAAAAGCCATGTCCAGGGTGTGAGATGGGCAAGCAGAAAAGGGCCAGTTTCAAGACTCGACAAAACTTCAGCATCACTGAACCTCTTCACATGCTTCATATGGATCTCTTTGGTCCAGTGAATGTTCAAACTAGAGCTGGAAAGCGCTACACTCTAGTTGTAGTTGATGAATTCACCAGATTCTGTTGGGTGATATTCCTCAGATCCAAAAGTGATGCAACTGCTGAAATCATCTCCCTTATCAAAAGAATTGAACTCAAGTATACTCACAAAGTGTGTCAGTTGAGAAGTGATAATGGTACAGAATTTCAAAATAATGTACTTGAATCATTTTGCAATGACACTGGCATCTCCCAGAATTTCTCTTCAACTCGCTCTCCAGAACAGAATGGTGTTGTTGAAAGGAAGAATCAAACTCTGATTGAAGCTGCCAGAAGTATGCTATCTGAATCTGGTCTTCCAACCAGTTTTTGGGCTGAAGCAGTGGCAACAGCTTGCCATACCCAAAATCGGTCAGTTTATGTCAAAAGACATAGGAAGACTGCCTATGAAGTCCTTAGGAATCGTAAACCAAACATTGGTTATTTCCATGTGTTTGGTTGTCCAGTTTATATCTTAAATGATTCCAGTCAGCTAGGTAAATTCGATGCAAAAGCTGATGAAGGATTTTTCTTGGGCTATTCAGACATTAGAAAGGCCTTCAGAGTTTATAATTATAGACTCCAAAAGGTTCATGAATCAATTCATGTCACATTTGATGAATCAAACGATGCAATTAATAGAAGGCCAAACCTTGATATCTCTCCAGTTATTCCAATCAGTTTTGGTGCATCTGACCCAGTTCATCAGTCAGATGCTCCACCAGTTAATGTTTCCAGTCAAACTGACCTGGAACCAGTTACAAAGAAGAATGCCACCAGTGACATATCATATTATCCCTCCATCAGTTTCAATTTACCACAGAAACTGGTGATTGGATCAGATGTACGAGTCACTCCAATATCAGCACCAGTTCAAACTCCAATCTCTCCAGTTATACAAGAAATGCCTATAACTGAAGAATTTCATGATGCCAATCGTGACCTCATTGACTCTGATGAGGATGTTGAAGTAGTTTGGGCTGATCCTCCTCCAGTTGCAACAACTGAAGAGGATCATCAAGTGACTTGCACTGATATTGTAGTTCACCAACCTAGTCAATACACTAAATGGACTCAAGCTCATCCAATCGATCAGATTATTGGAGATCCAAATAGTGGGGTTCAGACTAGAAGAGCCACAAGTGAACAATGCTTGAATGTCACCTTCTTATCACTGATTGAACCAAAGAAGATTGACGAGGCTTTGGCAGACCCAAGCTGGGTGGAAGCTATGCAAGAAGAGCTCATCCAGTTTGAAAGGAACAATGTATGGGAACTTGTTCCTTGTCCATCGGGTTTGAAGAAAGAACCAATTGGTATAAGATGGGTCTACCGTAACAAGATGGATGAAGATGGCAATGTTGTAAGAAACAAAGCCAGATTAGTTGCCCAGGGTTATTGTCAAGCAGAGGGCGTAGATTTTGATGAAACTTTTGCTCCAGTTGCAAGACTAGAAGCCATACGAATATTCTTGGCTTATGCAGCTCACCTGCAGTTCAAGGTCTTCCAATTGGATGTCAAAAGTGCGTTCCTTAATGGAACATTGGAAGAAGAAGTGTATGTTAAGCAGACTCCAGGCTTCAATGATGAGAAGCATCCTCACTGGGTATATAGACTGGACAAAGCTTTGTATGGTCTAAGACAAGCCCCAAGAGTCTGGTATGATACTCTAACTAAACATCTTCTCAAAAATGGCTTTAAAAGAGGTGCAATAGATAATACCTTGTTCATCTTGAAAGAAAAAGGTAATGTCGTACTGGTACAAATTTATGTTGATGACATTATTTTTGGTTCAACTGATGATGCAATGTGTAAAAAGTTTTCTAAAATCATGTCATCTGAGTATGAGATGAGTTTAATGGGTGAATTAACATTTTTCTTAGGTCTTCAGTTCAAACAAACTGAAAATGGAATTTTCATAAACCAAGAAAAATATGTCAGAGATTTATTACGAAAATACAAATATGATTCAATCCCATCCAAAAACACACCTATTGCAGCACCATTAAACTTGGACTCTGACCCAACTGGCAAACCAGTAAACACAACTGAATACCGTGGTATGGTTGGTTCACTGATGTACTTAACTGCCAGTCGACCAGATATAATGTTTGCAACATGTCTATGTGCCAGATTTCAGGCTAACCCAAAAGAATCACATTTGCATGCTGTTAAGCGCATCTTCAGATACCTGAAAGGGTGTCCTAACCTTGGTCTTTGGTATCCCAAAGGCTCAGGGTTAGATCTAATGGGTTATTCAGATTCAGATCATGCAGGTTGTAAGATAGATAGAAAATCCACAACTGGTGGTTGTCATTTCCTTGGAAGAAAACTGGTGAGTTGGACCAGCAAGAAGCAGACGTCAGTCTCTATGTCCACTGCTGAAGAAGAGTACATTTCTGCGGCCAGTTGTTGTGCCCAGATTCTCTGGATCAAAAACCAGTTACTAGATTATGGTCAGAAATACACCAAGACCCCAATCTTTTGTGACAACACCAGTGCAATTGCTATATCTCACAACCCAGTGATGCACTCGAAGACAAAGCATATTGACATCAGGTATCATTTTATTCGCGATCATGTTATGAAAGGAGATATTGAAATTCATTTCATCCCCACTGACAAACAGCTCGCTGATGTTTTTACAAAACCTCTTGATGAGAAAACCTTTAAACATCTCATCAGCGAACTGGGAATGTTAAATCCTTAAAACTGGAGAATTTTGTTATGAACGCGTCAGTGACACTGATGAGGTTCTCCAGTTGATGGGTCCAGATAATCTTTGCTCGCCAGGCTATCGAACGCCTTTGTGATACTATCCTGGCACTAATCGATTACTGGATCATCATTTTGGGGGAAAGACTCAAAATTATTTTCTCACTAAAACTATTTTTATTTGAAATGACAACTGGAGAACCCTCCAGTTGAATTTCTTATTAAAATTATTTTATTTGAAAAATTGCAACTGGAGACCCCTCCAGTTGGAATATGCACCTGGACAAACCCTCCAGTGTACATATTCAGTCTTGTCTTTAAACTGGTGGTCAACCAGATTTCATAACGTTGAAAATACCTGGTCAGTTTTGTCACATGTGATGGCACTCAAGTGTTTTATCCCACTTGTAACCGTCAAATGACGTGTCAAAACCATCTCTGAAAAGGGATGCGCTTTTTATGGGGATCGTAAACAAGTAGTGGGCGCGTGGGTATACAAGCCGTCATTGCATTTAATGCTGACGTGATTGTATTAAATATTTTTGAATTTCAAAATTTTCAATAAATCTCTAAATCAATTATTTTGAAAAATTTTGGGGATTAAAATATCATTTCGTATTTACTAGGGACATTTACTTTCCTATAAATACCCCCACAATAAATCATTTTTGCCTTTACTTCTTTTCATTCTCTTCATTTACTCTCCAATCATCAATATTGCTTCCTTTCTCTCTCTGCTCCATAAATCAAGAACCCTAATCCCAAAACTCCCAGTTTCAATTTCATATCGATCAAAAATGGCACCAAAATCTTCAAGAAGTAGGGATGTAAATCTACTTACAGTCCCTTACAAACCATCTAAAAATGTCAAACGAGTCGAGGGTGCCCCACCAAATTCAACTTTAATTAAATTAAATCCCAATAACCCCATGGCCAGTTTGCAAGGGGTTTAAACTCCCGATACACTCATCGGAAAGATTCAGAGATTCCTTCGGGATTCTCCAATCGGGGAGTGTTTTTCCCTAAACCCACGCAAGTTGTACCATGACTACTTGTGTGAGTTTTGGTACACTGCTCAACTCTCTGAGGACTGTTCATCTATCTCCTTCACCCTTAAAGATGGTTCAGTCCAGTGTACCATGACAGTTGAAACGTTGAGGGATGCCTTACACCTCAACTACTGGAGAGAGGGTGAGACTCCAGTTGTCATATCCCCAAACATCAATTTTCGCCAGGTCCTAGATATGGGGAATAAAGAGGTCCTGGAGAATGGGGTATTGAAAACAAAAGGTGCGATGACTATGAAAGGCCTTACACCATCCTGGAGGTATTTCTTCATCCACCTGGTTGAAAGTATGGGTGGGAGCTCTGGTGGATTGGACCAGATAAACTCCACACAAGCAGAAATGGCTTACTGCTTGTGGAATGGACTCAGAGTGGATTTTGCCAATATTTTATTCAGGAGCCTGGTACAAAAACTGAAGGGCTCCAGGGGACCATGCATCCCCTTCTCCAGGTACTTATCTCTCTGTTTCTTGCAACTCTTGGGCAGTGGTACATATAACAATACACAATCTTTATACACTGTCCCAGAGATGTTGAGAAATCTGGACAACCTTGCATCTGAATCTAGCGAGGTCCAGATTCCTCAGAGAATGTTGCTGGCATTCTCTAAAACCGATGCACCAGTCCAAGGTGAGTCGAAAAGACAACTGGGCGGGCCTCAAAACAATGAGGGACCCACCGGTTTGTCTACTGGAATCATAACTGACGCACAACCCATTCGTCAGTTTAACCCCTCCAGTTTCAGCATGTCAGTCCCACCAAATGTCACTGGAGACCTCCCAACAGGTCTCCAGGGTGTTCCAAAGCCAACCAGGTCCAGTCGACGTCTTAGGAATTTGTCAGACATTGCCACTGACACTAGTAACCCAACCAGCCCTCCAGTTTCCTCCCAACAGGAAACTGGAGATAGTCAAATGGGAAACTTACAAGCAGCCACCCTCGCAATTTCTGTAGGAGAGGGTGGTGAAGATAATACTGGGTCAGCCCAACCCAGAGTAGAGTCCGTGTCAGCACCTAACTTGCAGGGCCAAATTTCTGACACTTCTATTGCACGAACTGACGAAGTCTCTGGCCAGTCACAGCTGGAGACTGAGGTTCAACACTCTACGGCCCATGATACTACGACTGAGGATAGAGCAGTTGTAGTTGAGGCACAAGTGACCTCTTTCCAAGGAGATGTTGCCACGGCAACTAATCCACAAACTGATGAAACCATCCAGGAAACTGGAACTGGTCATCAGGAGTCTGAACTTAATGTTCAGCCATCCCTATCATTCATGAATCTAGGCATGAATGTGGATGAGTTCCAACTTGAATCTTCAGATTCGGAAGGAACACAATCTGATCAGGAAATGGTTGATGCATCTTTACATGATCAACTCCCTTCATTTTCTGATCAACCCCTAGAACCACAAGTTTCAGTTTCACCATCTACCCAAATGCTTACTGAAATACCACCACCACCAAGATCTCTATCACTTTTATCAACCCTTTTTGTGTCTAGAGATAGGCACACTCCCCAACCGATGCCGTTGTCCACACCTGAGCATTCTCAGCATGGACAACACATTGAATCTCATGTTCCTTCTTCTTCTACACCCCCTACAGTTTCAGCTTCTGCTGCTGGTCAGCTAACTGGGGAGGCCACTCTTCATTTGCCTCCTCCAGTCGCTCCAGTTCAGCTTTCTACTGGTCCAGTGACACGTCCTCCTCCGTCACTGGACACTCAATTTGCCTCATTCCAAACCGACATCCAAGACCTGATCAAACGGGTGGAGGATGTTCAAAAGGCAATTGACAAAAACACCAAGTCCTTCTCCAGATACAACAAGGACACCACTACAAATTCAAAAGTTGTGGATCTGGGGATAAACAAGTTTGCTGCAAATGAGGACTTGGTGTTCAAGAAGTTGAATGAGTTAGTCACCGGCTGTAACAATCTGGGCACATCTCTGAAGGAAGCCTTTGACTTAACTCAGACAAAGGTCACCACTTCCATCTCCAACTTGCTGGGCAATACTGTTAGACAATCAGAAGTAGATCTGAAGGAGATGGAAAGGCAGGTTAAGGAGTTGTTCAATAAACCTGGCCTTAATGTGGTTGAAATTGGGGAGCAGGTGGCCACTTCAGTTGGCCAGAAGATTGATGAAACAATGGCAACAAGAGAAGATGAACTGGTAAAGAAGGTAATGGCTGAAATGGCAAAGATACCAGCTCCTCAGATTAATCTAGAGCCTATCTGTCTTGAAATCAGCCAGTTGAGGGGTGCTTTGAATGCAGTAAACACCCAGTTATCTTCTCACACAACATCAATTGATAAACTGGTGACTGAAGTGGAGAATCTGAAGAAAAAGGATGTAGAAGTAAAGGAACAGGTGGTTAAAGGTCTCGATGAAGACTCCAAAACCTTGAATGATATAAAGACTAGTCAGGACCAAACAGCTGCAAATGTCCTGACCCAGTCTCAAGAGATTAACCACCTGTGGAGATCCTTTAGGATGGTTTGCACAGTTTTTAAAGAGTGCAAGGATATGCAGTCTTGGCAGCCTCTAGCCAGGTTGCCCTCCACCAATGAAGATTGGATAGCTGTTCGTGCAGGTCTAGAAGCTGCCAGGGGGGAAAGAATCCTTGCAAGACCCAGACTGCCAGGTCCAGTTAGTGCAAGACCATTGGTTGAAAGGCAGGTTGTTGGCACTGATGATAATGCTGGTGTCATTGAAGAGTATGAGGATGCCAGTGATGGGGGGAACAAGGATAAAGGAAAGGGGCTGGCCACTGATATACAAACAAAAGCAACTGGTACTGATGCCAGTGTGCTTGAAACTGGTAACATCAATCAACTTCCTCCAGTGTCAGAAGATGTTAGCAAGAAACTGGCAAGTCTTGGGGATGTAATTAAGGAAAGAAAGAAACAGATGAGGGTCAATCAGGCCAATGATAGAAAAACATTACCCCCAACTCTACTTGATATCAGTGATGCGCGTCTTTTGGGCATGACACTTGCAGAGTATACTAAAGTTAAAGCTGATCCAAGAATCATTAATGCCCTAAAAGAAATGTTGGAGGTTGAGCTTGACAAGCATTACAAGGATGATGAGGCTGAGCATGATGCCAGGTGTCTGAACATATCAGTGGAGAAGGCCAAGGAAGTAAGAACTGAAGGGATTCTCAAAATAACTGAGCTTGTGAAGAAGGTGGTCAAACAAGTATTGAACCCACCCAAGTCCAAAGGAAGATCAAAGCCAAAAACACTACCAAGAGATGCAGACTTAAGGACTTGGGTGCAACCAACTGAAGCCATAACTGAAGATATCAAAACTGTTGTACAAAGTCTGAGCACTGGCCAGTTGAAACTGGCAAATGAAACTGAAGCAAGAGAATATCTGGCCGAAGTGCAGCAGAGGAGATATCATCCAGGTAAGATCGTTGATGTACTAGTATCAATCAAGCCTGGAACAAAACATTTTTGTGTTGGGGTTAAGTACTCGAATGGACCAATGCACCAAACTGAGAATCCTAGCATTCATCAGTATGGTCATTCAGAGCATGTGGAGATGCTGAGACTTTTGGAAGGCAAGCAACAGAAAAACAAGTTTGAAAGGGGTTGGATCTTTGTGCTTCAAAGTTTTATCAAGCTTAAGGAAAGTGTTGAAGAAAAACTGAACCTTGATGCTGAAGACCAACAACCCATCTCTACTGTTGCTAAGAGAAGGAGAACTGGCGAAGGGCCATCTGTTTAAGTTCTCCTTCCAGTTTATCTATTTTGTACTTTATTTGCAATCTTGTAAAACTGTTGTAAATTTCATGTGATATAAATGAAATTACCAGATTGTAACAAACAGGATAGATAATAGATTAAATCTAACAAAACAAAATAAAAAGAAATACCCAAGGCATTTATTGATCTATAAAAATGCCTTGGAAAATTTAATAGATTTAGTCAAAGCAAGTCGTTCGAACTAATACTTGTATAGAAACAAGTTCGAAAAGACTTAGCAATATTTCAGGACATTTAGGGGGAATTTGTTAGGACCAGTTTACTGACAAACTGGTCAGTCTCCAGTTGCATCTGGAGAGTTTCCAGTTGCATCTGGAGACCTGAAGGAAATGTCCAGAAATATAGAAGTCCAGTTGCACCGTACAGTTTACGCAACTGAAGACTTCCTCCAGTTGAGATCTGACCAGATGAAGAACCGTTCCAGTTGAAGTCAAAGACGACAAGTGGAAGAAAGAGAATGACAATGGAAGCAGAGCCCAGTTGACATTCTAACCAGATCGAGAACTGGAGACCATCAGTGTAGACGCACTTACAAAGCTCTACACTGATCACGAGGAAGACTTTTGTCCTTTTGTATTTGTATACGGATAAAAGCATTTATCCATATATATAATACAAAAGACTAAATGGTTGATAAATAAAGTATTGGTTTCTCCCATACTTTGTTTAATATTGTAAGGAATTAAATATTAATTCCTTACATACTTCCAACTATATTTTATACGTCGAAGTTGTATTCCCAATATCAACTTCGACTATAAATATGAGTCGTTGCACAACCAAGAAACTTCAACTTTGCAAGCCTGCAATTTTCTTGGTGAACTTGTGCAACATTCTCTCAATCGCAAAAAGGAACATTTCACAACTTTAAGTGTTTCGATTGTTAAGGAGAATTTCCAAGTATTAGATCAATTGTATTTCATAGGTTGTTAGGATATTTACACTTGTGTATTATCTTGGTTCCGCAACAACCTTGTAATTTGTTTAATATCAATAAATAAATTACACTTGAAAAATACATATTGTCTCACCGATTTACTTTACAAGTATTTGTATTATTGCATTTTACTTATTGTCACCATAATAAGTAATACATCCAGAACCTGGTATACAGTACACTGCAACTGGTCGTCTCCAGATACAGTGTACGTATTGCAAAGTTCACTCACCATTGACATAGAGGTGTCTTCAGTTAGTACCATCTATTGAGTTAGGACTTACACCAACCTTCCGGTCAACCTTTAAATATCTTTAGCGTTTGATAGAGACTTCAAGTTTAAGATAGCCTTAAACTGTTCTGGGCTTGTTTCTATTCCTCTTTTAATGACCATATATCCCAGAAATTTTCCAGCTCCTACTCCAAAATTACATTTTGCAGGATTCAGCTTCATGTTGGATTTGTCCAGGATGTTGAAGGCTACTTCAAGATCTTTCAAGTGATCTTCAACTCTCTTTGATTTCACCACCATATCGTCTATATAGACTTCCATTGTATCCCCCAGTTGGTCTTTGAACATCATGTTGACTAGCCTTTGATATGTTGCACCTGCATTTTTGAGACCAAAAGGCATAGCTATATAACAATAAATACCTGTCGGGGTCATAAAGGCAGTGGCTTCTTGATCTTCAGGTTCCATTTGAATCTACTGAAATCCAGAAGAAGCGTCCATAAATGTGAGCATCTCGTGTCCAGAAGTTGCTTTGCATCAATATGTGGCAGTGGAAATGGATCTTTTGGGCAGGCTTTATTGAGATCGGTGAAGTCTACACAAAGTCTCCATTTCCCGTTCTTCTTTTGCACTACTACCACGTTTTCCAGCCATTCACGAAATTTTACTTCCCTAATCATTTTTGTTTTTAACAATCTCTCCACGTCTTCTTGGATAATTGCATTTCTTTCTGGAGCGAATTTCCTTCTTTTTTGTTGGATTGGCTTGAAACTTTTATCAATTCCAAGCTTGTGTGTAATCACATCTCTGGATATTCCAGTCATATCTTCTTGTTTCCAAGCAAAAGTCTTCATTCTAGCTTTCAGAAAATCAGTAAGTCTGACTTCCAAATCTTTTGAGATCTTTGCGCCTAATAATACTTTGATATTAGGATCTTCAGGGACCAGAATAACTTCTTTAACATCTTTCTCCTCTGGTTCACTAACATCGAAGATCCTTTTCTGTAATTGCTATTGTGATGTTGGCTTTACTGCTGACTTCATGCTGGATGTATAACATTCTCTAGCTTCTTGTTGATCTCCTTTAACAGTAACAACTCCCCAAGGTGTTGGCAATTGTTTTGGTAAAAAATTTACCTAAGATAATCACCTTTGAAGACCTAGATTAATTATGTAACCAAACTTTCGTTCGTGAGGTTGTGTGCTTAAAGATCTTGAAAGGTCAGTATACTGAGATGTTAAAGTAATTGCGAAAATGTAACGTATTTGCTAAATATTGAATAATTACGTAAAATAATGCTAACATGATTGTTTTTATCAAGATAGGACTGTAAAAGTAAAGATTTACTTATAAAACTTAACAAACGAACAAATAGAGTGCCAAGATCTTGAATAAATAACGTTAAAACGTAATAATACTTAAGAATTCATTGAGAAATAGTATAAAAGCACAAAATATGATTAACTAAAGTACTTCAACGTGAATAAAAAGATTACTTTGCAAAAGTTGATCTAAGGTAAGCAAAATGTTAAGATATGAGCGATAATCATAAGAAAAACGTTATATAAAATAGAAATAAAGTAAAATGCATAAAGGAATAAGAACACCGTGATTTGTTGACGAGGAAAAGCCCTTAATCCTTCTGGATTGCCGGCATAAAAACCCCGGGAGGAAGCAATCGTCCCTCCGTGCTACTTTTATTATTATAAATCAAAGTTAATTACAATTCGAGAGCGCAAGTGATTGATCTAAGTGTTACAATGATAAAAAAGTGTTAAGTGAATGTGTTTACACAAGAAATTAGAGAGAAATATGTTTTTTTTGGTCTAAGACGAAGTGCCTAAGCCTGCAATCACTTGCCCCTTTTATAGAGAAAATAACCAACTAACTATCCTAAAAATCTGGGATCTTGAGCTGGAAATCAGGGATCTTGAGCAGATTCTTCTCTTTGACTTGATTACTTGGTAAATGGACGTTGTGGAGCCATTTTCACACGTTCTCAACTATAAATTCCGACTTTGGGGGCAAGTCTTCCGTTTTACCCGTTCCTGTACAGCTAACTCAAAGAAATAACGGTCAGATATCTTAGAGCCCCAAGATCTTGAATCACGAAGATCTTGGACCACGAAGATCTTGGACCTGAAGATCTTGGAGGTGAAAATCTCAGGCATAACAATTGAACCCAAAATTCTGACTCGCGTTTAGCTCCTTAAACGGAGTTAGAATTTTCCAGAAAACATCTTTAACAATGTCAAAATCAAAGTTCAAAATGATAATCAAAAGTATAAGGGATAGAAGTGACCGTGCATGGAAGATTGTTTCCCAATTCGCTATTGGTGTTCCTTTTCTGTCTTGACGATCGTTTAGGAGGTCATTATTGGCTTTATAGCTATCAATATCCATAAGTTCGTTGAGAGTATCTGCAAACCCTGCATTAAAGTAATATATATGTATATATATAGATCCTGTGTCCAGGATTACAATGAGGGAGCCAAAATTAAGAGGGGAGACTCTTAATTTCAACGGATCATTGCATTTGGGATGTTGGTATCCAAGATCTGGAGGGTGTCCCCAGTCCTTGAATATTAATGGGTGGCGGTTAGCCAATTCGTGTGAATGAGTATTGGGTGGCGTGGTTAGCCAATTCGGGAGATCGATGGTAACATCGAGAATTGGTAGAATTAATTTCGCGACCTTGGAATTTAACCCTTCAGCCATGAAATTAACAACGTGCAACTAGGGGCAAATTGAAATCGATGGTCACATCGACAACCAACAGATTAATTTCTAATACCTTGGAATTTAACCCTTCAGCCAGAAATTAATATCATGTGACCAGGGCATGGTTTGGTCAAAAATTACCTAAGATAATTTACGTTAAAGACTTAGATCAATTATGTAACCAAACTTTCGTTCGTGAGGTTGTGTGCTTAAAGATCTTGAAAAGTCAGTATACTGAGGTGTTGAAATAATTGCGAAAATGTAACTTATTTGCTAAATATTGAATAATCACGTAAAATAATGCTAAA
>CM067170.1:150031954-150074504 GCA_034093135.1 Erigeron breviscapus | reverse complement strand
TTAAAAACCATTGGCTCTGATACCACATGTTGGAATAAACATGATTTGTATTGTATATATGATGAAAACATGATAATAATAATATGTACCTGACGATCCAGAGGACCCTGTGAGAGCAAGAATGTTTGCCATTGATTGTCAGGTTCCCAAAACGAGATGATTGATTGATAATGGGATTAGAGAGGGAGAGAGAACACACACACAAGAAATAAGGTGGAAGATTAAGGTATGAAATGTTGTACATGGCTCTCTATTTATAGAGAGAGCATTTACAACTTTAGCCCTTGGTGTTTAGTATGTGCAATATAAGTCCCTGTAGTTTCAATCATCTAATGGGAAACCCTATAATATGTCTTTAAGAGTAAATACGCCCATCGTATATTTACTTGACATAGGGATTTCAGTTATCGTCAATTATCATATCACGAATGATAAATGATCAGTGACGGTCACATTTAACGTGGTTCCAACAATATGTTATCCCTGTAGTACTTGGCATTCAATGCGTCTATTTATTCAGGATAAACCGGTGGAATCATCCTTAAAGCCAGGTGTATCATCAGTTTCAACTATTAATGTGACTCCATTTTCAGTTTCTATGAATCATCAAGTCCAGGGTGGTGGTATTAATATTGATGGTGAGTATCTTGCTAACACTTGCATTCAGATTGTGATAGTTTTATTGGAACAATGACTTGTATACTTATATTTTAATTGTTGAAGCAGCATTACAAAACTCAATAAGGCAACTGCTGCAACAGAACAACCAAGTTCTTGGCCAGATTTCAACTAATATTTGTGCACTAAAGGTAAGCTCCAAACCAGTTATAAGTATACGTCTGATACTTTGATAGACGATGAGAACCATGAAGATCAATTTTGATTTGAACAATATTATTCAATCAACAGCTGCATGACAACATCAACCTCTTTAGTCAGACAAAGAACAATATAACTGCCATCTTAAATGAGTATGTAACATATTCATAAACTTGTTATTGCTTCTAAAAGTTTTGGCATTGGTTCTGCTAATGGACTGGATATCCATTTCAATTTTTGCAGTATGCGATGCTTGCCTGGGTCGCCACTGCCAGTATCACTAAACGAGGATCTTGCTAATAGGATTCTGTCCTTCAAAAGTCAGGTAACTCTTTTTTAAGTAGCATAGGTGGCAGAAAGGGCTGGTTGGGTGATGGGTCAAAACAAGTTCTGCGGAAAACTATTACTCTAAAACTGACTGAAACATGTCCCGTTGGCTTGATCAGAAGCACTTATGTCCATTCTGAACTTTGTTGATCAATATAATTGTGCTAATTATAATAATAAGAACTACATTATTACTATATTAATCTAATATATTCATTAAGCGCTTTTGGAGGTTGTATGCATCAAAATGACATGCTGGGCAACGTTTAATCAGTTAAACCCACTGTTTTGTCTCTAAAGTGTCAATCGGTTAAACCCACTGATATATCATGGTGGTGCTTGTTTTATGTTTGGCAACATACAGACAATGATGTTCTCATCAAGCAGAATGAATATGAAAAAAGAACCAGGGAGTTGGTGAGAGGCGCGATTTCTTCAGTTTTAGTTTTCTCCAAGTACAAAGTTAAGCCTGACAAAAAGTCATCGGGTAACAAGTTTTTGCCCTTCGACTCTATGTTTATTAAGAAAAGTAGTTTATAGGGAGTATTGGGGTTTTTTCTATGAAACTGTATTGGTTGCCTATTTGTATCCAAACCCACAATAAGAAAGTTTGTAGAACTTCATTTTCAAAGAGCTAAGAGTGTTTAGCTTGCTGCTTTCCTTAGGGAACACAATTTAAACTGTATCTGAGTGATGATTAGCAAGTGGATAGTTATCATTATTGGCGTCACGTGTTTTTAATCTTTTACCTTTTCTTGTTGACTACGTGTGGCAAAAGAAGTGGGTTGGTTGGACTGGGTAACGTGTCAAAAATGGATGAGGTCGGGCTTGATGTTAGCAGCCAACCCTCTTTTTCCAACTTTATCTGTATTTTTTAAATAACTAATTTATTAAATATGATTATGGAAAGTATATTATTGAAACGCTCTAAGAGATGGTAAGCATTTGAACATACTTTACTCGACTTTTGACCTATTCGACTCTTTAATTCAAGGTAAACTAATACATTTTACTTATTCGTTCGATGTCTATATATCGATTTAAACTGATGTTTTTGAATGAATGGTTGAAATGCCACAACTGCTCTTGGTGTGCATTTTATTTTTGTGAACATAGCACTGAAAACCACCACATTTTAGAATATGATGATGCAACAAGCACATTTATCCAGTTCCTTGAAAAGTGCAGTTGCCTAATAATTATTGGAACTACCCATAATAATCATATGCTTAAGTGGTCGTCTCTTGGCACGCTTTGAACTGTATCCGACCATCTTCCCGGTGAATGATCACTGCTATTAGAAGAGACATGAGGTTGTTCCATTCTCGTTTCCTTGATCATCCTCAACACCTCCTGCATCACAGGTCTATTCTCTGGAATCATCGATACACAAGCCAACGCAATGCTCAGCAGAGCAGCAAGTTTCCCAGAAGACGCAGGTTCACCACCAGACTCGCTTTCTTCTTCTCTTATGGACTTGACCCAGGTAGGGAGGTCTGCACTGTGGTCCAAAACAAGGTCTTGAGATGGAGATTTCCCAGTTAGGAGCTCCAAGAGTAGAACCCCAAAACTGTAGACATCAGCTTTTTGAGAGACTGGCTGTTGGAAGTCACGGCATTCTGGGGCACGGTAAAAGAGAGAGACATCACTTGATTCTTCAATAGAGTTTGGGTTTTTGAACTTGATAAGCCCGTAATCAGTGAAACAAGACTCAAAATCGGATCCCAAAAGAACGTTGGATGACTTGATGTTACCATGGGCGAGGCCAGGTTTTTGGTGGATATGGAGAAGTCCACTAGCTAAATCCTCCGCGATTTTCAGGCAAGAAGTCCAGTGAAGAGGTTTGCCACGACCCGATGTCTTGGATCCTGTACGAAGTAAGATCCAAGTAAATTGTTTGTAATACATGGTACAAGTGTATAACCATTGCATCTAAAGTCCTACACAATTACACACATTTAAAGTTGTACTCTCTGTTTTGTTTTTAAATGACATTTATATACACACCTAAAAAAAGTCAATAATGCAATGTAAATACAAACAAAGACTCATAAAAAAAGTGACATACCATGAATAAGTGTAAAAAGGCTGCCATTTGGGAAATAATCATACACCACCAACCTTTCCCCTCTAGCCATCAAATAAGCCCTGATTGGCACCAAATTCTTGTGTCTTAACCTACCGATGACCTCCACGTGTCTGCAAAACTCATCCTTATTGGTCCACGTGGCATCTATCAGCCTTTTCACCGTTACTATAAACCCAGTTTCCATCACAGCCTTGTATGTACTCCCCACTGTACCTCTGCCAAGTGTCTCAGCTGAAGCTTTCAATAAATCATCCAACCTGTAACTCATCTCCGCCGTACCTCCGCCGCCGGTAAACACCAACACCCCCATCCCATCTTCACCACCACCACCTCCCGGTGAAAACCCATCTCCGGTTCCGGCGCCGCCGTCAACCACCGCTGACGCCGCCTTGCTTACTTTTTCTCCGGCGACTGAAATTTTATTCTTTTTCACTCCATTTTTCAAGATTAGTACAAATAATGTGATTACAACACATAATAATGAAAACCCACCAACGAAACCAGCTATTATTGTTATAATCTTGGTTATCCTATGACGGTGGTAGTATTTTCCGGTCACCGGAGTTATAGCAGGAGCTGGGGATCCGATCACCGGAGAAAACCCACATGAAAGATGGAATCTATCACCACATAAGTCAACATTACCAGAAAATGAAGTTGAGTTGAACCTTAGTAAAGTTCCAGTGGCCGGAATTTCACCGGAAAGTTGGTTTTCCGACAAGTTTAAGTATTTCAAGCTTGTTTGGTTAAAGGGTGGGATTATTCCGGTGAACTTATTATCATCCAAGTAAAAAATGTGTAATCTTTGTAGATTGAGTATTGAATTTGGAATGTTGCCGAAAAGATGGTTACCGGAGAGAACGATGGTTTTGAGGCGGTGAAGGGTTGTAAGAGACACCGGAAACTCACCCGAAAAGTTGTTGTAAGAAAGATAGAGTGATTTAAGATTTGTTAAGTTGAAAAGATTAGGAATTTGACCCGAAATCGAGTTATTTTTAAAGCTCAAGACTCGAATTTGATCCAATTGGTTTAGTATATTAGGATCCAATGTGCCACTTAAGTTTCTACTTTCAAGAACAAGTTTTGATACTTTGTTTTTCAAGCATTGTTTAACACCTTCCCATTTGCAAAAATTATTTCCTTTCCATCGTAACGAATTCGATGGATCGATCGATGATTTTAAGCTCGGAAGTGTTTCTCTGTCACTAGTTAATACACATTGTGAGAATAGAGAAAATAGAAGGAAGTAAGTAGCTTTGGATGGCATTGTTTCATATGTGTTTAAAGTGAATATCTTGAGGGTACTATTGTGATTTTTATGAACTTGGATTGGATATGGGGTTTGCTGTCATTAATGGAAGTTTGAATGTTAGTGCATTAATGGCTATGATTGACTGAAAGTTTATGAAAAATTGTAAACTTGCTTACACTTTTTTGAGTTAACAAAGATTTGATTGAGTTACTCTATGGAAGTTGAGTATTGGTGGAAAATGAGTTTGGAGTTTGAGTGATAAATTGAAAATGCCAAAAAACATAAAAAACAAGATAGAAACAGGAATCAAGTGAGACATGGCAGTGAGTCTGCCACAATTATAGGTGAAGTTGCAGGGTAGAAACAGAGAGATGATGTGGACAAATGGTTAAGAAAATAGAGAGTGTATGTTTTGTTTTTGTCGAAGTTGTTGGTTTAGTAGAGCTATGGACAAATGGTTTAGTGAGTGTACATGTGATTTTTCTGAGAGCCAATCCAACCCCACTTTTTTCTTGATGTCAGTCAAAGCTATAAACAATGGGAAATTTAAGTCTTGGGGTAGTCAATATTAGTAATTTAAGCAGTTGTATATGGAAGTGAGGAAAACATGGGATCCAATGCCAATGAATCACTTCTAACTAGTGTCCTATAGGATTATTTTACAGAAAAGATCTTGGAAGTGACTTCACACAACTATTTTTGATGACACACAAAGTTTAAAACCGTTATATTGCATAATGTACATTGTAAGTTAAGTTTGTTACTTTAATGTTTTCTTCAATGTTAACATAATACTTATGCAGGTCAACACAAAGACTTTTGGTGAACAAGCTGACCCGTGGTACGATCGGTTATAATCAAAAAAAAAGGTCAAAAGAGGTTTTTCAAACAAAAAAAAGGATTTTTCTTCATCTTTTTTATTTTTTTCAAGTATTTTGAACTTCAAATTTTCTTGATTAACATTTACCGAGTTCAATGCAAATTTCGTGTCTATGGTTTAGAGCAAATTACAGGTTTCCTTCTATCTTTATGAAACTTTCTTGGACAGTAAACTTTTAAAAACTTGGTCTTTATAGTAGATGGCCATTGCTTGTACAAATAAGCAAGGTCACAATGCTTTGCACACATAAGCATATTGGTCTTTACGTTCATAAACACAAACCATATGGAACGATTTTTGTAAATAACTTCTCTTTTCTCCCCCAACCATCTTCTCCCTCATTATTATAAACAAGTACATTCAACGATTGATTAAATAACGTATTTTATAACAAAAATATATTATATTTTTCTTACAAACGCATAAAATTGAACCAGTAATAGTAACTAACTATTAATTTAATTATAATGGATATAAAAAACTTAAAAATAACCCTTGACATGGGTCCAAATCTAGTGAAAACACACAAACATATTGAGTTCCACTTTTGTTTTTATGTCTCCACATAGATTACATGTTTGGTTCATCTTGTTAAAATACTTTTAAATACACATTTTAGATCATTTTTTCTTTTTAGAACGAAATGCATTTTTGGTCCCTGTGATATCACCCCGTTTGCAAGAATCGTCCAAACTTGCAAAGTGGTGTTTTTGGTCCTTGTGATATCGACTTAGTGGCAACCTCAGTCCAAATAGACGGATCCGTCTATTTTCTACCGTTAGTGAGGGGCAAAATTGTATTTATACACAAAAGGACTATTCTTACAACTAGGTCAAACTTTATTTCTTTTTTTTATATATATTCTTATTCTTCTACAACCACATATATACATACATACATATACATATATCATCACCAACAACACTCATATATAATCTACCTACACACAGATATGTGTAAAACAAAATTAAACACACAAAAGATCTCCAAATCATCAACTTATATATCCAAACACACAAAAATGAAGCACCGACTATCGTTGCAATTTTGAAGGTAGATTTGTTGTAGTGACCCATGACTACCGACCCACTACAATTGTGAATTGAATTAATTGAGATTGATCCAAACACTTGAATTGCTACTGCCCCACAAAACAATATGTGGTTTGTGGCCATATCCGTTCGCCAATCCCCGACACACTTTAGGGTTTTTCCACCACTACCCCATTCATACAGTCTCCGACCGCCCCCTCCCCCTCCGCCAAACAATCACTGATGTCGTCGCCGTTGCTTCTATTACCAACTCTGATTCATTGTCGCTAACAATTTCAATTTTAACTTTAACAAATTTTCATCTTATAGATCTAGATCTATATATAGGTCGGATAATATATATATATATATATTGGGACATTAGAGATATAATGATGGTTGCGGTGGTGGATGAAGGAGAGAGGAATGATCAAATAGAGTATTTTGTGAGAAACTACCACCACCAAATCTATATTCATACGATTACGATCCACCATCTCCTTTCGCCGTCAAACTACCACCGCTGCCGGATCTTTTGCTGCTACTGTTGCCGGTACTGCCGGAGCTACTGCTATGCTATATCATAGTATATATTGATCTATATACAAGTTATTATATATATAATAGATTATATATTATTGATTTATGTTAAACTCACTTTGTTGAATTTTTCATGTGTGTGTTGAATTTGTTTGGGAACACACATTTGATTTGGATAGAATTGTGATGGAAATGAATCAATGGAAATCGGGAACATTGTCTTCATGTGTGTGGTGAATTTTTATTTATATTTATGTTTATATTTATAAATTGCAAGAATGGTCCTTTTGCGTATAAAGACAATATTGCCCCTCACTAACGGTAGAAAATAGACGGATCCGTCTATCTGGACTAAGGTTGCCACTAAGTCGATATCACAAGGACCAAAAACACAACTTTGCATAAGTATGGACCATTCTTGCAAACAGAGTATATCACAGGACAAAAATTGCATTCGTTTTTCTTTTTATGTGAAAGAATTAGAGGTTTTACGGACACCAACAAAGATGCATTTTGTTTGAGTTGTAGGAATAATTAGGTCAAAAGGATGAATGTGGAGAGGTGTATTTTTCAGGATGTGATTTGTACATTTGGACACAAGTATCTGAATCTCACAATACCATTTTTACCTTCCAATATAACAGAGGAAAAGGTAGTCTAAACATAAGGTTCGAGTATAAAACTTGAATGAAAATGTTCAAAGGAGGCAGAACTTCATTTTGTCATTTAAAAAGTTCCTTGAATAAACTTCAGCTATGTTTTCGGATAAAAAAAAAGAGAGGCACACCATGAATACCGGAAGCCCGGAACTAACAATAAACAAAATGACCGAACCAAAGTTCTTGGAAACAGGTGAGATTTTACATTTTCTGCGCACTGCTAACAGCCCAAAATTGCTTCTTATTTTATACAGCAACACTACTAACTGCTATTTCAAAAATCACAAAAAGACAAAGCTACCTAGACACAAATAGGATTCATGTCACCTACCCATCAACAATTACAGCATTAATGACATTACATTTGATACGAAATTTCTTACAGGAAAGGTGAAAGACTTGAGGCCACTATTGCTCTTTTTGGATTTCTAAGTCTGGTTTTGCGTGGACTTTCAAGAAAAAGTTTCCTTCACTCTCTTGCTCTTTCTGGATTTCGATTGCAGAGTTATGTACAGAATTTCTGCATGCACGTACCTCAATCATCTCCAATGTCAAAATACTCCCTAGATCAAGTGGGATACTTTTGAGTTTTGAGCAACGATGAACGACTAATCGTTGTAGTCGTGGGAAGTTTTCTCTGGAACTATCCCAATATGTTAAGTCCAGATCATGCAATTTCAACACTTGGAGTCGCCTAAACTCCGCTTCCCCTGTCTCCCAGCTTTCTCCAATGCATGCTTGAAACTTTAACTTCAGGACCTCTAGGTTAGGCACCCACGCAAAGGTCCACATTTCATCCCAATCCATTCCTATATTACACAGCGTCAGTTTCTTAAGATTTTCAGGAAATCTAAGTGGATTGCATGATCTTGTTGCTTCTGGGAATGGAATTGTGTTTAACAACTTTAATTTTTCGAGGTGTTGCAAAGAGCGTACATTTGGAAACTCCAGATCACCTAGACTTGATATCAAGGGTCCACAAAACCCAAGTTTCCTAAGATTGGGAGTACTCGTAGATACATTCTGGCAAGATCGAGGACTTACTTGGGATAATGTTTGCAGGATTGGCAACAAATTTGGAGAACCATCATTCTTTGGTACTCGTACAAACTTAGGCTCCTCAATAAGGTTTTCTCCTGATTTGATAAATATGTGCCTTAGAGTTACCATATTCCATATGGTTTCTGGTAGAAGAACGTTCTTCTTTGACGATATTATCAGCGTTTGTAAGTTGACAAGGTTGGATATTGATGCAGGGGGACTTCCATCATGAGCTTGAATGGCCAAGTATCGTAGATCCCTAAGGTGTACTACACCAGAATGAAATACAGACATTGGGACATACTCCATGTCAAGAACCCTAACATTTGTATCTTTCATAATGAATTGGTCTACCTTTTTAAGAGTATTGCCCAACTCATGTGGATAGCACAAACCAGAGTGGATAGTAGTAGACAACAGTTGTAACTTAGTAAAGAAAATTTCTCCTCCTCGGCTTTTCTCAAGCATAAATCCCGCAACAAGTCATGGATACGACATGCTTTTATTCTGCCATTAGCCCTCTTTTTGGAAGTCATCAGCAAACCTCTATTGATTAAATCCATCAACAATTCCTCTGCAATATCCTCCAAGATTTTGCTTCCACTTTTATGTATGAATCCTTGAGCAATCCAGAGCCAAATCAGCTTTGTCACGGGTACCTCATAGTCCTCAGGAAATGATCCCAAAGACAAAAAACATGGTTTTAAGTGAGGCGGCAAATGGTTGTAGCTCAAAGCCAGTGAGTCCATGTATTGGCTTGGGTTACTCACCATAAACAAGCTTAGCTTTTCAGCAATTTGCCCCCACCACTCATTTGACATATTATCTTTCAAAAGACCAGAGGCTATGACAATTGCAAGAGGCAAACCTTCACATTTTCTTGTAATCGCCCTTCCACAAGCTCTCAGGGAAAGAGGACATATTCCATTCCTAAAGGTCTTTTTTTTAAACAAATCCCAACTTTCAACTTTATTACGAAAACGCAAAACATGAGCAGGTCTTGCTGCCTGTACATGTGAAATGTCTAAGTCACGACTGGTAAACAGGACTCTGCTTCCGGTTTTGTCATCTGGAAAATACATGTTGAGATCATTCCAGGCCTTAGAATCCCAAATATCATCCAAGACCACCAAATATTTACGACCCTTTAGTAGTCTATATAGCTTTTCACCCAACTGCGTTTCATTTTGTAAATATCATCGGTAAGCTCATGGATAGAAGAGCTTAATATAGTAAGTAGCAAATCTTTAACGAGATAAACTTGAGAAACACAGGTCCAAGCTCGAATTTCAAAGAAATACTCAACTAATGGATGGTTGTAAAGTTTTCTAGCCAGAGTAGTCTTACCAAGCCCAGCCATGCCTACAATAGAGATAACCTGGAGCTGCTTTGTAGAAGTTGAAGTAAGTTGATCAAGTAGTTACTACTTCTTCATCAAATCCCCACACAACTTCTTCTCCCCTATGTTGATGTATATATTTTATGTTTGGGTAAAAGGGGATACCCTGGTCAGATTTGCAGCTATCTTTTATGTTACATAGTTTTTCACACTTACCTATAATCTCATTTATATTCCGTTTTCTTGATCGAAAAACTTCCCACCTATCTGTTGTACCTTCCAAATATATTCCTATCCATCAGATCTTCTATTCCGGTATCACGTCATCCACCAGAGATATTGCTATTTCTAGCAGATGCCGCGCTTTCATATTTTCATAATCCTGCGACATTTCTAGTAGATGATTACGGAGAGCCGTAGATGAATGAATCATTAATTCCCTGTATTTTGTGTCTGGTAACAGACAATATCTCTTAAAGGCGTCAACAAATTCCTTCAATAGAAGAGTAAGTGATCAGCAATAGTGAATCTCTTAAAAGAAAGACTTTGAACTTGTGCTTACAAATGAGTGAACAGAAGCAATTGATGGATCTAAATAGGATTGAGATTGTGTATTAATTTGTGCTAAATTTCTTGGTTGAAAAGTTCACACATTTATCTTAATCTGTGTGTATCTCAATAGGAAGACCTTTGTAGTACTTCAACTGTAAATCTTTGTAGAATAGATTTGAATATTATATTCAAACAAAATGAATCCCTCGTCCCCCTTCAGTTCGACCAAAGGTTGTATCAAAAGTCAGGTCACATGTCACCATCTGATTGGAAGACTTCTTTATAATTATTGTATTTTATATCGGGTTGGCGGGTCGACCTGACAACCCAACAACCCAACCCGGACCCAACCCAAAAAAAATCAGGTTGATGGGTTGGCGGGTCGAAAATACTCAACCCTAACCTGATTTTTTTTTCGGGTTGGGTCGAAATTGACAGCCCTAGTGATAATATTTTCAAAGAAGAATATTGTTCTACCTAAAACCATATGGAATATGGTAAATCTGAGGCACCTGTATATCAAATCAGGTGAAAACTTCATTGAGGAGCCTAATTGTACAATACCATAGAATGTTATTGCCTTTATATAACATGCTCAAGTGGGAGATGTTGAAATATGATCACGTTAAATAAACGCATGTCCGGAAATGTTTAAGCCTACGGGGTCACACGTTTTGACACAAATACACTATGTAATTAATTAATATGTTAATGTAGTATATTAATTAATATGTTCACGAAGTAATTAAATAAACGTTTGTTAAATGTTAAAATATACGTTTATTAATTAAAGGTTTTGAAAGAGATGGACTTAAATGAAAATTAGGAATTAGGGATGTTTCCTAATTCCTAATAGGGGGCCGGTTTTACTAATGGGTTTTGTAACCCAATACTAACTTGTTCACCAAGTTAAATAAACCCTAATATTAACCCTATATAAAGAGGGTTAAGGGTTATTATTTAAGACAATTGAAAGGTAAAACCCTAACAAAAATCTCTTTTCTCTCCTCTCTCTCTCTATTCGGCCGAAACCAAAAACCCAAAAAGGGTTTCGGTTCTTGGGGTTCGACTACATCAAGGGAAACACAAAGGGTTGTGAGGTTCGTGATCGGGTACTAGCATACATACATCGTGGTGTCAAGTGTGCGATCGTAGAGGAGTTTTACTTTAAACCCTAAACTATAATTATATATAGTTTATTGGAGCTTAGCTAAAAGGTACACATTCACTAACTTTGTTAATTTATATATTGCATAATTATTTCCGCTGCGTACTCGTGTTATTTGTATGTGACAAATTGTTTAAATCCTAACAGTGGTATCACGAGCCTACTATGTGATATATTTAGTTACAAAGTTCAAAACTTGAGGGGGGTTTTGAGGGTTTTGGTGGGTTGGTTCGATCAAAGAAAAAAAATATTTTGTTTTGTTCTACCGAAAAGAAAAGAAAAAAAAAGGGTTTTGTTTTTTAATTCATTAAAACCACTTAAAGTTAAGTTTTGATTATGTGAATTAGCATGTTTATTTGATAAATTGTATGTTATTGTATCTTTTTTATTTAAACTTGTTAAATAGAAGTAAAACCATAAGGAATTCATGCAAAATTCTTAATGGTTATTACTTAGATATATTGATATATGTTGTTTGATTTAAAGGTCCAATAATGAGGGATTATTAATTGATAATTATGTGACAATGTGAAATTTTCGTGTGATATTTTCTGTTTGACACCAGTTCACTAAAAAATTCATATAAAATCAACCGTAATGAGTTAGAAGCTCTTCTTTGGACTGTAGATGCACGATTCATAGGGCTACAACTTTGTAGTTCTGGACTAAGGCCAATTCGGACGTTTAATAGGTCAAATCTGGTCGTGAAGCTGCTGGAAATTTCCAGTCAGCCCTTTCTATGTGTTTATTTGATAATTGCATGTTTGTACTTTGTTTAAAGGCTTACGCAATCAAGGTAACTTGATGTATGTGGTCCTACTTCCGTATGAAGGGGGAGCCAATCTTAAACATGTACATTAATCCATAGAGACCATGATTTAGGTTGCCCACCATTAATCGTTGCATGATTAAGTGTTAATAGTTAGTAAGTTTATTATTTTGCTATTATTGTAAATGGTGATGCAAAATTGTTTTAAGAAAAAAAAAACTTGACTAATAAATATGAAATATGATTTTGTTTTAATAAAATTGGTGTCTTACAATCAAAAGATACACCGGCTCACCCATTTGAACAAACTCTAAGAGAGGTATAAGTCGGGACGCCTTGGCTCCCTAAAGAAGTGGGTACTTAATTGCTTCGCGCAAACCTTACTTCTGCGCTTCTTTGTGCGTTCAAATGGAGACCGTAGGTGAATTGCAATCCCAAGGTAAATTACCACTCACTGTGAGAACAGTGGTGGACTATTTACAAGTTCTTGGTTGGGCGACTTAAAACGAGTTAAGCGGTGAGACCTTGACCCGTGGCATAAGATGAGACAAAACATGATTACAAAGCACTTGATGCCCCTATACAAGTGTCATTTGTAAGTCCCATAAAATCTAGGAATTGTACTTGTAATGCAATTACTGATCATCACTTACCTTTTGAATACATCATTTCTAGCAGATCAACTGAATGAAATGATGGTATGTCAATTGGATCCTAGCCTTAATGAAATTAATTGTTAATTGGATTAAACATTGGGTAATTAATTTCTTAAGGAATTTATTATCGAAAATACTGATTTTTGAACTTAAATCTGTTTTGTAGATGGCAACAAATCCTACTCAAAACATACACCAATCGGCTTTCAGGTCGATGCTAGAAAAAGAAAAACTTTCTGGAACCAACTTCAATGAATGGTATCGTCAGCTGAGGATTGTCCTAAGAGTTGAGAAACGAACCGATGTTCTTGATGTTCAGATGGCCGCTGCCCCTGATGCTGCTACTGCCACTGTAGCGCAGTTGGAAGCATACAATGCTCAGTATGATAGACATAATGAGGTTGCTTGTTTGATGCTAGGTAGCATGACTCCCGAGCTTCAAAAGCAATTCGAATTTTACAATCCGTATGATATGATCAGAGAACTCAAGTCTATGTACGAAAAACAAGCTGGAGTTGAATTATTTGAGTTAATTGAGTCACTCCATGATTGCAAGCATGAATATGGGAAATCGGTCAGCACTCATGTACTCAAGATGAAGAGTTACTTTGAGCACTTGGAAAGGCTAAATTATTCGTATCCTCTGCCTATTGCTGTTGGCATGATCTTTAAGTCCCTTTCAAAGGACTTTGAGGGTTTTGTGCGCAACTACAATATGCACAGCATGAGCAAAACGATAGCTGAACTTCATGCCATGTTAATTGAGTATGAGAAAAACCTTCCCAAGAAATCTGAGACACCCCAAGTTCTTATGATCAAGGGGGGAAAGGTTCAGAAAGCAAAACAACCGAAAGCTAAGGGCAAGAATGTTGGTAAGGGTAAGCAAATTGCTTATGTCCCCAAACCGAAAAAGACCCCTCCAGCGAAAAAGGAGCATCCGGCTAAGGACCAGACTTGTCATCACTGTGCTGAAGTGGGACACTGGAAGAGGAATTGTCCTAAGTATCTAGCTGAGTTGAACGAGAAGAATAAGCAAGCTGGTTTAGCCAGTTCTTCAGGTATCTTCACAATTGAATTATATTCCTTTTCTAAGCATAATTCATGGGTATATGACACTGGCTATGGTACTCATATCTGTAATACATTACAGGGGCTTAGGGGAAGGAAGAAACTGAAGCCAGGAGCTTTGCAACTGTTCGTGGGCAATGGTCTACCGGCAGCAGTGGAAGCTATAGGAGACTTTCATTTAGTTTTACCTACTGGATTAATTATTGTGTTAGACAATTGTCATTATGCACCTTCTATTACTAGAGGTGTAATTTCAGTTTCTTTGTTAAAAGACAACGGTTTCATTAATGTTTTTAATGATTATGGTATTTCAGTTTCTAGAAATAATGTTCATTATTTTAATGCTATTCCTTGTAATGGTATTTTTGAAATTGATATGCGTGGTTGTGATTCAAATGATAATTCAATGTATAATGTTAGCAAAAGAGTCAAGCCTAACTTGGACTCTACCTATCTTTGGCATTGTCGTCTTGCTCATGTTGGCAAGAAATGCATTGAAAGACTTCAACGTGAAGGGATCTTAAAATCAAATGATGAAGAATCATTTGAAAAATGCGTGTCTTGTGTTTCTGGCAAGATGACAAGAAAACCTTTTCCGCATAAACCGGAGAGGGCTAAAGAGCTACTTGGACTCATACATACTGATGTTTGTGGCCCATTTAGACATGTGTCAAGGAAATGTGCTAGCTACTTCATAACTTTTACGGATGATTTCAGTCGTTATGGTTATGTTTACTTGCTTAAACATAAACATGAAGTCTTTGAAACATTCAAAGAGTTCAAAAATGAAGTAGAAAATCAACTCGGTAAAACCATCAAGATCCTTCATTCGGATCGAGGTGGAGAATACTTAAGCCAAGAGTTTAAGGATTATCTGAAAGCTTGTGGAATTATTCAACAGCTTACTCCTCCATATACTCCACAACACAATGGTGTATCTGAGAGGAGAAATCGAACCTTGTTAGACATGGTGAGATCGATGATGAACCTTACGACTCTCCCATTTTCATTTTGGGATTATGCTCTAGAGACTGTTGTACGCATTCTTAATATGGTTCCAACCAAGAAGGTTGACAAGACACCACATGAATTGTGGCATGGAAGTGTCCCTAATTTGTCTTACTTAAGAGTCTGGGGATGTGAGGCACTTGTGAAGCGAGATACGCCTGACAAACTTCAACCCAGATCAGTTAAGTGCATTTTTGTAGGATACCCAAAGGAAACGATGGGTTACTACTTCTACTTTCCTACCGAGAACACTGTTAAAGTTGCTAGATACGCTGAGTTCTTTGAAAAGAATCTCATAACTCAAGAAAACAGTGGGAGGATTGTAGAACTTGATGAGACTCAAGAGGAAGATACGTCAACTTCTGAAAACACTAGCGATCATCAACTTGGGGGGAAAATGTTCAAAGTGATGAACCTCAAGTTGATGCGATTCCAATTCGTAGGTCCTCAAGGACAATACGTGCTCGTGAAAAGTTGAATCTAAATATAGAATATGAGGAACACCTATTAGGAGATTTAGATGAACCTCCAAACTTCAAAGCTGCATTATCAGATCCAGAATCTGACAAATGGCTTGAAGCTGCGAATGTGGAAATGAAATCCATGAAAGACAATCAAGTCTGGAGCTTGGTTGATCTTCCACCTAATGGTAGAACCGTTGGGTGTAAATGGATCTTCAAAAAGAAAACCGACATGGATGGAAATGTACACACCTATAAAGCTCGTCTCGTGGCGAAAGGTTATACTCAGCTCTATGGAGTTGACTATGATGAGACCTTCTCTCCAGTAGCAGACATTAGAGCTATTAGGATTATCTTAGCCATAGCAGCGTTCTATGACTATGAGATATGGCAAATGGATGTCAAGACCGCTTTCTTGAATGGTTACCTAGACGAGGAAGTCTATATGGTACAACCTGAGGGTTTTGTTGATCCAAAATATCCCAACAAAGTATGCAAGCTTCAGAGGTCCATTTATGGACTAAAGCAAGCATCAAGAAGTTGGAATAAAAGGTTTGATGAGGAAATCAAAAAGTTTGGTTTCGCTCAAAATCCTGATGAGCCATGTGTATATCGCAAAGCTAGTGGGAGTAATGTTACTTTCCTTGTCTTATATGTAGATGACATATTGATCATAGGAAATCACATTCCAATGTTGCAAGATGTAAAATCCCATCTTGGAAAGTGTTTTGCTATGAAAGACTTTGGTGAAGCAGCATTCATTCTTGGAATCAAGATCTACAGAGATAGAACTAACGGTTGATTGGACTAAGTCAAAGTGCTTATATTGATAAGATCTTGAAGAGATTCAAGATGGAGAATTCCAAGCGTGGATTCGTACCCATGCAGGAAGGACTTGGCTTATCTAGCAAACAGGTGCCTCTACACCTGATGAGGTGGAGCGTATGCAAAGGGTTCCTTATGCTCTAAAGACTTATTTCTGGTGTATGGAGGAAATCCTGATGCAGACCTCAAAGTGACTGGATACTGTGATGCTGGATTTCAGACTGATAGAGATGATACAAAATCTCAGTCGGGATACGTCTTTGTTTTAAATGGAGGCGCGGTGGATTGGAAGAGTAAGAAGCAAACCACAGTTGCTATGTCTGCGACAGAGTCTGAGTACATTGCCGCCTCAGAAGCCGCCATGGAAGCAGTCTGGATTAGGAAGTTTATTTCTGGGCTTGACGTGATTCCCTCAAATAACACACCTATAGATATGTATTGCGACAATTCTGGTGCAATAATCATAGCCAATGAACCCGGAGTTCAGAAAGGTGCCAGACATTATCCTAGACGATATCACTATGTTCGTGAACAGATCGCACTAGGAGAAATCAAGTTACTCAAAGTTCACACAGATTATAACTTAGCTGATCCTTTTACGAAGGCTTTGTCAAAAGCAAAGCTTGATAAGCATGCCGAGGGCATAGGACTTAAATTAGCTAGTTATTTCATGTAAAATCTGTGTTTAGTATTTGGATAAAGGATGATAACAATTATTATTTAATAAATGAATTAAAGTACTTGGTATGTTTGTTTTCATTTAATATATAATTGTATCCTATATTTGCATGTTTAAATCCATGAATAATTTATTCTAAATTGTCCATTGTCGATTAACTATATGGGAATATAGTTAAACTAAGACAAATCTGAGTGATTGGTAATATTCTTAGAATATTAAGGATGGTCCCACCAAACTCACATGATATTCATAAGATGCATATTGGACTACCCCACTAACGAGTTATCACTTTATGGATCGGCGTCATTAAGTGAAATTCGTAAATGGTTGCTTTACTTATCCTTAGACTTGAGATACAAGTAGGTTATGCATGTATGGATTGCATTTTCTTGATATGGTTCTAGCTATCCTGAATAAGGTAGTAACAAAGGGCTATTTTCAGAAGTGTAGTGAAGTACATGACTGACACGTGTAGTCAAAATAGGATTTGTTCCTTCAACTAGTTATTGAAGAATGATACCATTGGGCCCCTCATAGATTAATTAAGATGTTTGTATGGCCGTACCCAAATGAACTCCAGATGTGTCTCGATTAATTTGGTAATCTTAATTAGTTATAGAAATGAGAAACATAATCGTTAAATTATGGAATGACTTTGATCCATATCCATATTTAACAAGGGTATCTGAAACAAAGGGATAGTAAACACTGAAACCATTTCAAATATATTTTAAGAAACTATACTTAAATATTTTCGGGAGCATTGGCGTGTTGCTAGACGCTAACCAATGTTATTGCCTTTATTATAACATGCTCAAGTGGGAGCTGTTGGAATATGATCACGTTAAATAAACGCATGTCCGGAAATGTTTAAGCCTACGGGGTCACACGTATTGACACAAATACACTATGTAATTAATTAATATGTTAATATAGTATATTAATTAATATGTTCACGAAATAATTAAATAAACGTTTGTTAAATGTTAAAATATACGTTTATTAATTAAAGGTTTTGAAAGAGATGGACTTAAGAAAATTAGGAATTAGGGATGTTTCCTAATTATACTAAAAGGGGGCCGGTTTTACTAATGGGTTTTGTAACCCAATACTAACTTGTTCACCAAGTTAAATAAACCCTAAGATTAACCCTATATAAAGAGGGTTAAGGGTTATTATTTGAAAGACAATTGAAAGGTAAAACCCTAACAAAAATCTCTTTTCTCTCCCTCTCTCTCTATTCGGCCGAAACCAAAACCCAAAAGGGTTTCGGTTCTGGGGTTCGACTACATCAAGGGAAACACAAAGGGTTGTGAGATTCGTGATCGGGTACTAGCATACATACATCGTGGTGTCAAGTGTGCGATCGTAGAGGAGTTTTACTTTAAACCCTAAACTATAATTATATATAGTTTATTGGAGCTTAGCTAAAAGGTACACATTCACTAACTTTGTTAATTTATATATTGCATAATTATTTCCGCTGCGTACTCGTGTTATTTGTATGTGACAAATTGTTTAAATCCTAACAAACCGGTGTCACCGCCACCACCACCAATCTCTGCTGATGCCAGGATGCATCGTCAAGAGCTCCCAATCTTAGGAAGCTTGGGTTTTGTGGATCCTTAATATCAAGTCTAGGTAATTTGGAATTCCCAAATGTAAGCACCTTGCAACACCTCCAAAAATTAAAGCTATTAAACACAATTCCATACCCCGAAGCAACAAGATCATGCAATCCTTAGGTTTCCTGAAAATCTTAAGAAACTGACGCTGTGTAACACTGGATTGGATTGGGATTATATTTGGACCTTTGCGTGGGTGCCTAACCTGGAGGTTCTAAAGTTAAAGTTTCAAGCATGCATTGGAGAAAGGTGGGACAGGGGAAGCAAAGTTTAGGCGACTCAATGTTACATAACTATCGCAGAGGCGGTACCAGAAAAAAATTTCAAAGGGGGCAAAATTAAAAAATCCGTGAAAAATAAATATAAAAGGGGTCAAAATGTTAAAAACCTATAGGAAATTTTTAAAAATCGATGAAAAATTTAAAAATACATGACAAAATCTAAATTTAGAGGGGGGCATTGGCCCCCTTTGCCCCCATGTGGTACCGCCACTGATCTGACATCAAGTATTGGGTTAGTTCCAGGGATAACTTCCCACGACTACAACGATTAGTGGTTCATCGTTGCTCCAAACTTGACAGTATCCCACTTGATGTAGGAAGAATTTTAACATTGGAGGTGATTGAGGTTCGTGGATGTAGCACTTCTGCACATAACTCTGCAATAGAAATCCAAAAGGAGCAAGAGAATGAAGGAAACTCATTCTTGAAAGTCCATGCCAAACCAGAGTTAGAAATCCAGAAAGAGCAATAGTGGCTTTCATTCAAACCTTTTACCTTCACTGTAACAATTTTTCATCAGTTCTAATATCATCAATGTGTTAGTGTTGGGACTTGAATCCCATTTGTCTTTTATTTATTTATTATTTTATTTTTTTTGCGTTTGATGTTCTTGATTGAATTTGTCAGAGGTTAGCAGTATTGCTATTATCATAAGTAAGAAGCCGTGTTGGGGTGTTGAAATTGTGCAAACAGTGTCAAATGCATCTGGTGGTGTGTTTCCGCACGAGTTTGGTAGATTCTGCGCACACCTTCAGCTTGTTAACCATGCATGTCCATCCAGCTCTTGCTGTTTTTGCTTTACAAAGTTGGAGTTTTGAATCAACAACCAACACAAGCAATACAAAAGATAAATCTGGCGGGATGAAAACCGAGTTCTGAGTTTATGAACTTCTCCATAACGGGTAGTCTATTAAGTGGAGAGGATGGTGAGTACTTCTTATTACTTTTGCATAAAAACGGCAGAATGATAAACCTTAATAGCAAATAAAAAGATAGATCATGTGTTACCTGTACTTTGAGATGTTTACAATTAAACAACTTTTGTCAATCAGATTCTTAAACTTACAAAGTCATTAGGGGGACGGGGTCTAGGCAGGTTCTTTGGCCTAGCCCGCTGGAAAACACCGCCGTCGGTGCTGCGGGTTCGTAGAGGTTGGGTGGGAGCGGGCTTTGAAGCCAGCTAACGGGTTGAAGGATTTTTGGTCAAATGTGACCGTTGGGAAGGGAATTATATGACCATTTATTATTGTTTTACATATGTATATGTGTACCTGCAATCATCCTTCCACTGAATTGAAGAAGTTGAACTAAAAAATAAAGTTCCGGCCGACGGTAACTTTGCAGAAACACAATGGCTTTAAGGTTTTTCTTTTTTTACTTAATATACTTAATAATTAAGAATTTAATACATTCAGTCAAATTCATTTTTTTGACTTAATAAACAAATATAACCGTCAATTATTTTTTACTTAATACATACAGACATTATTTATACATTCAGCCACTTAATACACTCAGCACCTAATGACTAAAAATTCATTTAGTGTGTATAATTAGTATTTATTATTTTTCATTTTTAACCCAACCTTAAAAGTTCATATATGTTTCAAAAAACACCCTTATATTATATATATTATCTATATGTAGTTGTTATTGTTTTTAATTTTTATGTTTATGTAGTTTTAATTTAATTTTAATGAAATGATAACAAATGTCTGATCTTCACGATATTTGGATGAATCAAACCACACCCGCGAATATCATTTGTCGAAGGGTTGATTTGTAATATTTCTGCTATGGAAATTGCAACGAAAGTGATTTTAAACAAAAACAAATAAGCTTGCCATTTTCTGTTTTTTCTTTTTTGTAGATTACCATTGTGTTTTATACCGTCGATCAACTGGTCCATCAAACCCATGAAAAATGACACACCCACTTGATGAACTTAATCAGACCTTCCATCAAACTCATTATGAAGTTAGATGCCACAAAAAGTACTTACTTGGTAAACAACTTGATTTGGGGACACAACGCTTTTTTCCTGTGGATTTAAGAACGTAAATTTTAGAGTATTAACATATAGTATGATGTTTAATGTCAAAAATTACCTTGAGCAATTAGAGCATCTACAATCATTTTCATTAAACTAACACATCCGCATTTCACCTTTTCAAAGTTAATGGATAATGGCTTAAAAGTCAACTAGTTAAAACCTTGAGCCCACATCTCTTCTATATATAAAACTGAAGTCCAATCCTAAATTTTAGCTTAAAAAAATCTTAGTTGGCACATCTAAAATCCTTTCATTCTCTAATTTATTTTAAAAACTATTCATTATGATGTCATAAATAAATAAATACTAAATAACAAAAACTAATCGACCTATGGTTTGTTAGCTTCCGCCGACTTTGTAGTGATGCAAATCATATGGATATCGTGTAAATATAACTTAAAAAACTAAATAATTAATTTAAAGAAATTTCAATTTCCTAATTGATACATACTAAACTAATTACTAATAAAAGAATGAGTCTTTGACTCTTTGCTAAATTGAGTTTGTAGTTAAATTGTATAAAATAGTAATTTAACCTAAGAGTATGTTTTTGATATGAAAGGTATATTTTTTTAAGCACGTTAATTACCGCCTTAGGGTCGTATTTAGGTAAAACAACATAAAATAACAAGTCTAAAAGTGTTAATTATTTCTGTTATTTACCCATATTTTGAATTTATTATCAGTATCGTTTTTCTATTTAGTTTTTTATTTGTGTTTTATGTATTGAAATAAACTTGAATGATATGCTTTTATAAATGCATGTGTATTAAGTTTTTTATATTTAGTATTTACATCACAATTTCTATAACTATAAGTAAATAACAAGTTATCTTAATACTATCCGAATATTACCCGGGTGCTTAAGTTACATCACAATTTCTATAATTATAACAAGTTATTAATACTACCCGGGTATTACCCGGGTGCTTAAGCTAGTTTTTGAAAGAAAAGGAGAGAGCTGTAAAAACATAATAGAAAATGAATACTATATGTGGCCGCCTCAGAGGCCCTGCCGTTGACTGCTTCACCCATGGTGAAGATCAGTTCCAATCGTTTATTTTTCTAGGTAAGTTGTTCTACCTACACTTTTAGCATCATTAATGTATTTTAAATGCTGGTTTAATCCATACTGTATATTCTATATCCACTTGGCGGAATCCAAAGATTTGATTAAACGGGGGCAAAAAGTTTTCAACTTATGATTTAGGCCATCCCAATAGGATCTCATTCACCTCTTCTTTGCTGCCACATCAGCTTTTCTCTCTTCTAAAACACCTCTTTCACACTCACACCCACATCCACTACCAATAACACCTCCTCCTCACCTCTATTTATTTTATTTGTTTTACCCAAAAATAAATAAAACTATTATTTTTAAACAAAAAGTATTATATAAATTTAAAACATTATATAAATTAAACAAAAATATATATATTTAAGGTTTAAAAATTAAAAGTATTCTAAACTATCATTCTTATTTTGTAAACTATTAAATATTTAGGGGCTAAAATGAATATATACTAAAATTATCATTCTCCTTTTGAAAATTATTCCCTGCAACATAATAACTACAAGTAAAAAATGGGAAAAGTGAATATAAGGTTGTCCGACACCTAAGCTTAGGTGTGGAACCCCTCACATACTAATTTTTTAATATTTTTTGTTTAATGAATAAATGTTTGGGCCCCATGAATTTTATGGATTAAAAAACTAATATGTGAGTGTTCCACACCTAAGCTTAGATACCTAACAACCTTATATATACCATCCCCTTATATATATACAGATACATATATATGGATAATATATGACATACAAAAAAATTAAGGAAAAAAACCACAGCTCGCCCCCCCCCCCTCTCTCTCTCTCTCTCTCTCTCCGCTCGTCCATGCATGGTCATCGATCGATGGGGATTGACGAAGAAGACGTCGACGAGGACGGTACCAATAGGGTCCTCACCGACGAGCTCATCGAAGGGCTGTCGACGGCCCTATTGGCACCGGCCTTACGAGTTAGAGGATTGCAAAGTGCAAGCTTGTCAGTTAGTGAGTTTTCACAATGCAAAACTGTTGTGAAAAAGCTTCATAATAACACCAAAACAATCGCAAAACAGCTCCCAAACAACATAATTACAATTCAACATATGTAGTAAGCAAAAGATGACCAAAAACAATAACAATTTACTAATACATAATTCAAAAACAATTCACAAATAGTTATGTCCTACCTCATAATAACAAACTCTAATCGCAATGTTAAATGCTTCATAATTTTTAAATAACTCAAAATAAAAAAAATTATGGTTTATAAAATTTACCTTTGAATTTAATGTTGTAGTGAAGAATATATATATCTAATAATCCAAATACACTAAAGAAAGTTTAAATTTGGATACTTCAAAGTTGGTAATTTGAAGAAGAATTGATATTGAGAAATTGTGCTAAAAAAGATTTACTTTGATCTCTGTGGGGGGGGGGGGGGTGTTCCTTTTGATGAAGCTATTGTCTATTATTATTCCTAAAGCTTGAATATGTTATATGAAAAAAAAAAAAAATTTACTTAGGCTTTGAGGGTGGGTCCTTTGACCCCCTAATTACACATTGCGTCCGCCACTGTCTATATCCCTATATACTATATTATAACGTATATATAGCCAACTGGGTTGGATCAAGTGGTTGAAACCCTTGCCTTTAGAGACAGAGGTTAAGGGTTCGATCCTCATGCCCAGCAAGGCTGGAGGTCCTTTTCTATCTTTGGTAGAACCTGGAAGCAGCCTCTCTACCTTTGGTAGGGGTAAGGCTGTCTACATCTCAACCTCCCCCATACACCGTCTCAGACGGTATTGGGACCCAAAATCCGTGGAAGACGGCATTAGGAGTTACTTACTAACTTACACTATCTTATAAAACATTTGATTTCCTCCTGTTTCTTAAAAAAAGAACTTGATTTACCTAAACTACTCATTCCCTTTATTCAATAATTTGAATATCTCCACTTAATATAAATAATATAGAGTAAACGACATAAATCGTCCCTGTGGTTTACTAAAATAGTCACCTTTCGTCCCTGAGAATCAAAAACCTCATGGATCGTCCTTATTTGGAAAATAAGCTTCCCCTTTCGTCCTTTGACTATTTGACCGTTATCCTCAATCCGTTAACCCCCCACGTGCCTACCACGTGAGGGGTATTCTTGTCTTTGCGCCCCCAACAACAGCTGGAAACGACATAAATCGTCCCTGTGGTTTACTAAAATAGTCACCTTTCGTCCCTGAGAATAAAAAACCTCATGGACCGTCCTTATTTGGAAAATAAGCTTCCCATTTCGTCCTTTGACTATTTGACCGTTAACCTCCATCGTTAACCCCTCACGTGCCTTCCACGTGAGGGGTATTTTAGTACTTTGCTAAGCATAAAGGACCAAACTTGATCGTTTAAGTATTTATATTAATCATCATCATCCTCATACAAAACCCATTTCCCATAAAAAACAAGATTGTATATGTATACACACACAAATATATAGACACACAGCAGATTCAAAAAAAAAAGAAGGCAAACATGGAAACTAAAAAAAAAAAAACATACACAAGAACTTCGGCCGACCTACATTTGTTAAAACCCATTTAATCAATAATCATCATCATCATTTTCAAACCCATTTATACATTTGTCATACAATTTTAATCAATCATCATCATCCAACATCGTCCCACCACCATCTCTTCTCAGATCCGGTTCTCTGCCCCGCCGTGCCTCCGCCGTCGTTCTCTGCCGTGCCGCCGCCACTACCGCCGCACCATCTCTTCTCAGATCCGGTTCCATTTTAAGATCCGCAAGCCACCACCTCAGATCCGCTATTTGTGTTTCTTATTCCCTCTTATCTTTTTTATCTTTGTATATATCTCTCTCTCTATATCTCTATATATATGTGTTACATATATATATATATATATGAAAAGCATAGATCTAAGTTTATATTTATGGTGGCCGTCGATCCGAAGTACCTATTGTTTGGTAGCCGTCGCCTGCCTTTTTCCGGCCAAAACGGCCACACCATTGTTTGGTGGCCGTCTTCAGCAACTAAAACAACCACCACTTCGACCGCCACTAATCTTTTCTTCTTCCATTGTTTGATCTGTTGTTTTTTATTGTTGATTTATTAAACAAAAATGGAATGTGAGTATAGGATTTTGATTAGCTACGGCTAGAACTTTATAAGTGGAATTGTATGTAAATGAAATGTGAGTTTTGTGATTTTGATTAACTAGATACAGATCTCGTTTTTTCTCTTTGGTATAAAGTAAGATTAAACATAGATATGAAAAATGAGTTTTTTGGGTGCAATTTATCTGTATTGTTGTAAATGATGATGATTAATATGAAGACTTAAACGATCAAGTTTGGTCCTTTATGCTTAGCAAAGTACTAAAATACCCCTCACGTGGGAGGCACGTGGGGGGTTAACGGATGGAGGTTAACAGTCAAATAGTCAAAGGACGAAATGGGAAGCTTATTTTCCAAATAAGGACGGTCCATGAGGTTTTTGATTCTCAGGGACGAAAGGTGACTATTTTAGTAAACCACAGGGACGATTTATGTCGTTTCCAGCTGTCGTTGGGGGCGCAAAGACAAGAATACCCCTCACGTGGTAGGCACGTGGGGGGTTAACGGATTGAGGATAACGGTCAAATAGTCAAAGGACTAAAGGGGAAGCTTATTTTCCAAATAAGGACGATCCATGAGGTTTTTGATTCTCAGGGACGAAAGGTGACTATTTAAGTAAACCACAGGGACGATTTATGTCGTTTACTCCATATATAATAAAATTAAATTATTAAAAAGAATCCATCTTTGATTTAGAACCATTAGATCAAATTTAATTATTTCATTTTTAGTAAATGACAATATTAATACTTATACTTTATATGATTAGACAAAAAACCCTTTAAATCATTACCGTAAATAAAAATAATAATATATAATAATAATATATATGCACCATTCTTCCTACCAAAAAAGTAAAAATCACCTTCTAAATCATAATTATGTGCCGTAAAATTATAATTCAAATATATAATAATAGTAATAATATATGTACACCATTCTTCTTACCAAAAAAGTAAATATCCCTTTAAACTAATCGATGTGCCGTAAAATAATAACAATAATATAATAATAATAATAATAATAATAATAATAATAATAATAATAATAATAATAATATAATAATAATATATGTACACCATCTTTTTACCCAAAAAGTAATTTTAATATGTTTCTTTTTAAAAACATTGATACCATCAAACCCATTTTTCATATCTTTTACTTTTCATTGTTCTTAGGTATTCTTCATCATCTTTTTAACTCTAAAATAGGTTTTTGCTTTTTTGTAAATCTATGATTTCTAAAAGTGTAAATTGGTGATGGAAAATCAAAAAGTATAAATTAATTTAGACATGTGTGATTTAATTAATTTTGAGAAATTGAAGTGATTATATAACATTGTTGCTTTCAATAAAGGGAAAAATCCATAAAAAGGTAATCTTTTACTCAAAATTCTTAATAGGGGAACCTATTTAGTTTTCGTCTATTAAAATGATTCATTTTTAAAAATTTCTAAATAAAGGTAATATCGTTAGTTTTCGTCGTTAATCACCCGTTAAATATCACGTCATCATGCCACGTCAATAAAAAAAACTTACATGACATCTGACTGGATAATGAGTTATCGACACGAATCGTCCTTGTGGTTTACCCAAATAATCAAGTTTCATCCCTGAAAATCCGAAACCTCAAAGTCAATCCTTTATAGGAGGATAAGGTTCCTATTTGGTCCTTTGACTATTTGACCGTCTAATCTCTTTCGTTAAGCCCCTCACGTGCCATTCACGTGAGGGGTATTCGTGTAATTTCACACCCATCTGACCCTTTCTTCTTTATAGACAAATCGTCCCTGTGGTTCACTTCCAGTCTTCCACTAAACAAAGAATCTCCATTCTCTAATATCTACTTTCTTTTCATGTTCCTATATCTAATCCTAAAATACATCACAAAAACAATTACCCAGTTTTCATCGATGAAATATAGTGAACATTAAATGCATACAACATATACATAAAATATACATACGCAACATAACTTGTGAGATGTTTGATATCTCATGAAAATGGGTTATGGGTTTTCTTTATTTCTTTTCCAATGATGGGTCGCCGGAAATCATTAAGATTCACACTGCAACGCGGTGGCCAGACACGATCGTTCCGTCCGTGGGTGGCAATGCAATGGGTAACCGGAATTCACCCAATAGATACTGGATCCCCTTCGTTTCCATATAGATATCGATCAAGGTATGGTGGTCGGATTTTATAGATATAGATCTGGATATAGATGGTGGTCGGATTTTATAGATATAGATCTGGATATAGGTATGGTGGCGGCGGCTAAGACCATCGTCTGGTAGTGGTGAGGGCTTTGGCGGTTGGCTGATGGTGGCGGCTAACACCCTTGCTGGTGGTGGCGGCGACTAAAACCATCATCTGGTAGTGGTAGGGGCTATGGCGGTTGGTTGGTGGTGGCGGCGGAGGCTATGGTGTGGGTTTTTCCGGCCACCCAATATGGCCACCACCACAATCCCCTCTATCACTGGTATGTATTGATGGGAAATGGTGGTTAAAGGTATAGATAGATACAGTATAAATATAGATTAATATAGCGAGCAAATGGCCATCGAAAAGTTGATCGGAGAAGACAGGTGGCTGGATCTGTGTACGGAAGAAGTTTGTTCTGGTGGGGTGTATGTAATATGTATGTAATATATGTAAGTGTATGTAATATGTATGTCTGCACTCACCATTTACGTAAGTGTAGGAAGAAGTTTGTTCTGGTGGGGTGTATGTAATATGTATGTAATATATGTAAGTGTATGTAATATGTATGTCTGCACTCACCATTTACATTTACATTCCTTTTTGAGTGGTATATAACTTTTTTGGATTAAAGTTCATCTTTAGGTTAGGTGGAGGAAGAAGAAAATAAGAAAAGAAAAAAAAAAGTCAAGTTTGGTCCTTTAGGGATGAAATAGACTAGAATACCCTTTACGTGAGGGGCTTAACGAAAGAGATTAGACGGTCAAATAGTCAAAGGACCAAATAGAACCTTATCCTCCTATAAAGGATTGACTTTGAGGTTTCGGATTTTCAGGGATGAAACTTGATTATTTGGGTAAACCACAAGGACGATTCGTGTCGATAACTTGAGAAAAAATATATGTTTATATAAAAGAACAAATATATTTCCAAAATTAAAAAGGGAAAAAACAAAAATAAATAAATCGAAAAGAATCACAAAATCCCAACTACAAACCTAATTTCTATCTTCATGCTTTACACACCATCAACACAAAAATCTGAATTATTCATTAAATCTAACCATGAAGATAAACTCTAATTCCTAAAAAGTAGTCTCTCTGTCCCAATCCCTACACCTGCCACCACCACAAAAGAAAGGAACAATCAATTCATAATGAAATTAATATTGCAAACGGAGACCAAGTCGTGCAATCCATCGATCTATTTATCATCGGAGAAAATACGAATGCTCAATTTCAGGGTATTTATATACACATCTTCATCCTCTTTTCACTGAAAAAACACACCAGCCGGAAAAGCAACCGCCGCCGGGAAACCCCACCACTTTCGTCGGCCCTTCACTCTCTCACTTGAAATTAAATAAACATCCATCAATCTCGTTCATTTAGGTCCGAAAATCTTATCAAGGGTTATAGATCTTGATGTTTAAATGTTTGATGGTATTTGGAAGGTTGTTGTTCACTGTTTCGGGCTATGGTGGTTGTGAACGGCGACTTTAAGCAGGCACGACGGCGGCGGGTGGTGAGCGGCAACGACGGCGGCGGGTGGTGAGCGGCAACGACGGGTGGTCATCGCGAATAAGAGAGAAAGAGGAAGAGAGGTTGTTGTTCTTTAAGGTTTTTAGAGAGAGAGATCGAGAAGATGGCGGTTGTTGGTAGTGTTACTAGGGCAGCCACTGTGGTGGTGGGTCGCCGACAACGGTGGTGGCAGGTGGCGGCTATGGTGTTGGAGTGTTAGTTGTTGCTTTCTAGTAAGATCAAAGGTGATAGAGTGGAATAAGGTGGAGATGGTGATGGAGTGGTGGCTGCCGGCGATTTTCCGGCGATGCAGTGGTGGTGGACAGATTCTTCAAAGGGAGAGAGAGGTGTGATGTATTGTGTGTTGCTTATTTGTATTATGAGGTAGTGAAAGAGAAATAAAGAGGTATTATCCGGTCAGTTGTCCACGTCAGCTTTTTTAATGACGTGGCAAGACGTGCATTTAACGGAGGTTTGACGTTAAAAACTAACGATATTACTTTATTGAGAAATTTTTAGAAATGAAATCCTTTTAATAGACGAAAAACTAAATAGGTTCCCTTATTAGGAATTTTGAGTAATATGTTACCTTTTTATGGATTTTTTAATATAAATATTAATTCGTATTAATCCAAATGTTGTAATTTCTCTAACTTTTAGCTATATTTTGTTATTAGATAGACATTATGCAATAAAATATTAATTATTTTTAAATTGGGTTAAAGTGTAAATTGGTGATGGAAAACCAAAAAGTGTAAATTAATTTAGACATATGTTGATTTAATTAATTTTGAGAATTTGAGAGTTGTGATTGGTCAATTGATGTTAGGTCAGTTGCCTAAGATTAAGATTAAGATTAAGATTTCTTATAAAAAGGATATTATCTACAGACACACATAATATATATATTTTTTTAAACGACATTATTATAAATATTATAAATAAAAAAAATGCTAGTCAAAAACTAGCCGAATACAAAAAAAATACTCAATCTAGTCCAAATTAATAAAATAACAATAACAATTGGCAATAGAATTGGTACTAGCCTATTGTATAAAAACTATCATAATCTATCCTATAACTAAAAGCGGAGTAAAAACTATATTAGAATTAGATAGATGGTTATTTTCAGATACATGTCCAGTACAAAACTCCCTTCACGACGAGAATAAACACAAATAAGTTAACCACACCCCACAACTAAATATCCAACATTTAATCGTTATAAATGACGAGAGAAAGGTATCCGCGCATTGCGGTGGTGACGGAGGTGGCGGCGGTGGCGGTGATGTAATGGCGCGGCGGTGGTGGGGTGACGGGTGGTGGTGGCGGCGGCGGAGATTGGTGGTGGTGGTGGTGGCGCCGGTGAGTAGTAGAAGTTATTGATGTAATGTGGCTATGATGTATGGTACATCATGTATTAGAATGTGTACATTGTTGAAACTTAAAATCAATATTGAAATTTTAAGTTCAATGTTGAAAATCAAAAGTAGATTTGCTTTATAATATAGTATAGATAAGATAGAAATTCTAACATATCATAGAATAATTAATTATTAATGCCATTCATGAACAAAAGCCCAACACAACTACATCAACTCAAAGAAACATGTGTTAAGTTTTGTCAGGGTAAGAGCATACGGTATGGAAGAAAAACACTGACCCCGAGTGATTAGTTGGCACCCGTCACCGAGCCCCTTTCCATTCCGCCCCAATTCGGCGCCGACCACTTTATCAATATCCTTCGTTTCTTTGTCGATGCTCGGCGTTCTTTGTCTCTCTGTTTCTTTATTGTCTTTTCTTGTATTATAATATTTGTATATACAAGCATTCCCATATGACAAAAAAGTGTCAACATTCTCCACCACGGAATGAAGAAAAACTCAAAAGTTGAAGAGATACAACAATCTCTATGTGATTCTATTTATGTGAGTGTGGTGATGGTGACGATGAGCGTAATATGGACTTCGAACACTTGAATCCTCCTTGTGATGAGAATGGACGGAAATCCGGAATCGATTAGCAGATATTGATGTATTTACAAGAGAAAAAAAGTTTATGGCACAGGGTATCCCCACCAGGAACAGGGCAACCCCACCAGGGTATTAGCGGCGACGTCGCCGCTAATGGTGGGGCCCCGACAACTTTGGAACCACGACTGACCACGCTGTTCTAGAGGTGCCACGTCGCAAGTATTAGCGGCGACGTCGCCGCTAATACGTGCCACGTGGCACCTCGGGAACAGGCGTGGTCACATAAGTAAGTATATGCATCTGTATCATTATATGTATATGTATCATACCTATCTAATATCTATACCCTTCTTTCATCCAATCCAAAAAGCCTCACAAAACATCCTGAACAATAGAATTCATATGCTCTTATACAATCTCATATCATCTTCAGTTTCTATTTCGATGGGAACCCAAAACCCTAGTTCGAAAAATAAAAACCACCGCAGCGCCTCAAAAAGCCACTGCGGAGGTTTCTTCTTATCGTGGGAAGGGTGGGGTTGGCCGATTATATCCCTGGTTGAACATCGGGGAAGCTTGGGTTGCTGGAAACTGCCACTCCGGTGAACTGCCGTTGCTGGTCTCCACTACACCATCGTCTGACCACCATCAGGTGGCTGGTGGTGCTATGATGGCAGTGGTGTTGTGGCGGTGCTTTGTGTTTGAGATCGACGATATATATTCGACGGGAATCTTGTAAGCAATACGTGACTATTATATGAGTGTATGTTTGTAGTTTCTAATTTCTTATAGGACTTCTGCTTTTGTTTTTGATTTCTTTCAATAAAGAAAGATGGATTTATTGGACAAGTAAGAGAAAGATTGTACTTGTTGATATGAGTGTATGTTTGTAGTTTCTAATTTCTTATAGGACTTCTGCTTTTGTTTTTGATTTCTTTCAATAAAGAAAGATGGATTTATTGGACAAGTAAGAGAAAGATTGTACTTGTTGATGGGATTAGGTTCAGTTGGGTCCAGACGCGACTGCCGCTAATAGTGCTGGTGGGGCTACCCGTTTTGCCCCGGTGGTGTTACGCGCCCCGTAATAAACTATTCAACGGTGGGGCTCTGAGTAAACTATTTTTAATAGGTATATAATAATATATTAATGGCGATAAATGATATTTATATAATTATCTATATATATACATTTATGAACACCCTTAGCTATAGTAGCTAAGGGTGAAATTCCATTTTTGCCCTTCTCTTTTATATACTACATAATTACATTTTTGCCCTTTTCTCTTTATATATTTCCAGGTTCAAGTCCGAGAGGGCACGGTTTACCCTATTAATCATCGTATTTTCAGGCGGATTAGTAGGGGGTTTTCCCCATTGGGTATTTAAAATAGGCATTTCTACTTCGAGCAAGCTCTCTAGCGCGGACCCGGTTAAGACAACGCATGCTAGACCTCCCGCTGTCGAATCGCGACACGTAGTTTCAAGCGAAATTCAACGTTAAAAAAAAACTACAATAACATCTATATATATATATACATTTTCAATAAATTCGTTTTTTAATTATTCTAACTGATATGTTGTTGCGTATCGTACTTTATTTATATCTTTTTAGCCTTTTTTGGTCATTCCTTTACCTAACGCTAATCTTTCATTTATTTTTTCACTTACTTAGTAGTATATTAATTTGTAATCATCTTTATAAAGGGTCTTTCTAACAAAAAAAAACTAATATTTCCTCGGTCAACGTTCAGGTAATCCCCGTATAACGACTATAACATTTACCTTTTATTTGTTCTTTATTCATTTACTAATATATTAGTTTGTACGGGCATTTAAAGGGTTTTTTAAATAATAAAATAGTTGATATTTTCATAACCAACGACTAAATAACCACATGACACTATGATGCAGTATTTTTTTTAAATAGTCCTTTGTACTACTTTTTATTATTCATGTTTTTTTTAGATTTATGATACGCTTTTGTAATGTGCGCTTATTTTTACGTATGTATCACCGATCTTATAAACGTTGCAAGTTTTATGTATCGTTATGTTTCCCGGGGCAACGCCCGGGTTAAAAAACTAGTTAAATACTAAACAAATAAATATTATGACTACAACAAATATGTCATTTCCTCACACTTGTTTTTTCATACTTTTAAAAAGTGTGAAATTTTTTGTTAATTTAATCACATTTAAAAGTGTGTAGAAATAATTTACATTTAAAAGTGTGAAGAAATTTAAAAAATCACAATATTTACACACTTATACATGTGGACAAAAAAAGTTCACACTTTCAAGTGTGTAAAAATACATCAATTGTTCACACTTAAGAGTGTGAAAGTTAATTTGTAACACCTATTTTCTTCACACACGGAGAGTGTGAAGAAATCATGTGTTACAAATTGACCTTCACACTTTTAAGTGTGAAAATATTTGACAATTGTTCACACTTTTAAGTGTTAATATATTTTTAAATTATTCACACTTTTAAGTGTGAAAAAATTATAATTTTTAAATTTATTCACACTTTTAAATGTTAAACTTTTTTCTACACATTTTTATATGTGATTAAATTCATAAATTTTTTCACATTTTTTATAACAAAGTGTGAACAAATGAACTTTTTTTTTGTAGTGGATCTTTGTTGGAGATATTCAGAAAAACAATAAAACCGGACTTGTAATTTCTATAACTTGTAATTATTGAATATTATTACTAAATTATAGAAATATAGATATAAATGTAGCGTTTTTTATATATATTATTTTTTTATTAAATAGTTTAAAAATAATTATGTAATTTATAAAAGTAAATAAAAAATGAAAAAGAATGTTTCTGCGTTCTGATCGTTCTGCGTCCATAACGGCCTAAACTTGATGAATTGATAAAAGTTGATGTGGCGCTGATATGCCGTTCTGGATGGTTCTGCGTTCTTGAACCATACCTGATGCTCTTAGTGAGATTGGTTCAGGAAAACTCTTTTGACCATGATTAACGGGACATCACAAATCCCTGAGAATTCACTAATAAATAACTACGACATCGATTGATGACAATTACTGAGTGCCGAAAAGTTTAACGCCTTGTTATTAGATATTTCTTCGTCTTTACAAAAATAAAATGAAAAATCCTTCTAATGATAATAATACTTGCACCATACAATGGCAATTTATTTACATACATGAGAATGAGGATATGTTTGTCACCATGTCCACAGGCAACACAGTTTAAAAAATAAACAACACAACAATATTTAGTACTAATAATGATAATAATAGGAACATCACAACCGACACTGACTTCATGTTCTTTTATATTGTAACAAATATCAGATTCATATGCTCAAAATTAACACCTTTGATATACACCTCAAATTGGCAATTTATATTCAAAACAACTTTCAATAGAACATATAATACTAATAAAAATCAACACGAATGTACAATGTGGAAGCGTTCAATAGTGGGACAAATATATAGAGATGTATATATCTAATGCGAAAAAACCTATATTATATCTATATCTATACTACTCTATAAAGCAAACTACCCCCTCTTAAGTAATTAAGATTTTGAAATGACCATATTACCCCTCTTATTTATTCACTAATTAAAATATCTTCACCTATTTACCTATAATACCCTTAATGAAATAAATTACAACATAGATCCTCTAACCCTTAAAGAACCATATTAACCCTCTTACATCAATTAATTTACATTTACCACCACCACGCCACCTCCAGCACACTCGCCACCATGCCGCGCCGTCGCACACCATCTATAAAAACTAAAACCCCTGATCCTAAAGAGTAGGGATCTGTGTTTTACAATAACCAACCCCTAACTAAACATATATATTTATAAACTGATAATTGGAAAATATTGATAAGATCTTGTAAACTTTTATGATTTTAAAAGATTATTCTTTTAAAAAATATATAATAGAACAAAGAAGAGGAGGTAGTGACACGTAAGAAAAATCTGATCTGTCAAGCAAAACAAAATACCACATAAGCACAAATCTATCCTCTTAGTTTTATAGAAGATAATAATCGAGTCTTACTAAAAATGCAAATAGTGCATCTTTATATTTAACATTAACATTGTTATTAAGAACACATTATCATATTATGATATTTTATAATAGGTTTTAGGTAAAATAAAACAAGTATTAAAGTAAAACAAATAAAACAATAGGTTTCTCTTCACTGAAAATCACCATGCATCATGAAAATCATCGTGCATCAATTGCTTCGTGAATCTTCGTGCATCAATTTAACCATGATCTAAGGGTCAAGATCTTGTCCTATTTGTTTTACTTTAATACTTGTTTTACAATAACAACCCCTACATATAATATTCTATTATTTGTTAAATTTAATTTTTTGTTGGGGTGGGGGGGTGGGGGGGTGGGGGGGTGTCCCTGAAATGTGAAGTTGCATCCTAGGCATTTATGTAGTTTAGGAATAGGAGCAGTGTGAAGTTGCATCCTAGGCATTTATGTAGTTTAGGAATAGGAGCAGGACTCAATGTCCACCCCCTCGTTCATATATATATATATATATGGAAAAGATAAAATGAGTCCAGCTTATTTTGAGTCCAATTTGAGTCTATTGATTTTCTTCCATCTCCTCAAATTCCAACCACCTCCTACCACCACCACCACCACCATCATCTCCGACCACCACCATGATTTTCCGGCGACGGCGACCACCGCCACCACGACTTACACATGTGTAAGTTACATGGACCCTTTTTGGACTCAAATTAAGCTGGACTCAATTTATCCCACCCCTATATATATATATATATATAGTTAAATATTGATACATATTGAAAACAATACAGCGTTGTCATTAAATCTAATGTATCAGTATTATTAAAATTCATGCTTTATGTTTATGGCAGGGTTGGCTAAAAAGGACTTTCGGTACCAAAGAATTTGGCTACCTTTGACATATAACCCGGAACAGGATAGAACCATGGCATATAACCCGGAACAGGATAGAACCATGGCAGATGCTCTTGTTGTTCGTGTAGACCAGTTTGTCAACTACTTTGGTAACTTCTGTTTTTCTCGAGGTGAAGTAGCAATGGATGTCAAAAAAAAGATGTCTAAGTCGTTTAATGATCTAATGAATCACCTCAAAAACATGATGATAGGGTATGAAACTTGAGAAGTGCAGAATTTTATGGCAAGAGATGGAAGAATATAAGGTTGTCCTAGTTAATATGTTTTTTCAAACACGAAATCGAGGGGTGGCTTGCCCTCGGCCTAGTAAAAAAATAGTTATGGCTTTTTCTTGGTTAGATGAACAAAAGAAAAGATTGAATAGTGATAAAAATACTAGAGACTTGTGAAGAACTCTGTAACATCCGATATGGCTTAAACGTAGTGGGAGAAGATATTGTTGTGGGCCTTGATGATGAAGTGCAAACACTGCTTGATCAACTTACCGACTCTACAAAGCAGTTGCAGGTTATCTCAATCAATGCTGTTAGAATATGAGCACATAAACATATAACAATTCACGAGTACGCGCAACGGAAAAATCGTATATGTAATCACATTAACTAACAAAGAGAGAATCGAAACGTGTACCTTTGCGCAAAGCTTCCAATAATATTATTAATAATAAGATTTATTATTAGTTAGGGTTTAAAGTAAAACCCCTCTACGATCGCACACACGACACGTCAAACAAAACCCGGAGATTGCTAGATCTTGAATCACCAAAAGCCTAAAACTCAAAGTTTGCTTTTACCTTTGTTTTGTCGAACACAAAGAAGAAACAATAAATTTGTTTCTGTCGAATTCAAATTGTCGAACAAAACCCCACAACAACTAATACAAAACTAGTTATTATTGTTATTATTATATGTTCCACATATGGAACAATTTGAGGTTTCTTTTGTGTTTTCTAATTCGACCGAGAGAAAGTGAGTTCGATATATCTTTTTGGTTATTTGTTAGGGTTTAATTATTAGGATATATATAGGGTATAAATATATTCCTAATAACTTAACCTTCAAGCTAACACCTTTTGACTTGGACTAGGTTTAATTAATAATTACATTAATTATTAATTAATATTTAATAATTAATAATTCATATTTATTAATTAATAAATAATTCTAATTAACATATCTAGTTAATATGTCCAATTATCATTTCTCTCAACTTGGTGATTATAAATATGTAGATACAATATATACATATTACCGGATATCTAAGTGTCAACGCGTGTGACCCCGTAGGCTTAAATAATTTCCGGACATGCGTTTATTATAACGTGATCACATACCAACAGCTCTCACTTGAGCATGTTATATAAAGGCAATAACATTGGTTAGCGTCTAGCAACACGCCAATGCTCCCGGAAATATTTAAGGATAGTTTCTTAAATTATCATTTGAAATGATTTAGTCTTTAATATCCCTTTGTTTCAGATACCCTTGTTAATTATGAATATGGATCAATGTCATTTCATAATTTAACGATTATATTTCTCATTTCTACAATTAATCAAGATTACCAAATTAATCAAGACATCCTCTTGAGTTCATTTGGGTATGCGCATACAAACATCTTAATTAATCAATGAGGGCGCCAAATGGTATCATACTTCAGTTGCAAATTGAAGGAACAAATCCTATATTGACTACACGTGTTAGTCATGTCGTTTCACTACATTTCTGAAAATAGCCCTTTATTACTACCTTGTTCAGGACAGTTAGAACTATATCAAGAAAATGCAATCCACACATGCATAACCTGCTTGTATCTCAAGTCTAAGGATAAATAAAGCAACCATTTCACGAATTTCACTTAATGACGCCGATCCATAAAATGATAATTCGTTAAGTGGGGTAAGTCCGATATTCATCTCTTTGAATACCATGTGAGTTTGGCAAGACCATCTTCAAAATATTCCCTTAAATATGTAACACCCGTCGTTTAAAAATATGGATTTCCAAAAAACTTTTCACCTAACGGTGTTAAAGAATGCGGATAAACATTTCAAAAGTTCAAACCATAAAATCTAGTTTGATTTGTTCATAAAAGTGGTGTTACTCATCACATCATAGAAATAGAATAAATGGAAATCCTACGGTTGCCCAACACAAAACAACCGTATACAAGTCATATCAAAACATAAATGTCATAAAGGAACAATGTCTAAAATGAGCAGCATCTATGGGTGACTAAGCATCTTCATATAATCTACCCATCTCGCTCTTTATTCACCATCAACTCCATCTAGCTTGCTAAACCTGAGGGGACAACATATTTCAAGAAACAAGTGTTAGCTAACGAATTAGCTAAGTAAGATAACACTAAGGTAATAAATCATTTGTCCCATTAAAACTTGGTAAAGCAGCTTTTCATATTAAAGGCACACAATACATAGCATCAACATCATATCATATCATCAACATCTTTTCATATTAGGATTAATCATCCTAAATGTGCCTATCCATCGTTTCATCATTTCATATCATCACATATCGTCATATAAGGTGTGACTTACGTCACGCATATCATATAGGTGTAAGTTTGTGTGTAGGCGGTCATAAGACCTAACGGGAACCTCACACCCGACTAGATGGATGAGCCATAAGGCGGTCCATCAAGTGTCGTTAAGGAATGGCAAGCCACTCCAGGAGTAGTCCGTATGTTCAAGACATTGGTGGGTAATCCTGCGGTGCGCCCTTCCTTGAATTATTCGGTCATGCAATACTTATTGAAGACAAAGAACCAAATGCATTTCGACCCCGTCGTAGTTCTCAATCATTTCGTGGAACCGGGACCAAGAAAAAAGGGAATAATTTCTTTCTTCTTTCTGCCTTTCTTTCCCATGACGACTAGGAACGGGCAAATAAAAAATTTCACTTTGAATTTCGGACCTAATTTTTAGAGCAAGAAGCGGAACTACAAGAAAGCTTTCTTTTTGATGTCTTTTCTAAGTTACGGTCTTCAGAGTATTCGCGTTGAGAAAATACCTAATAATCCCTTTACTCACCCGGAGATACTCAAACCACGTAATTACGTTGCAAGGAGCCACCCAAGCAACAACATATACGCACCCACCAGGCTAAGGTGAATACGGGTTAAGCTTAACACTTCATCATATATACGAGCTCGATTTCATCACATATAGTTTAGGTGACAAAGTTACCTAAACATAACATATAATCATCTTTTACGTTTGGGCCCTTAAACGTGCACGTGACATGGCAACTTATAATGTCTAGTGAACTAGATGACCAAGCCACACATACATGCACATCATAATCAACATATACTTGCATCATATTTCATTACATTGCATATCATTTCATAACATAACTTTGCATTGCATATAAAGGGAAATGCATTTCAGGTCTCATAAGTCAAATACATATCCCATATAACCTCCCATACAACCCGAATACCCTTAAGTATACAAGATGAGAATAGAGAAGTTATATTCTGAAAACCATGCTTTTGTTGAATCCCTCAGCGTGTCAAAGTAGTGTATCTTACCTCAAAGTAGCACGCAATAAAGGATAGCTAAGTTACCGAACAAAGCAATAACTCTCGTCTACCTATGATTAGTAAACGACCATTAAAACGCTAGTCATTAAGACCATAATCTGGAATTACATAACTAAGGACACACTCTAAGTTTCAGGAGTAAGCTATGTGTCAAAATGAGGTTACGGTTCAAAACAATATCGTTTTCTGAAAACTGGGGAGTTGCGCCGCAGCTCAAGCACTTCGTTGCGCCGCAACGAAGATAGTTGCGCCGCAACTTATCTCTCTGGAAACCAGTTGCGCCGCAACTGGCCCCGATTCTGCACTAACAAAATCGATTATGCCATCAAATCGAACCCAACCCTCTCCAGACCAAAAACTCAGTTTCAAAACATCCAAATCCTTCATATTAAGGCCTTAACAAACCATATCAACCTTTAGGAAAATCATACATGCCTTATTTCATCAAAACCATCACTAATTACACATTAATTGATTCCCTAATGTCCAATTATAATTCCTAATGACTCTTATAATCAAAAGGATCAGAAATCAATAAAATTATACCTTCTATACCTGCAACTCACAATGGGAACGAGAAAAGCTAGATTAAACACTTCCGAAACGCACTTTTGATCGCCTTTTTGCTCAAGAATTGATTAGGGATGAAAGGGGGTGGGTTAGGGCTTGAGAGGAAACTAATAGATCTGATAATGACACTCAAATGACTCCTCATGAGACCCTAAACCCGTTTTTGAGTTTCACCATATGTCAAATTTGGTCCCTAGGCTTCCATATAGCTCATTACTAGTCAAAAACTCCTCTAAGGACCATATACTACCTAAATACTTCGTTAATCACTCCTAAAAGGCATATAATTACTTCATAAACATATTTTCATATCATACATTAAGATTTTCAAGTCTCACATATAAAACACATAAACCACATATAAGCATTAAATCTAAAATAGACTTAACGACACGTTATGTTGACTTAACGGCACAAGTCAACTGTTAAAAAAAAGTCCTTAAATATTTTAACCAATCTCTCACATTTGTCTTAGTTTAACTATATTCCCATATAGTTAATCGACAATGGACATTTAGAATATTTTAAAATATTCATGGATTTAAACATGCAAATATAGGACACAATCATTATGAAATGAAAACACTCATACCAAGTATATGAATTCATTTATTGAAATAATAATTGTTTAACCGTCCCATTATCCAAATACCAATCACAGATTTACATGAGATAACTAGCTAATTTAAGACCTATGCCCTTGGCACGCTTATTGAGCTTTCCTTTTAACAAAGCCTTTGTAAAAGGATCAACTAAGTTATAATCTGTGTGAACTTTGAGTATCTTGATTTCTCCTAGTACGATTTGTTCACGTGCAAAGTGATATCGTCTAGGATAATGTCTGGCACCTTTCTGAACTCCAGGTTCATTGGCAATGATAATAGCTCCCGTATTATCACAGTACAGATCCATAGGTGAGTTATTTGAGGATCATCACGTTAAAATCCAAAAATAAACTTTCTAATCCAGACAACTTTCATGGCGACTTCTTGAGGCGACAATATACTCAGACTCTGTCGCATACATAGCAACTGTGGTTTGCTTCTAACTCTTGCATTCCACCGTGCCTTCATTTAAAACGAAGACTTATCCCGACTGATATTTTGAATCATCTTTATCAGTCCGAAATCCAATATCACAGTATCTATTCACTTTGAATTCTGTATCGGGATTTCCTCCATACACCAAGAATAATTCTTTAGTAGCACGCATGTACTTAAGAATGTTCTTTACAGCAGTCCAATGATCCTCTCCAGGATTTTGCTGATAGCGGCTAACAATATTTTGCGCGAACGCAACATCAGGTCTAGTGCATCTTACCGCATACATGATAGATCCCACAACCGAAGCATAAGGAATTCTTTTCATACGCTCCACCTCTTCAGGTGTAGAAGCACCGTTCTTGCTAGATAAATTAAGTCCTTCTTGCATTGGTATAAAACCACGCTTAGAATTTTTCATCTTGAATCGCTTCAAGATCTTATCTATATAAGCACTTTGACTTAATCCAATCAACCGTTTACTTCTATCTCTATAGATCTTGATTCCAAGTATGAATGTTGCTTTACCCAAGTAACATTACTCCCACTAGCTTTGCGATATACACATGGCTCATCAGGATTTTGAGCAAAACCTGTAACACCCCAAGCCGAGGCTCGGAATATCACGGAAAATCACATAGCACCAGGTGGAATTACAATAGAACAAACTAAATGCAATTAGAGGATTCAGTGAATCCATACAAACGATAACCAAGTAACGAAATACAACAGGAGCAAGTAACATCAAGATTACAAATGACAACAAAAGAAGGCTATCAATCCTAAATACAATGCACATAAGGCAAATGGATCCTTGATCCATATCAGTCCGGTCCGGGTTCAACAGTAAGCAAACAATCAAACTCCACGTCCTGAATAACCTGGTTACCTGAAAAGTGTACTAAGCATAGTCAACACAAGGTTGGTGAGTTCGTAGTAATGGTTCGTAAAGGACCAACATCAATAATCACAATATAAGAATAGAGGCTAGACATGACTTACAGTGAGCCTCTACATAACACAACATCGTCCAACAACAAGATTACACAAGATAAGTAAATGTGTAATGAGGAATGCATAAATGATATGAGTATCAATGCAAATGCCAAATGTATGAATAAGCAAATATGCCTATCCCAAGCGTGACCTTCAATCACGTATGCAACGATACCCTTCTGCCATCGCCATGGACAAGGCTGTATCTCAAATCATGAGATATATATGTCTATATACTCGGGGTCAGGTCTACATCCAAAATGGGTGCATACATCTATGCACCAGGATGCCGGCAATCCCCTGCCGCCTTGGCAACTTTTCAATCCTGCAACGAATAGATTTTCTTAAAAAAATTTCAAGTGCAAGAAAATGTAAGCTATTAGAGATGGAAATTCTTATGATTTTAACAAAAT
>CM067170.1:150020149-150030954 GCA_034093135.1 Erigeron breviscapus | reverse complement strand
TTCAATAAAGAACGGGTCATCAAAGTGCAAGAATCATCTAAGTTAGTCAATTTTCGGGTTTGAACTTGGGAGGTGACTTTTGGTAAGTAAAACTTCACTCAAATCAACCATTTTATGCTTACAAACTTGTTTTTAGTTGTATCTAAGTATATTTAGGTCACAAATCGAGTTAAAGTCTTATAAGTTCCACGTCAAATGACTGTCTAATTGAGATTAGGACTAACCCGATGTTAATTAATTACGAGTTGTCACAGCATCCCCGACTTCTAAGGATCTTGCGTGTCAAAACGAGGTTACGGTTCAAAACTATAACATTTGCTGAAAACAGATGAGTTGCGCCGCAACATAGAGTTGCGCCGCAGCTCAAGCCTCCAGTTGCGCCGCAACACATTATGTTGCGCCGCAACTTATTCTTCTGGAATTGAGTTGCGCCGCAACCCGTTGCGATTCTGCACAACATCGAACGATTAAACCCCAAACCAACACCAAACGATTCCAAGTCAAATATCAGACCTTTATACATCAAAATCCTTCATTTTATGACCAATCAAATGCAATAAACTTCCCCATTAAACAACATATGATTTTCTTCATAAAAACAAACGTTATTACGACATCGATTGATCCTCCAATGACCTAAACCACTTCTTAATAATCCACACAATTGAAAAGATAATAAATCTACATTACAATACCTTTTCTACCTGTAGATCACAAATAGGATGCAAAACTCTTGACAAAACACTCTCAAATCACTCGTAAGGAAGCTTTTCGGTTGGAAAATCAATGGAAGAACTATGTGGGGCGGTTAGGGCTTGTTTAGGAGGAATGAAATCTGCAAATAATGACCTAAAGACACTCCCTAAACTCCTTAACCCGTTTTTGACTTTGCCTCTATGTCAAAACTAGTCCCTAAGCTTCCTAATCCTTCATTATTAGTCACAAACTACTCTATGGACCATATACAACATAATTACTTCATTAAATACCACTACATAGGCATTTATCTACATTTTACACACGTTTATACTACTTTAAACATTTAGGCTTTCAAGCCTCACACATATCACACAATAACTACATATAAACATTAAATCTAATATAAACTTAACGACACACTATGTTGACTTAACAACACTAGTCAACCGTTAAATAAAAAGTTTGGGATGTTACAATTACCTCCCCCTTAAGAGGATTCCGTCCCCGGAATCTCATCAGAAAGGAATAACTCCAGATACTTCTCCTTCATTACTGCTTCAGTTTCCCACGTAAAGCTTTCCCCATGATTATGCTTCCACTTTATCAGCACTAAATCAATCACTTTCCGGCGTAGCTTCTTTTGCTTCCTTCCAAGTATCGCCACTGGTTCGTCTACCATTCTCTTCATTGGGTCAATACTCACATCTTCAATAGGAATCACACTTGACTCCTCGGCTAAGAATTTCCTCAAGTAGGATACATGAAAGGGGTTGTGAATTCCATCCAATTCTGGAGGTAATTCCAACTGATATGCTAAATCCTTAATGCGCTTCAAGATTTTAAAAGGTCCAATGAAACGTGGACTCAACTTTCCCTTCTTTCCAAATCGAATGACTCCTTTCCATGGTGAGACTTTCAACATCACTAAATCACCAACATTGAACTCAATCGGCCTCCTTTTCTTATCTGCATATGTTTTCTGTCTTTCTCTAGCCACACGTAAAGCTTCTTTAGCTACATTAACTTTTTCAGAGGTGATTTCAATGATTTCGGGTCCGGTTTCTCACCGGGCTCCATCCAACAACTTGGAGTCCTGCATCTTCTTCCATTTAGCATCTCGAATGGTGGCATTCCAATACTTGCATGGTGACTATTGTTGTAAGCAAACTCAATCAACCTCAAATGATCATCCCATGCTCCACCATACTCTAGTACACGTCCTCAACATATCCTCCAATGTTTGAATAGTTCTCTCACTTTGCCCATCGGTTTGAGGATGATAGGCGGTACTCAAATTTATTCTACCACCCAACTCCCGTTGAAGACCCTTCCAAACGTTTGACACAAATCTCGAGTCTCGGTCCGAAACAATAGATAAAGGAACTCCATGTTTTGAGACTACTTCATGAATGTATAACTTTGCCATCTTCGTTAAGGGTACATCTTGTCGAGTTGCTAGAAAATGTGCACTCTTCGTCAATCGATCCACAATGACCCATATCATATCATTCCCTTTTGGCGTCTTTGGTAGCTTTGTACAAAATCCATGGTGATATGATCCCATTTCCACTCTGGGATCTCTAATTGATGTAGCAATCCATACGGCTTTTTATGGTCGGTTTCACACGTGCACAAGTCAAACATTTTGCTACAAAATGAGCTACTTCTCCTTTGATATCCAGCCACCAATAAATCGGTTTCAAATCTGCATACATCTTGGTAACACCGGGATGAACTGAGTATCTACTTCTATGAGCTTCTTCAAGGATCAATTCTCGATTACCACCAAGCAATGGCACCCAAATTCGACCCTTGTATGTCTTAAACCCCCGGCTATTTGTCTCCATCACAAGGCGTTTCTTCTTTCCAATACTCTCTTTATCAATATTATCCTTCATTAACGCCTTGACTTGAGCTTCTTTAATATGGTCCAATAGTCCCGACTTTGCTTGAACTTGCATACTCATCAATTTGCAAGAAGAATTCTGCACCTTCCTACTTAGTGCATCTGCCACTACATTGGCTTTACCCGGATGGTATTTGATCTCACAATCATAATCCTTAAGTAGTTCCATCCATCTTCTTTGTCTCACATTCATCTCCTTCTGATTGAACACATACTGTAGACTCTTATGGTCGGTATACAAGGTACACTTAGTGCCATAAAGATAATGTCTCCACAACTTCAAAGCAAATACTACCGCCGCTAATTCAAGATCATGGGTCGGGTAATTCTTCTCATGCGACTTCAACTGGCGTGAAGCATAAGCAATCACCTTGTCCCTCTGCATAAGGACACAACCCAAACCCGTAATCGATGCATCACTATACACAACCAAATCATCAGTACCTTCAGGCAAGGCAAGTATAGGAGCTTCACACAACTTCGTTTTCAATGTCTGGAAAGCCTTCTCCTGCTTTTCGGTCCACTCATACTTTACTCCTTTCTTCGTTAATTCAGTCATTGGCTTAGCTATTCGGGAGAAATCCTGAATAAATCTTCGGTAATAACCAGCTAAACCAAGAAAACTTTTGATCTCGGTAGGAGTCTTTGGCTGCTCCCACTTTGAAACAGCTTCAATCTTTGTAGGATCTACTTTTATACCTTCTGAAGAAATGACATGACCAAGAAATTGAACTTCTCGAAGCCAAAACTCACACTTAGAGAACTTAGCATACAACTTCTTCTCCCTTAACACTTCAAGGACGGCCTTTAAGTGCTCACGGTGCTCGGCTTCGGACTTAGAGTAAATCAAAATATCGTCAATAAAAACAATCACAAAGTGATCTAGAAAGGGACGGCATACCCGATTCATTAAATCCATAAACGCGGCTGGAGCATTAGTCAACCCAAAAGGCATGACAAGGAACTCATAATGTCCATATCGAGTCCGAAAAGCTGTCTTTGCTACATCTTCCTTCTTAACCTTCAATTGATGATAGCCGGACCGCAAATCTATCTTAGAAAAATAGGAAGCACCATGAAGTTGATGAAGAGAATTGTAACATCCTAAACATTTTTATCTTTGACTTTGATCGTTAGTTGACCTTTGACGCCGTTATTAGCTTAAAATGTTAAGTAATTAACTATAATTGTTTAGATGATTCACTTTATGATTGAATGGGTTTTAATGATTAGGGGATGTTATTATAGTTGTCGGTTAGTCATTAAGGTGCTCTTTTGGTCCTTTGAGTTCCCGGTTCGTTAGATTGAGCCTTAACGGTCGTTAGTTTTAAGTTGAGGGCAATCTGGTAACTTGTGCTAGAAGGAGGACGGTTCTAATAGGGTTTAGGCAGCCCTAATCTCTCATTTTTCCAGGAGTTGTGTGTGAAATAGAGTGTGTGTGCCTCCATATCATTCTCTTCAAGATTTCATTGATTTCGGGTCGATTCGGAGTGATCTAGGGTTTGAATTCGATTCTATAAGCATCCTTAAAGGTAATGAATTAAATCCCTACTGATTTATAGTCACGTTGTTGTTTATTATGTTTTCGGGTGTTTAAACATTCTCATTCGTTATGCAATCGGTCAGGGAACAATTGATGGTTTCAAACCATCAATTGAGTCATGTAAAGTGAGTATATAAATTCTGTAGGTCGTGGGGTATTGCTAAGGTCGTTTGAGGGTCGAATTGATATTGAAAACAAAGGGTTTCATAGGTCTGAAATTTCAGTCGTCTTGCAAAAATCATATCTCTTTCAATTAAAGGAGTTAGGAGATGAATCTTATATTTTTGAAAAGGTCTATGTGTCCTATTGAATCGATATGAATAAAGTTTCTGGTGATTTTGCCCATAGATAGGCGAAAAGTGTCGATTTCCAAAAGTGGTCGAATTTCGGACGATTTCTGCAGGCCTATCTTGTAAACGTCATAAATCATTCATTAGAGAACTTCAAGAGACAAACTTTATATTTCTGGAAAGGTCTTTGAATTCCCTACATTTCTAAGAACTAAGTTTTGACTCATTTGGTCGTCTTGAGGTCGAAAAGTCGCCTGCAAGTGAAGGGTGCGAGTCTGGAAGTTGATCTCGACGAGACCACTAGTGGGCTCGACGAGATCGTGGTCAGGTCTCACTTTTGATGCATTCTGGAGCTTGAGATCGACGAGACCACCCATGGGCTCGGCGATATCAGCCGACAGAAGGGTTCTAAGCGCGTTTAAGTGTCTAGTTGACTTATATTTTCATCCTTCTTGTATCATAGGTTGTCGGGAACACTTGTCAAGCACGGTAAACTCATTTGTGATTGTTGAGTACTCCATTGAGGTAAGATACATGACTTTTCTCACGCTGGAGGCACAACAAATATAGTTTTCTTTAATTAACCTCTTAACTGGATTATCTTATGTGTGTTGGGTTTTCCGGGTTATGCGGGAGGTTATGTGGGAATGTATGTATGATGAAGTGGCTTATTATGATATGATGACGTTTAAAGTAGAAGTAAATATGTGCATATGAAGTATGATGCTTATAATGACGTTGCCAGGATATGTTTAAGATATGTGTTGTTGATAATGTCGTTGATATGCCTTAATGTTGTTATGTGATGACTTATATGTGGCACTTAAGTGTGAAATGTCTAGTTCTCTAGATACACGTGAGAAATGTTATGAGTTGTGCATGTTAGTGAGATTAAACGCTAAAGTAGATGTGGGATCGATTAGGTAATGATTATACCTAAGATTAAAGTAATATGTGAAATGTGGGAAACCGTTCTAGCCTTAGTGTTAGCGTAAAAAGTAAGAAAGATATAAATACGTGGGAAATGCTATAGCTAAATACGTGAGATTGATGTGGGAAGTGTTAAGCTTAACCCGTGCTAGTTGTAATGCTAGTGCGTAAGACGTGGGAAATCGTGCTAGTTGTAATGCTAGTGCGTAAGACGTGGGAAACCGTGCTAGTTGTAATGCTAGTGCGTAAGACGTGGGAAATCGTGCTAGTTGTTATGCTAGTGCGTAAGACGTAGGAAATCGTGCTAGTTGTTATGCTAGTGCGTAAGACGTGGGAAATCGTGCTAGTTGTAATGCTAGTGCGTAAGACGTGGGAAATCGTGCTAGTTGTAAAGCTAGTGCGTAATATGTAAATTGATTAAAGATGTAAGATGTGAGAATAAGTTGATTAAGATAACTATAAGAATATGTGAGAAAGATGTACATGTAATTTAAGACGTGGGATTACAATGTGACGTGAGATTTAAGTAAGATATATTGATATGTGTGACATAATCGTTGATAGGCACAATTAGAAGTAATTACTCTACATGAATATGAATGTGACAAGTTTATGTGTGATATGCCAAGATATGATAAGAAGTTACGTTTAAGTGGTAAGTCTATGTTGATATGATATAAGACATTGATTAAGATGTGGGTATATGATGATATGATGTATATGTTGATATGAAATGAAATGTGATGCAATGTGGGAAAAGGGAAGTATGGGTTGATCTATGATTGTTGTGGATGATATGTAATGTGATTATGTTTTGATAAGTAAAATATGACGAAGTTTTATGAAAGTAAAATGAAGAACGTTTTATCAAAATGTGTGTATCTTACTTAGCTAATTTTATTAGCTAACACTTGCTTTTATGAAAATGTTGTGTCCTTCAGATAAGCAGGTTTGAGCTAGAGAAAGGTTTAGCTCGTGAGATGGGTAGATGCAATAAAGACTAGCATAGATTGTTGAATGCTTAGACTTCCCATAGTCTATGTTTCGGCTACATTGTCTATGTTTATGATACATGTAATAATGAATGGCATTTATGTTGGTGCCAAGACTTGGATTTCATTTATATTGTTTTGATGATGCACTTTAGTAACACCATTTTATGAAAGGTACCATCCATTACGGATGGGGCAGTTTTAAGTGATCCTTTTCCGCTACGTTTTAAACGCCGTTTGGCAAAAGTTTTTTGAAATCCAGGTTTTGAAATGACGGGTGTTACAATCATCAATACGCGGAAGAGGATATTTATTCTTAACCGTTCGCTTATTCAGCTCACGGTAGTCTATGCACATGCGCATAGATCCATCCTTCTTCTTAACAAAAAGAACCGGAGCTCCCCAAGGCGAGGAACTAGGTTGTATGAACCCTTTGTCAAGTAACTCCTGAAGTTGGGACATTAACTCTTTCATTTCTGTAGGAGCTAATCGGTATGGTGCTTTTGCAACGGGTATAGCACCGGGTATAAGATCAATCTAAAAAGTAACTTCAGATCGGGAGGAATACCGGGAAGATCATCGGGAAACACGTCAGGAAAATCAGAAACTACATCCACACTAGTAATAGAAGGCTTCTCCTTTCTTGCGTCAATAACATAAGCAAGGAAATGGCTTTTGTTCTTTCGTATACACTTAAGAGCCTTCATCATACTGATAATCTTTATTCCTCCTCTCTTCTTATCTCCATAAACCGTGACAACTTTACCATCGGGCGTAGAAAACCGAATCATCTTTTGTGAACATAATATAGTAGCTTCATTCTGTGATAACCAATCCATGCCTATCACTACATCAAAACCGGCTAAAGTAGTAGGCAATAGTTGGACCGGAAACGAACGACCTTCAATCTCAATATCACAATCATCATAACCCACACGTATATCACTAATCGTACCATTAGCAATTTCTACTTCTATTGAGCAATCTAAAGGGGTAGTGACTCTTTCTAGCTTAGGAGCAAATAAAGTAGACACAAATGACCTATTTGCACCAGAATCAAATAAAACAGAGGCAGGTTTTGAATTAACAAGAAAAGTACCACTTACTACCTCATCGTTGCTCTTTGCATCATCCACTGTCATCTGTAGGGCTCGAACCTTAGTTGCTGAAGTGGCTGCTTTCTTCCCGTCATTCTTCATTTGTGGGCAATCGGCAATAAGATGACCCGTTTCTTTACACTTGTAGCAACGAGCCTTGTCCTTACATTCAGTTGCAAGATGTCCCAACATACCACATTTGTGACACCTCCTTGTCTTATCCGTACATTGACCGTCATGAGAAGTCTTGCAAAAGGCACACCACGTACCACTCTTCTTCTTATCCTTGTCCCCACTTGAATTAGAACTTCCCCGGAACTTCTTATTATTATTATTAGAATTAGAAGACCAATTAGACCTCCTCTTAAATCCCGACTTCTTGTCATCCACTTTCTCAACTACTTTTCCAGTTTTGAAGTCGTCATCCAACCTCTTTGACTCCTTAATCGCCGCCGACAATGTCACATGTTTCCTACACAAACCACGATAGTTAGCTGGGAGGCCATCACAATATGCCTCAACCTAATCTTCATCTCTCCGAACCAAATGTCCTACAAACTTCAACTTCTCCATAAAGGAATGTGCATAGTCCGTAATTGCACCGGGTTTTGCAACCAAAGATCTAAACTCCTTCTCAATAAGCCTCAACTCTCGAGTTCCCACATACTCCTCTAAAAACTTCTCCTTAAATGTACCCCAAGGCATCACAGCAAGTACCTCAGGGGCCATGGAAACTGTAGTAGCCCTCCACCAATTACGGGCATTCTTCTTCAACATCCTACTAGCACACAAAACCTTCATATCATCCGGACAGTAACAAGATGCAAATACTACCTCAATATCTTCAATCCACTCCATAGCACCCACTGCATTTTGGGTACCATCAAACTCCTTGGCACCACATTTCTGAAAGCTCTCATATTTAAAGTTGCTAATGCGTGGTGCATTCACAACTCTAGGTCCACCACCATTCACCCCATTAACACCTACTGCTGCAACAACATTCTCATGAGCATGTTGTGATCTCGCCATTGATGGTTCAGCACTTGGGAGGGATTAGAGTAATTCCCATCCGAATGCTCACCCCTTTGTTCACTCCCATTCATTTCAGCATCTCTTTCTGCCCTCAATTGTGCTAACTCTTCTTCATTTCTCATCAGAAGAGCTCGGATAGCTCTCAATTCTTCATGTAATTCTGCTTGATTGGGAACCTGCTCAATCACCGGGTTTGCCCTATCAATTTCCGACCTTGTGGGCTGAGCTCCCGGAATTGGCCTTCGCGGAGGCCTTTGGTTAACACCATCCCAGCCCCATTCCCATTAGGCGGAGCACCACTAGCATTAGTTCCATCTCGTTGACTGTTAGCACGAGTGTTAACCATGTTGTCTACAATGTAATGACGGTAGTTAGTAAGAATTAAAGTGAGAACAAGGTGATTAAGGCTACACGACATCTACATAAGCTGCATATAAGCCTAACTCTCACTCAATCCCAACCCGTCCTAAAGCACTTCATCTCAAGCTAGGCACACCTACATAAGCCTAACTTATCCTCCATCGGTTTAAGTCCAAAATCCTACGGTCATGGTCGAACTTTGGTTCACTTAAACCATTTCTCTGATACCAACTTGTAACACCCAACATTTAAAAACATGGGTTTTCAAAAATTTCCACCTAACGGTGTTAAAAGATGCGGAAGAAAACTTTAAAAGTTCAAAACCGATAAAAATTCGGTTTCTGCATTTATTGGTGTTACATGCCATACCATAAAATAAGTCTTAAATGAAAACCCAACGGTTGCCCAACACAAAACAACCGTCAACATAGTACTACATAAATTCTGCATAATATCAAAATGCAAATGATGTCTAATGAGGTGTAGCATCTAAGGGTAGCTAAAGCCATCAGCATGCTATCTACCCAAGCCTCACTCGTTCTGCATACAGTTCCTTCAAGCTAAACCTGAGGGAACAACCACATTAAAGGAAACAAGTGTTAGCTATTAAAATAGCTAAGTAAGATAACACTTAATTTATAAGCTTTGTCCAATTAAAACATTTCTACTTTGTTGACAAAACATTAAGGCACAACCCACATAACACACACACATACAACCTGCATATCAACTTAGGATGAATCACCCTAATTGTGCCTATCCTTCTTTTATATCATACATAATCACACGTATCTTCGTTAACTGCATATAAGTGTGCCCTGCATCACACCCGACTAGATGATCAGCCAAAAGGCTACTCATCGTACGTCGTTAAGGAATGGGCAAGCCAATCCCGGAGTAATCCGTATATGGAGGCGGGTCAGACCCCTCGTATTACTCGCCCTGCATTAAATGACCATGTTGCAAGGAGCCACCCAAGCAACCTACGTTCACGCACTCGCCGGGCTAGGGCAAGCACGGGTTAAGCTTAACACTTCCCTGCATTATAAATTTACGAGCTCGGTTTCACACATTATTAGTTTAGGCAACACACAACCTAAACAAATACATACATTTCCTTCATTTTGTTTGGGCCCTTAAACGTGCAAGTGACATGGCAGCCTAGTAAATCTAGTGAACTAGGTGAACGAGTCACATAGCATGCACACATCAAGAATCTACATCATGTCTACATTTCAAGCATTGCAATAATACTACATAATTTGCATAACAATTGCTACATTACTCCATACTTCATTTCACTACATTTGGGACTGCATATTAGGTCTCATGGTCAACTTCATATCCCACAATACCTCCCGTGTAACCCGAAATACCCACATTTATCATAAGTTACCGTTAGGGAAGTTATAACAAGAAACCATTGCTTGTGGAACCCTCAGCGTGTCAAAAGTAGTGTATCTTACCTCGGCGTAGTCGACAACAATCAACAACTAGTCACTGTGTAAAGCAACTATGCTCGTCTACCTATAATTAGTAAACGATTATTAGACAAGCTATATACTCACGTCATTAAGGCCAATAACTAGACCCACACACTTTAAAGACTCACTTAAGATTCAGGTCTAATCTGCGTGTCAAAACGATGTTACGGTTCAAAACTATAATTTTACTGAAAACTGGTGAGTTGCGCCACAACATAGAGTTGCGCCGCAGCTCAAGCCTCCAGTTGCGCAACACATTATGTTGCGCCGCAACTTATTCTTCTGGAATTGAGTTGCGCCGCAACTAGGAGTTGCGCCGCAACCCGTTGCGATTCTGCACAACAACGAACGATTGAACCCCAAACCAACACCAAACGATTCCAAATCAATTATCAGACCTTTATACATCAAAATCCTTCATTTTATGACCAATCAAATGCAATAAACTTCCCCATTAAACAACATATGA
>CM067170.1:149978467-150019149 GCA_034093135.1 Erigeron breviscapus | reverse complement strand
CAGACTAAAAATCTGCTTGCCAATGAATACATTCCTTCGGAAAATGTTGCTAGGGCACCTCATATCAATCTTGAGGCGAGTGCCATAAGAATCAATATGAATAACTGGATGGCAAGACTCTCTCTGTCCAGTGTTCATGATGCCCAATCGATCATTGGGAGATTAAACTCATTTTTTCTCTCTTGCCCATTATATGGTGCATTAACATTGAATCCAGGAAGGATGTACCACGAGTATTTGTGTGAATTCTGGTACACGGCTACATATGACGATGATACTTCATCGATCAACTATACTCTCAAGGGAGGTACCAGATCCCTTGGTTTCACTGCAAGTCTGCTCAGGTCTGTTCTACAGTTAAACTATCTTGACCTGAATGAGTTGCCAATTGAGCTTCCCTCTGGTATAAATACAAGGGAAGTATGCAGATTAATGGGGCATACAGATATATTGGATGAGCATGGCCAGCTATCCAGAAAGGGGACTATCTACATGAGCAAGCTGTCAGACTCATGGAGATATTTCTTTACACATATTGTTGAATGTCTAGGAGGCAGCTCTGGAGGATTAGACCAGATTAATCAAACACACCTCCAGATTGCCTACTGTTTATGGTTTGGGCTTAGAGTGGATTTTGCCCAAATTCTTTTTGATGACCTGGTCGAGCGCCTAAGAGTGAAAGGAAGAAAGCCATTCGTTCCTTATATTCGTTTCCTTTCACTGATGTTTAAGATTGCTCTTGGAGACCAGTATGATATGGATACGACTCACTTTTCTGTGAGTGAATATATGAGAGATCTGGTCAATCTCAGGTCTCCAGTGGATGAGGTAGATATTCCTCAGTCCATGCTTTCCTTGCAAAGGGAAGAAGCTGAAATGGCTCCAGTTGAAGGACCATCTGGTGATGATGTACAGATAATAGAGGCTGTACAACCAATAAGACAAGTTGCTCCAGAAGGTCATGTACAAGTTGTTGAACCTTCCAGACGACCTAGAACTAATAGGCGTCTGATGAGAGCTGGACTCCAGGTGAATCCAGAAAGACATCCAGGTGATGTTATGAATCTGGATGGGTCACCAATTTTTGAATCTGAAGAGGTTGTTGGGCAGGAAACTGATGAACAAACTGAAAATATTGCCCAGATTGTAGAGTAGGTTGTTGAGGAAAGTGAAGTAGATGTTCAGACTGATGAACATATTTCTGGTGAGCAAGAGGCTCCAATTGACTTAAATATTAAGGCTGGTGAACAGGTAAATGTAGAGACTGGTGAACAGTCTGGTGAACAGACAGTTGGGATTGCTCCAGAATGGGATGATGTTGACTCCCCAATGTCTGAAGGCTTTGATGTTAACTTGAATTTTCTGGGTGAAGATGTACAAGAAGAAGAAATTCTACCAGAAATGCCAACACCTACACCAGAAATGCCACCACCTACACCAGAAATGCCAACACCACCACCAGAAATGCCAACACCTCACCAGAAATGCCAACACCTACACCAGAAATGCCACACCTACACCAGAAATGCCAACACCACCACCAAATGCCAACACCTACACCAGAAATGCCAACACCACACCAGAAATGCCAACACCTACACCAGAAATGCCAACACCACACCAGAAATGCCAACACCTACACCAGAAAGCCAACACCACACCAGAAATGCCAACCACCACACCAGAAATGCCCACCTACACCAGAAAGAAACATCACCAGAAATGCCAACACCTTCACCAGAAATGCCAACACCTACACCAGAAATGCCACCACCAGAACCAAACATGCCACCACCACCACCACCTTCAATCAGAAAAGCCAACACCTACACCAGAAATGCCAACCCACCAGAACAACATGCCACCACCAGAAGCCACCACCTTCAACCAGAAATGCCAACACCTACACCAGAAATGCCAACACCTACACCAGAAATGCCAACACCTCACCAGAAATGCCACCACCTACACCAGAAATGCCAAACCACCAGAAATGCCAACACCTACACCAGAAATGCCAACACCACACCAGAAATGCCAACACCCACCAGAAATGCCAACACCTACACCAGAAATGCCAACACCTACACCAGAAATGCCAACACCACACCAAAATGCCACCACCACACCAGAAATGCCAACACCTACACAGAAATGCCAACACCTACACCAGAAATGCCATCACCAGAAAGCCAACACCACACCAGAAATGCCAACACCTACACTAGAAATGCCAACACCTACACCAGAAATGCCATCACCAGAACCAAACATGCCACCACCAGAAATGCCAACACCTACACCAGAAATGCCAACACCTACACCAGAAATGCCAACACCTACACCAGAAATGCCACCACCTACACCAGAAACCCACCAGAAATGCCAACACCTACACCAGAAATGCCAACACCTCACCAGAAATGCCAACACCTACACCAGAAATGCCACACCCACCAGAACCAAACATGCCACCACCAGCCAACCACCTTCAACCAGAAATGCACACCTACACCAGAAATGCCAACACCACACCAGAAATGCCACCACCTCACAGAAATGCCAACACCTACACCAGAAATACCAACTCCTACACCAGAAATGCCACCACACCAGAAAGCCAACACCACACCAGAAATGCCAACACCTCACTAGAAATGCCAACACCTACACCAGAAATGCCATCACCAGAAAGCAACACCACCACCAACCACACCTTCAACCAGAAATGCCAACACCTACACCAGAAATGCCAACACCTACACCAGAAATGCCACACCTCACCAGAAATGCCAACACCTACACCAGAAATGCCAACACCACACCAGAAATGCCCACCACACAGAAATGCCAACACCTACACCAGAAATGCCAACACCTACACCAGAAATGCCAACACCCACCAGAAATGCCAACACCTACACCAGAAATGCCACCACACAGAAGCCAACACCACCACCAGAAATGCCAACACCTTCACTAGAAATGCCAACACCTACACCAGAAATGCCACACCTCACCAGAAATGCCAACACCACACCAAAATGCCACACCACACCAGAAATGCCAACACCTCACTAGAAATGCCAACACCTACACCAGAAATGCCACACCTCACCAGAAATGCCAACACCACCACCAACCACCACCTTCAACCAGAAATGCCAACACCTACACCAGAAATGCCAACACCTACACCAGAAATGCCACCACCACACCAGAAATGCCAACACCACACCAGAAATGCCAACACCTACACCAGAAATGCCAACACCTACACCAGAAATGCCACACCTACACCAGAAATGCCAACACCACCAGAAATGCCAACACCTACACCAGAAATGCCAACACCTACACCAGAAATGCCAACACCTACACCAGAAATGCCAACACCCACCAGAACCACACCTCACCAGAAATGCCAACACCTACACCAGAAATGCCAACACCTCACCAGAAATGCCAACACCACACCAAAATGCCACCACCACACCAGAAACCAAACATGCCACCACCAAACCACCACCTTCAACCAGAAATGCCAACACCTACACCAGAAATGCCAACACCTACACCAGAAATGCCAACACCACACCAAAATGCCACCACCTTCAACCAGAAATGCCAACACCTACACCAGAAATGCCACCACCAAACAAACATGCCACCACCACCACATTCCAGAAAACACACCAATGAACTGGTACTGCCACAAACACCAACACTGAAAACATCAAGGTGGCAGTCCAGGGATTAGAGAATAGGGTGGTTACTTCTGTTCAGACTACAGTCACTGGCGAACTGGCAGGTCTGAAAGAAGATGTTCAGAATTTGGTCTTCAGGGTAAGCTCTCTGGAGAGTAGACCCACACTGGAACAGGGTGCAGTTGTTAGCACTATAAGTGATGAATGTACAAGAAAGTTCAGAAACAACATGTTGAAAGAAGTATGTGAAGAAGTTTCTGGGACTGTTCTTCGTAGCATTTATGATGGGGTGTTACCCCAAGTAGAAAAGCTACTGGATGAGAAGTTGCCAAAACACTTGCCTAAAGCTGTTGAAAATGTTCAGAAGGAAGTGCAGGCACTTAAGAAAGTTGTGTCTGAAACAACTCCAGTAGAAGGTACATCTTTTGGTCCACTGGACAGACTAATGCTTGAACAATTGTGGAATGATCTCAAGTCAAGAACTGGAGATCGTTCCAAGGGGGAAAGGTTGTCTGGTGACCAAACACAAAGAGCATATGGCACTGAAGCCGGGCTAACTGAAGAAGCTACTGGTACTGAAGCCAGTGAGCCCCAGTTTGAAACCTTCCCAGATATTCCATCAACACTGAAGGCTGTTAAGGGAAAAGAAAAAGTTGTGTCTGGTGAAGAGGAAGAGCATACTGAAGATGCTGATGATGAAACTTCAAGGAAGTTAGAACAAGAATGCATAATGATAGAGATTTTCAAAAGAAATCAAAAGGATGAACTGCTGGCCCATCAAAGGGAGATGGCAACAATGGGTACTCTGGACTCCTACAATGCTGGAAGGTTAGGCATTAACATTGAAGTATATAAAAGGATGAAGGATGACCCCAGAGTTCATCAATGCCTAAATGCATTAGATGATGTTCATGTACGCTCATTCTACGCTGAAGAAGAACAGGTATATGATTCAATTATTTATGGCGTGAGTGTACCAGAACTCATCAGACAAAGAAAGGATGAACTGGTAAGTCTCCAGAAAAAGATAAGAAAGAATGCTGGTGCTCTGGAGATAGAGTACAGAAAGAGACTTACTGGTTTACCAAAGTTGACTGCCAGACAGATCAAAGCAATCAAAGATACTGATGTAAGTACTTTCATTCCCCTGGACACTTCTCGAAAAATAAATCGTCAAGAACTCCAATCTGCTGTAGAGCAAAGGAGAGTGTCCAAGGATACTGAAGCTTTGATCCAGCAAGCTAAGCTGAAAGAAAAATACAATGAGATGTTGAATTTCAGGGCTGATGCAAGAAGGATCACTGGTGCTGAAATCAAGTTGGCTGAAGATCATGAAGGCATGTCAAAGTTTGAAGTAAAGTTGACCAGGGAGGGTAACTTTACTGACGAAAGGAAAAGCACTTCAGTCCAAGCATTTGGATGGAGTGAACTGAAGGAAATTGCTCTAACGTTCAGGGGGAAGACAAATGTGTCGACTGATGTTAAGGCATTTCTGAAAAGGGTGGAAAAGGTATGGAGAAGAAAGCAACAAATGGAAGTTGCAATGGGCATAAGATCACCAGATTCAATACCATCTTCTCCATCACCAAAGAGAAAGGCTACTGAAGATGCTCCAGAAAGGACATCGAAAAGAAGGGCCTGACTCTTATTGTTTACTTATTGTAAATTATTGTCTTATGAAAATTGTATACTATTTATCAGTTGATGAATGTAATAATAGTTGCAATTTTTTATTTCTATAAGTAAATGATCAGATTTAGTCTAAGTTAGAACTTAATTGATGAAACTGAAAACACTCATGATCTATAAAGTGTTTTCCAGTAACTTAGATTTTTTAGACAAATCGAAACTTGTGTTTTTCAAGCTTACAAAATGTATAGATTCAATTATTTATGGCGTGAGTGTACCAGAACTCATCAGACAAAGAAAGGATGAACTGGTAAGTCTCCAGAAAAAGATAAGAAAGAATGCTGGTGCTCTGGAGATAGAGTACAGAAAGAGACTTACTGGTTTACCAAAGTTGACTGCCAGACAGATCAAAGCAATCAAAGATACTGATGTAAGTACTTTCATTCCCCTGGACACTTCTCGAAAAATAAATCGTCAAGAACTCCAATCTGCTGTAGAGCAAAGGAGAGTGTCCAAGGATACTGAAGCTTTGATCCAGCAAGCTAAGCTGAAAGAAAAATACAATGAGATGTTGAATTTCAGGGCTGATGCAAGAAGGATCACTGGTGCTGAAATCAAGTTGGCTGAAGATCATGAAGGCATGTCAAAGTTTGAAGTAAAGTTGACCAGGGAGGGTAACTTTACTGACGAAAGGAAAAGCACTTCAGTCCAAGCATTTGGATGGAGTGAACTGAAGGAAATTGCTCTAACGTTCAGGGGGAAGACAAATGTGTCGACTGATGTTAAGGCATTTCTGAAAAGGGTGGAAAAGGTATGGAGAAGAAAGCAACAAATGGAAGTTGCAATGGGCATAAGATCACCAGATTCAATACCATCTTCTCCATCACCAAAGAGAAAGGCTACTGAAGATGCTCCAGAAAGGACATCGAAAAGAAGGGCCTGACTCTTATTGTTTACTTATTGTAAATTATTGTCTTATGAAAATTGTATACTATTTATCAGTTGATGAATGTAATAATAGTTGCAATTTTTTATTTCTATAAGTAAATGATCAGATTTAGTCTAAGTTAGAACTTAATTGATGAAACTGAAAACACTCATGATCTATAAAGTGTTTTCCAGTAACTTAGATTTTTTAGACAAATCGAAACTTGTGTTTTTCAAGCTTACAAAATGTATAGATTCAAGCTTGAAAACACTTGCATTATTTCTAAACAAATAGGGGGAATTTGTTAGGTCCAGATTTAGTCCAGATTTACTGGACTCGCTCCAGACGCGACTACTAGAGCCTCACTGAAGATCTGACAGAATCGTGTTCTACTGGACCTACTCCAGACTTGGAATCTGGAGTCCCTCTGAAGATTTGTCCAGAAATAATTGAAGACCAGTGAGCAAATACTTGTATAGGAAATCTGGAGTATTCTCCAGATGAGCTCACTGGACTTCACCCCAGTCCAGATCAACTTACTGAAGACATTCTGACTGAAGTCAAAGACTGAAGTCTGAAGAAAGAAGACTTAACAAATGGCGGAGTCCACTGGAAAGTCTTACCAGATCTGTACACTGGAGGATTGTCAGTGTTCTAGATCCTACAAGTCTGAACACTGATATCAAGGATTGACTTTTCCCTTTACACACTTTCCAAAGAACAATCCACTTGTTCTTTACCAAAGTATACGTGTGTAAAGGTGGTTGGATAAAAGGATACACTTGCATTTGATGTGACTTTATCCTTATTCCTTATCCAATACATTTAATGTTCTTGTCGGATCATTAAATGTATGCAACCATATTTGTACGGCACAAAATTCACTGGTGAATTTTGTTGCCTATAAATAGGAAGTCATTTCCTTGACATAAATACTTTTAAGCATTCATTTTGCATTGAAGTGAATTTGTCCAAATACTCTCGATCTTAAACTAGGATATCGATCCTAAAGAGTTATTTGACAAATATAGATCATTTGTAACTCAGAGGTTGTTAGGATACATACTTAATTGTATTATCTTGATTCCGCAACAACCTTGTGTTTTATTTAACATCATAAATAAAATACCCATGAAAAATACATAATGTTCCACTTTATTTGTTTATTGCTTTAAGTCTTGTATTACTTTATTTATATACTTGCATTTATATTAAAGTAATACTAGTCCAATCTAGTGCTTATTAGACTTGTTGTATTTGCACTTTCCTGGTTAACCATCGAACTTAAGGGACTCACACAAAATATTAAACCACTCCCTTCAATACCTAAACTAAAGAATGTTCCATCTGGAACAAAATCTGGTAAAAATAAGGGGAGCAAGTATCAAGTACCAATCGTTTTTACTCCTGCACCTGGAGCTGGTGAAAAAGCTCCAGATACAGCCTCCAGTTCAACACCTCAACAATCAACTGTGACTTCTGTAGAGGAGTCCAGTGAACCCATCAAGAAAAGATGGGTTCACAAAAAGAACTAATGATTTTTGTGTGTGTGTAGGGCGATCAAAAAAAGAATATCTGGTATCTGGACAGCGCTGATGGCCGGACTATGACCGGATGTAAGCCCCTACTGGAAGAGTTCACTGTCCAAGATGGACCGACAGTGATGTTTGGTAACGATCAATCTGGAAAGACTGAAGGATATGGTGTGCTCAATAATGGACAAGTCGAATTCAAAAGAGTTGCATTTGTGAATGGTTTGAAATACAACCTGGTCAGTGTAAGCCAACTTTGTGATGATGGCTTCAGAGTTTTGTTCGATATTGCACAAGGCACCATATTTAACAAGGATTGGAAAGTGGTGATGATTGCACCAAGAAAAGGAATGTGTACATCATGGATATGGAACCATCTCCAAAAGAGCAATGTTTCTATACCAAAGCTGATGAGGACACCAACTGGCTATGGCATAAAAGATTATCCCATCTTAATTTTAAAAACATTAACAAGTTGTCTCGCAAACAACTGGTTGATGGGATACCTCAGATTTCTTTCAATAAAGAAAAACCATGTCCAGGGTGTGAGATGGGCAAGCAGAAAAGAGCCAGTTTCAAAACTAGGCAAAATTTTAGCATCACTGAACCTTTTCACATGCTACATATGGATCTCTTTGGTCCAGTGAATGTTCAAACTAGAGCTGGAAAGAAGTACACTCTAGTTGTGATTGATGAATTCACCAGATACTGCTGGGTGGTATTCATCAGATCCAAAAGTGATGCACCTGCTGAAATCATCTCTCTTATTAAAAGAATTAAGCTCAAGTATACTCGAAAAGTTTGTCAGTTGCGAAGTGATAATGGTACCGAATTTCAAAATAAGGTACTTGAAACATTTTGCAAAATGGAGTTGTGGAAAGAAAGAATCGTACACTGATAGAAGCAGCCAGAAGTATGCTATCTGAATATGGTCTTCCCACCAGTTTTTGGGCTGAAGGCAGTTGCAACTGCTTATCACACCCAAAACCGGTCAGTCTACATCAAGAGACATAAGAAGACTGCCTATGAAGTACTCAGGAATCGTAAACCAAATATTGGATATTTCCATGTATTTGGTTGTCTAGTTTATATCTTAAACGATTCCAGTCAGCTTGGAAAGTTTGATGCAAAAGCTGATGAAGGGGTATTTTTAGGTTATTCAGATATTCGAAAGGCCTTTAGAGTTTATAATTATAGACTCCAAAAGGTTCATGAGACAATTCATGTCACATTCGATAAGCAATCAACAAGAGACCAAGCCTTGATATTACTCCAGTCATTCCAATCAATTTTGGTGAAACTGACCAAGTTCATCGGTCAGTTGTTTCACCAGAAGATGTTTCCAGTTACAACAAATTGGAACCAGTTAAGAAGAAGAACACCACCAGTGACACATCATTCTATCCCTCCATCAATTTTAACTTACCACAAGAATTGGTGATTGGATCTGATATACGTGCCACTCCAATATCAGCACCAGGTCAAACTCCTACTTCTCATGTTCTTCAAGAAATGCCTTCTAATGAGGAATTTCATGATGCCAATCGAGACCTCATTGACTCTGATGAGGATGTAGAAGTAGTTTGGACTGATCCTTCTCCAGAAGCTGTTGCAACTGAAGAAGATCGCCAGGTGACTTGCACTGATATTGTAGTTCACCAGCCTAGTCATTACACTAGATGGACTCGAGCACATCCATTGAACAGATTGTGGGAGATCCAACTAGTGGGGTTCAGACTAGAAGAGCCACCAGTGAGCAATGCTTAAACGTCACCTTCTTATCACTAATTGAACCAAAGAAGATTAACGAGGCTATGGCAGACCCAAGCTGGGTGGAAACTATGCAAGAAGAGCTCGTCCAGTTTGAAAGGAACAATGTTTGGGAGCTTGTTGCTTGTCCACCAGGGTTAAAGAAAGAACCTATTGGTAACAGATGGGTCTACCGAAACAAAATGGATGAAGATGGCCATGTTGTAAGAAACAAGGCCAGACTAGTTACCCAGGGTTATTGTCAAGGAGAAGGCATTGACTTTCATGAAACTTTTGCTCCAGTTGTAAGACTTGAAGCCATAAGAATATTTTTGGCTTATGCAGCCCATCTGCAGTTCAAGGTCTTCCAGATGGATGTCAAAAGTGCGCTCCTTAATGGAACATTGGAAGAAGAAGTTTATGTTAAGCAGACTCCAGGTTTCATCGATGAGAAGCATCCTCATTGGGTTTATAGACTGAACAAAGCATTGTATGGCTTTCAAAGAGGTGCAATAGATAATACCTTGTTTATCTTGAAAGAAAGAGGTAATATCTTATTGGTACAAATTTATGTTGATGACATTATTTTTGGTTCAACTGATGATGCAATGTGTAAAAAGTTTTCTAAAATCATGTCATCTGAGTATGGGATGAGTTTAATGGGTGAATTAACATTTTTCTTAGGTCTTCAGATTAAGCAAACTGAAAATGGAATTTTCATAAACCAAGGAAAATATGTCAGAGATTGTTAAGAAAATACAAATATGATTCAATCCCATCGAAAAACACACCTATTGCAGCACCATTAAATTTGACTCTGACCCAACTGGCAAACCAGTTAACATAACTGACTATAGAGGTATGGTTGGTTCACTGATGTACTTAACTGCCAGTCGACCAGATATAATGTTGCAACATGTTTATGTGCCAGGTTTCAGGCTAACCCTAAAAGAATCACATTTGCACGCTGTAAAGCGTATCTTTAGATACCTGAAAGGGTGTCCTAATCTTGGTCTTTGGTACCCCAAAGGCTCAGGATTAGATCTAATGGGTTATTCAGATTCTGATCATGCAGGTTAAAAAATAGATAGAAAATCAACAACTGGTGGTTGTCATTTCCTTGGAGGAAAACTGGTAAGTTGGACCAGCAAGAAAGCAGACTTCAGTCTCTATGTCCACTGCTGAGGCAGAGTACATTTCTGCGGCCAGTTGCTGTGCCCAGATTCTCTGGATCAAGAACCAGTTACTAGATTATGGTCAAAAGTATACAAGGACCCCAATCTTTTGTGACAACACCAGTGCAATTGCTATATCTCACAACCCCGTGATGCACTCCAAAACAAAGCATATTGACATCAGGTATCATTTTATTCATGATCATGTTATGAAAGGAGACATTGAAATTCATTTCATCCCCACTGACAAACAGTTAGCTGATGTTTTTACAAAACCTCTCGATGAGAAAACCTTTAAACATCTCATCAGCTAACTGGGAATGTTAAATCCTTAACTGGAGCTTTCTTTGTTATTGAACGCGTCATTGACACTGATGAAGTTCTCCAGTTGAGGAGGTCCAGATAATCTTTGCTCGCCAGGCCATCGAACGCCTTTGTGATACTATCTTGGCACTAATTGATTTCTGGATCATCATTTTAGGGGGAAAGACTCAAAATAATTTTCTGACTAAAATTCGTTTTTGTTTGAAAAATGCAACTGGAGAACTCTCCAGTTGGAAACTGGCACTGGACTGATCCTCCAGTGACCAGGTTCAGTCTTGTCTTATTTTTATAACGTTAGAAATACTTGGTCAATATGTGTGACACGTGATGATACTCGAGTGTTTTAAACCACTTGGTATCATGATCTGACGTGTTTCAAGCCATTTTAGTACTTGACAACTGTTTGTATTGGGAAAACAAAAAGTGAGTGGGCGCGTGGGTAAGATAAGCCGTCGTAGCATTTAATGCTGACATGGTAGCATTTAATGTTGACATGGAAAATTATGATTTTATTTCAAAATTCAAACCAACTTTGTGAAAATATCTACAAAAAGGATTTTGGTTATTAAAATATAATTTTGGTGTTTCATTGGGATCTTGAATCCCTTTATAAATACCCCTATTTACTCCGAACTCATTTACTTCTTTCTCTTACATTCCTTCATTTACTTCCCAATCATCAAAATTGCTTCATTCTTCTCTCTGCTTCACAAATCAAGAACCCTAAATCCCAAATTTCATTTTCATTTTTCTATGGCTCCTAGATTATCCCGTTCAAGAGATGTAAATCTCTTGACTGTTCCATATGCTCCTTCACCAGATGTCAAACCAACATCTGGTGCTCCTAGTAATGCTTCGGTCATCAAATTAAATCCAAACAATCCGATGGCAAGCTTACGAGGATCTCAAGGGTCCAATACCCTTATTGGAAGAATCCAATAGTTTTTAAAGGACTCTCCAATATGACCCTCATTCTCTCTTAACCCACGCAAGTTGTTTCACAACTACTTGTGTGAGTTCTGGTACACTACCAGTCTTTCTTCTGATTGTTCCTCCATCAGTTTCACTTTAAAGGATGGAACAATCCAGTGTACCTTGTTAGCTGATGTATTGAGGGATGCCTTACTCCTCAATTACTGGAGAGAGGGTGAATCTCCAGTCGTCTTACCCCCAAATATAAATTTTTGCCAAGTACTTCTTGAAATAGGACACAAAGAGTGCTTGGAGAATGGGGTGTTGAAGACAAAGGGTGCGATGACCATGAAGGGTCTTATATCTTCATGGAGGTATTTTTTCATCCACCTGGTGGAGAGCATGGGTGGGAGTTCTGGTGGACTTGACCAGATTAACTCCTCACAAGCAGAAATGGCTTACTGCTTGTGGAACGGATTGAGAGTGGACTTTGCAAATATTTTGTATAGAAGCCTAGAAGGGCACCAGGGGTATGTGTATCCCCTTTTCAAGGTTCCTCTCTCTCTGTTTTAAACATATTCTGGGCAGAGAAGCATATAATAGTACAGATTCACCGTACACTGCTCCAGATATGTTAAGGAATTTAGACTCTCTAGTATCTGAAGCTGGAGAGGTCGAAATTCCAGAACGAATGCAACTGGCATTCGCTTCAACTGATGCACCTATTGAAGGTGAGTCAGAAAGGCAACTGGGCGGGCCTCAAAATAATGAGGGACCCACAAGTGTAAAATACAACAAGTCTAATAATCACTAGAATGGACTAGTATTACTTGAATATAAATGCAAGATATATAAACAAAGTAATACAAGACTTAAAGCAATAAACAAATAAAGTGGACCATTATGTATGTTTCATGGGTATCTCATTTATTGATGTTTAAATAAAATACAAGGTTGTTGCGGAATCAAGATAACACAATTAAGTGAGTATCCCAACAACCTATGATTACAATATGATCTATGTTTGTCAAATAACTCTTTGGGATCGAGATACTTAAAGTTGTGAAGTTTCCCTGTTTAAGATCGAGAGTTTGGACAAGTTCACTTAAATGCAAAAGGAATGCTTAAAAGTATTTTTGTTCAAGGAATGACTTAGTATTTATAGGCAACAAATTCACCAGTGAATTTGTGCCGTACAAATATGGTTGGCATACATTTAATGATCCGACAAGAACATTAAATGTATTAGATAAGAATAAGGATAAAGTCACATCAAGTGCAAGTGTATCCTTTTATCCAACCACCTTAACACACGTAAACTTTGTTAAAGAACAAGTGGATTGTTCTTTGGAAAGTGTGTTAAAGGCATAAGTCAATCCTCGATATTAGTGTTCAGACTTGCAGGATCTAGAACACTAACAATCCACCAGTGTGCAGATCTGGTAAGACTTTCCAGTGGACTCCGCCATTTGTTAAGTCTCTTCCTTCAGACTTCAGTCTTTGACTTCAGTCAGAATGTCTTCAGTAGAGTAGATCTGGACTGGGGTGAAGTCCAGTGAGCTCATCTGGAGAATACTCCAGATTTCCTATACAAGTATTTGCTCACTGTACTTCATTATTTCTGGACAAATCTTCAGAGGGACTCCAGATTCCAAGTCTGGAGTAGGTCCAGTAGAACACGTTTCTGGTCAGATCTTCAGTGAGCTCCAGTAGTCGGGTCTGGAGCGAGACCAGCAAAACAAGTTTCTTAACAAACCTAACTAAGGTTCCAGTAGTCCAGTCTGGAGCCAGTCCAGTAAGTCTGGACTAAATCTGGACCTAACAAATTCCCCCTATTTGTTTAGAAATAATGCAAGTATTTTTCAGACTTATAGATATACATATTTGTATGTCTGGAAAACACTTGGTCGATTTAAGTCTAATCTAAGTTACTGGAAAACACTTTATAGATCATGAGTGTTTTCAGTTTCATCTTTTAAGTTCTAACTTAGACTAAATCTGGTCATTTACTTATGGAAATAAAAAATTGCAACTATTATTACTTTCACCAAAAAGGAAAAATAATTACAACCTTCATAACACATTTAATTACAATAAGTACAATGATAAAAAGGTTCAGGCCCTTCTTCTTGATGAATGCCCTGGTGCATCTTCAGTGGCCTTCCTCTTAGGAGATGGAGATGATGGAACAGACACTGGTGGTCTCAGACCCAACACAGCTTCCATCTGTTGAATTCTCTTCCAGATTTTCTCAATTCTCTTCATAAAGGCTTTCACGTCTGGAGAGAGATCAGTCTTGCCTTTGAATGTCAATCCAATCTCCTTTAGTTCAGTCCATCCAAATGCTTGGACTGAAGTATCCTTCCTTTCATCTGTAAAGTTACCCTCTCTGGTCAACTTCACATTAAACCTGGTCATACCTTGATGATGTTCAGCCAGTGTGATTTCAGCATTAATTATTCTTCTTGCATTGGCCCTGAACGTCATCATTTCATCATATTTAGCCCTTTGCTTTGCCAACTGGATCATCTCTTTAGTATCCCTGGATACACCACTCTGCTGTCCTTCAGTGGACTGGTGTTCTTGTCTATTGATTTTCAGAGTTGTATCCAAAGGAATAAAGGTGCTCAGATCACCATCTTTGATTGCTTTCAGTTGCTTGGCAGTTAACTTGGGCAGACCAGTTATCCTCTTTCTGTATTCCAATTCCAGAGCACCAGCATTTCTTCTGATCTTTTTCTGGAGGCTTACCAGCTCCTCCTTTCTTTGTCTGATAAGCTCTGGAATGGTTACACCATAAATCAACGAGTCATATACCTGCTCTTCTTCAGCAAAATGAGCGTATATGGACATCGTCCAGTGCATCAAGACATTGTTGAACTCTGGGATCCTCCTTCATCCTTTTGAAAACTTCAATGTTTACGCCTAACCTGCCAGCGTTATAGGAGTCCAGAGTACCCATTGTATGCCAAGATTCAATTGCTATGCACAGAACAAGGTGCCGTATAGAAGACTAGGACGCTCTACGGTCAGACCTTCATTTCTTCATATTATATTAGTAAGAAAGGATTCCTAACATACAGAACAGTTACGAAATGAGAATTGTGTGTAACTACTGGAGGTCGCATAATGAGTCAACAACAAAAGCAAGTTCATCAAACGTAGATGTCTCCTGGTAGTTCTTCACCCGAGACAAAAAATCCTAAATTTTTCTTCCTTTCACAGCCTTAGTGTATGTCAGAAATTCGATTGCTGGAAGTACCTTTTCTTAGGCCAAACTACGCGGAGTGTGTCTCACACATCTAAGGACATATCAGTACTCCTAAAAGTCTTAACTGTTCCTTGTATGTTACTTTCCTAACAACCCATGAATCGGTGGCACTTGTGTCTCACTAGAAGTGACCAGGTACACTGTCGTGCATGCGAATCTTTACGAATAACAACCCTGTTCGAAAACGACTCACCGCGTAATCTTCCGAAGTCGGAGATCGCACACTGCTAGATGCAACTTCTCCATAAAGACACTCCTCTATTTCATACCACTTGCTTTGCACATTACCTGCTAGCAGAAACCATAATTTTATTGTGATAAGCGCGACTATTGGTACACCTCACTATGGGTATGAATCTCCTATGTGCTCGTTTAACTATTTACAGATTCTTATCACAATCTCTGGCTTATCCACACTCACATTCACAGCCCACATGCGATCCTTTGAGAACGAGAAGCGACTCAATATGGTCAATGTTCTGAGAGGTACAAAGTACACAAGCATTATTAAGATACTCTCACGATTCTTGACGAGATGCACCTAGACTCCTTTTCAAACTCTTCATATCGACTGGGCTAACTGTACAATCTCCTTGCATCCACTCCTAATCTCTCTCCAACACAACATTCTATTTTAACCAACTATTCTTTGGAATACACTAACCTGCCTATCTTGGCAAATGCAATTTACTATATAAAAGGATCATTGGATCAACCAGGATTATGTACACCATAGCGTGGAGAGTCTCTTTCAGCATACACCCTTGAATGTTCTGAACAACGATATACATACCAGAAAGGAAGATAGTATAGGACCAGAGTCAAAAGTAATTCTTGGTCAAATGTACGGCTCTGTTCTCCCAAAGCCACCAAAATCTTGGTAAAAAATAACATAATTTTTCAAACCTGCATGTGGAAGAGCACGTTTGCTGAATTGGTTTGATAGCAACTCATACTCTTATTTGAAGAGATCAACCTTGCACATTTGTGTATCTCTATACAGAAGAAACACACCCAAACACTATATCTTTTTCTCTCAACTCTCTATAGTTTTTTTATATTTCTTGTATAACATATACTATAGATAACACCGTAGCGCAATATATAACTACATTGAAAAATCATAAAAAATAAGACATTTCAATAATTTTTTTCCAACCTATATTTGTTGTTGATATTACAGCTTATGCTTCTCACGATTTACCCAATAATGTTCCATATATGGCGGCGAGTTAATGAAGACTAATGTTGATTAAATGCGCTAAAGATTACAAATGTTGTCCCTATAAGCTCCATGATACACTACATGTAAAACAAGGCTCCCTATTTGCGGCAAAATCACATCGCACGGTGGCTCTCACCACAAACCCAGTCCGCCACCTTACCACAAAAGGCCCTTAGGACCTCGATAGGACTAAAAAGACACAATCGCGAAGCGAGACCACGGGTTTCTAACCATTTCAGTTCCCATCTTGAGCAGTAAAGGGTAACTGCCACTAGATCAATACCAAAGTATATGTGTTTTTCTTCTCCAATTCCTCTTAATTTCACATATCACATATCCACTGAAACTCTCTCGGCCAAATCACTATCACACCATTAATGTATCGGGTTGTGCGGTGAATACTGGTTGAAGATAAAAGAATAAGGTGTGTTTTGTTGTGTTGTCAGTGAGATCATTGCGGGTCTTGATGAGGAATATGTGATGGTCATTTATTTCATGATCACATTGTCTTGAGATCACTTATTCAAGTAAGAAACTGCTCTCAAATGATAAACTTATTTTTTCATTTCTTGAATTTTGATAGTACGAGGCTAAGGTGGTAATTTTCTGGTTGAAGCGAGTATGTGCAATGTGTTGTTGCAGGATTTCGTATTGATGGATTAGAGGTAGGGCATGGCTATTTATCGTGAATATTTATAGTTGGAGAACTTGTATATACATTCTACCGCCTCAATAGTAATATTGTTATCATTGACTTTAACAGTATTCCAAATTTTCGGATGGAAATCTTTCTGTATCAACAGAATAGGAGAACTCAGTGCTATCTCTTCTTTGCTCCTCCTATTAAAAGGTATAGACAGACACGAAGCAAGATCCTTCTTATTCACACACGATCCTAGCCCACATTTAAAACCAGTGGGTGAACACTTGCTCAGATTTTTGGATCTTCAGGTGATCGAGTAGAAGTCTGGATGAGTATTCTTCAGTCCTGAACAACTTCAACTTCGCTTTCATATGACTTCTCCATTTCATACGTACTGAACATTAGCAACGCTGTGATCGTTTGACAATGTACACCAACTTCTCAATTATGTACAAGTTGTACACAGAAATCGGAACAGAGATCCTAACTCAAAGGATGGAGAGAGAACACCACAAAGTATATTCATATATTGAGTGCGAGCCACAAATGGTCGGTTTAAGTGGTTTACTATGTATCTTGCCTTTCGAAAAGCGCGCTCACGTCATCAGACACAGATTAACTTGGTACAATCTTGTCGTCCTGAGAAGAGCTCAAACGTCTCTGTGGCGTCCTCACAAAACCCTACTTGGAAATAACCGAACAGACTGCACGCCAGTGCCATAGTGTTATCCGAGAGTACTGTTATATATCCCACCATTCTTCCTCATATCGAGAATACATGAACATCTTCACATACTTGCAGCTAAAGTGGAATATTCACCCTTCGAGAGCAAGCACTACAAGCAATCTTAAACGGACGAGGTGCTCCTTAAGGATCCATTCTCCTTGTGCTAACTGTACATTTATCGGAGACGTGTCGAGAGTTGGTGTCTTCAGGAATGTGGAATTCAATCTAAAGAACCTGCGTGTCCATATACTGAGGATCCTCTGAATCACTATCAGAGTGGCTCAGAGGTCTCTCAAAAAAAATATCAATACTTTTAAATTTCAACACAGCGGGAAATCATTTGATAAGATATGGATTATGCATCTCTATAGTTCATATCAATCTCGGGCCTGTTATCACCTATATGGTCATTTTTGATATAGGTTATAAGAGAAACCAGAAGTATCAATGCGAAAATCAATAGATGCGCGACGCATTGCTCTTCACTCCTTTTGCCCTCACACTCAAAACAAGTCCATTTTACAGCATTAGTATATCAATACGCCTAAGATGCAAAATCTATCTATGGGACAGATAAGTCAACCCTAGTCCACACCTATTAATAACTAAATTTGGTCAACTAACATCTGGTATGGTTGATATGGGTATGATTTAGGATTCCATACTATCCAAGTAAAGACTCAAATCTGCCAAGACCAAAATCACACCAGCCTATCGGTTTGTGCACATACTTAAAAGCATAGTATCTCCAACGCAACATCAGAAAATTCAAATGGATCTAACATGACGAATACTAATAAAAGGTCACCCTTAGATTCCCGCGCGAGATCAATCTGACACATTTTTCCTAATTACAAACACTTTATCTCTTGTAAGAGAGTCTATTTAAATTTTCTGAACACATACCTTCCCTGAAATTAAATAACGGCAGAAATCCATTGGAAGACGTAGCGATTCGTTTCAGTTTTGTCCCTATGTTTTCATTTTCACTTACCAGAATCACATTATTAATTTTCAAAGATCGAGAGACATTGTTTCGAGAGAAGAAGATCGAACTGAAAGAGTCATTATGGTTCTGGTCCCCTTGACATGCATCGAGATGTTTTAAATAGTTCATCCAAAATACCTAGAGTTTAACCTCAGGACTGATCAGTTGAGTCGAGACCTAACCGAGTCTCGAGTATGGTTCCAGAGGCTTAGAAATTTCAAAAAAAATTAAGAGTAATAATACTCAAGAGGAAAATACAAAGCATTACAACGAGTCATTATCTATCATCTGGACTTTAAACGTTAGGGGGATCTACCATATTAGTTGGATCCCAATGAAGAGATAAATAAGAGGTTCAAAAGCTTCTGCTACCCTCAATATAAAGATAGTGGAACCACATAATTGAGTGGACTGACAATGGAGCACAGGGAAATTAGCCGATGAGTTTTGGCCAATCCACACGAGGCGCTTATTTGGCATTATCATCGGCGTACCTTTTACAGCGCCCGCTAAGTCTTCTAGGTATGACACACTATGATTGTACTATAGGGCTCTAACTATCAATACTTCTATGACGTCCTAAGGATGCGGAGTGCTAATATCCAAAGTCTTCACATTCTATTTATCAAATTGACGTTAGAAGAGTGGAGAATTTACAGTATGTGTACCTATGCGCACGCCATCGTGTGTACTACTTTTGGTATTTATTAAAAAGAAATCATTGAGTGAAAGAACCTGATAAATTATTTCTATGATCAATTAAAGGTTTATAGCGAAATGATTTAGTAATTTAATTGTATATGATGGCAGTTAAATTAAATTATTGAGTCATATCTTGTATGCGTTAAAACAGAAATAATAGATGATCAATAGAGTAAGGGATTTCTAGCGATAAAAATGGTTTCGGAATAGAAGTAAAAGAGAAGAATGGAAAGAGAGCGAACAGTGAAATTAATGTAAATCCATATGATAAGAAGATTCTCTTTGCCGGGAATAGCGAAGCAATATGGAAATAACAACATGTGAGGAGTCTATTACAAACGTTCCAATGATGACATTCATCAATATAGCATTTTGACCGGGCTTTGCTAAATTTTGTTTGCCAGAGCGACACGCCATCTATAAATCAATCAATTCATTTCCACACTAATTCCAATCCCATTATAACACTGGGTTGAACAAGACTTAGCAGAAGTCTACCTTTTGATATGTGGAGATCGATTACATTTGTTCAACCTTAATCCAAAAGCAAAATCCAAGTCAAAATCTCCTGAACTACGTCGTCAAGGCTACTTTCAATATCAATTGACTTCAGGAGAAACAACATATGAGTTTGAGTTTAATATTGGAGTTTCCCGAATTAAACAAGATAAAAAAACTCCTTACATCAAAGAGGTATTTTGAAAGATAACACTATGCACCATAGGCCACACAACTTTATGGATCTATGTAATCAATAGAGATTAATATCTTGATAAGATTTGCCTATGTATACGTGGCACATTTGAGCTAACACCAATACTAAAAGTAGTTATGGAATATATTTAGGACTTGACTTCCAGTCTATAATCTGTATGGTTCAACATATATGAGCGCCTGAGTAAGGTGCTCACATGTACTCAACGAACCAGAGATGGGAATTTCTAATGTTCCGAGTAGAAAATCTTAGCTCACTAAAAATCTGGGTAATTGGTACATCTGGAGTGGTAGCGACCTATCTCCATACGCATAGTAAGCCACTCTAGTTAAGAACTACACTCCAACTATTTGACCAGACCGGGAGAATTCTCGGCAACCCTTAATTGCCCACGATCACACAAGTACTCACAGACAGAATTGAGCAGGGCCAGACACCAATTTCTACAAGAATATGACACTGTAGATCATAGCTCAAACACTGTGCATAGTCTTTTCAACTAGTACCACAATTACCACAGTGCATCAACACTTGGCGAGCGTATGAGGATTCTTAAAGAATCATGCGGACTAGTAGATTAATTTAATGTTTTATGAGGAAAATAGAGCTTGGTACACACACGTTCGCAGTAAGAGACATTTCCCCCTGAACTTAACATTCCAAGACAAAGAAAGTATTATTTTCTCACTATATAGTCTATAGCCACCTTCGTATAGCTACAATTTGAGTTCTCACACAAAATGACCATTATTGAATCCTTTAAAATCAAAGAATACTGTAGAACAATACAAACGAAAAGTGGCTATCAGACTCTCAGCACCTAGCACTAAACGTGATACGATTCAGATTAAAGGGTTTAACACTTATATAACAGCTCAGCACAACTATAAGAAGATATTCCTGAGAAGGAAAAGTTGTCTAACAATCCCACTATAGCTTTACGTAGAGATATTCTGCATCAGCCATCTTTGAGTAAGATGTCAGTGTGGAATACAAAGAATGGCAGTTGCGAAATGGATGATTGTTTTTCAAGAAAGATTAAAAGTCGTTGAGTCTATGAGAACCTTGGATTTTAGGAGACCATAAAGCAAATGTGTTGTTGGTGTCACCCTCATCAGCATTGGTAATAGAAACAGCTGAGAACGTCCTCCCCTGGATAGGACTGATGTCCTTCTCTCCTAATACCATGCATGCGTTATACAACAATGTGCCCACTTTTACTGCGCGTGAGCGAAATCAGACACTACCTTCCAGTCCGTTGGTTGGAATACGAATGGTCCGTTAAAAACATAGGACACCTGGTGAGGGGTCAAGTGTTAAAAGAAAAGAGCGTGAGGGTGAATCCAGTTCCAGTAAGCCAAAGAGAAAGAAACAAAGAGGCGAAATGTTTGTGTTATGGCTGAGTAAACAAGTGCACCAAAAGAAGAAGAAAAAGAGTTCTTCAAAGAATCTCAAAAGCAAAGCTCAAGCCGAATCTTCTTCTGAAAAGACAATATCTGCTTCTCGGATAACCATTCAAAAATGCAACTCGTCTGAACTTGACTTGTCCATTGTTCAGAACACCATATCCCTCAGTCTTCCCACAACCATCATTTCCAAACGTGATGGAGGGTCCATCAGAAATGGTGAACTCCTCCAGTAGGGTCTTACATCCGGTCATCGTCCTGCCAGCTGCACTGTCAATATACCAGATAAGCTTACATACCAGATAAGCTCTTAAGTCTCTCTGATAATCGATAATCTACAGCCTCGACATACACCCATCACAACACACACCTCCAAATATATGGACACACTACGAAATCCATTCGCGGCACTCACTCTTTTCGATCCGCAGATCCGCGCACTAGGTCCTCACTGAGACCACCTACGTCCCATTATAGGTATCCCCTGGGGCAAAGGCCCGAAAGAGTAAATTGGTCATAAATTCCTAGTCACAATATTACGTATGCTCAAATAAACGTTTGGTTAAAACGGTCTTCAGCACTTGAGAGAAATCTGGAGTTCATTTTCAACAGTGGTCTTAGAAGAGAAGACCACTGGGGTTGATGGTTTTAAAACCTTTTCATTTTTCTCAACTGGAGAAATAAATTTGCCTTTCTTTGAAAAAGGTTTTGTATTTTGTCTAGGGCCAGATGAAGTACCCTCAAGAAAGTTTAATCTTGCATTAAAACTTTGTGATTGACGAGTCAGAATTTGAATCTGGTTCTCTATCCTGGACAAAATATTTTCTTCAGATGATACCTTAGCCTTTCCAGTCAAAGGCTTTGGTAAGGGATTGGTCTGAGGTAAAGGTCTATTCTGCTTCACCTTAACTGGAGCAGTCATCTGGAGCATGAGACAGGGACATCACCAGAGAAATGACATAAATCTTCTGGCTCCTCTGGGGATGAAAATCTGAGGTCTCTAACACAATATTTCGGACTAGCGGCTATGTTTCAGGGCGGATTTAATCATACCCACCACAAGTAGTGTGAGAGCGTCGAAACTACATACCCATCTCACCTCTGGTAGATCTGCACAATCAGAGCGATCTCCCAGTTACCTGCTTATTATCTCATTGACTAGTACTCCTCACAGGCAATCATATTGAGTACTCTATAGATATATCCACATACAGGGGATAATCACTCTTTAGGCTGAGCAGAGCGGCCACACTGACTTGTTTAAACCTGAAAGCATCCATAACATCTGCTCCTCTTCTCTTAAGTTTTTCGAGAGCGCTGACAGTTATATGTATCCAGGTTGATAAATAGGTTGGACCAGTCTTCTCCTACCCTTCTCAGAGCACTTTCAGCCTCAAGATTCTTCGCATTTTCTGAATCAAATTCGTTCAGTTACCCACATGAACCGAGTTCTTAGAGGGCTGCGTAATTAGGCAGTCGTCAAATGTCAAATGAACGAAACCTGAACATCTAAGCCTTAAAGTAAGGGTACTGAATGCTCTTAAAGCCAATTTATTTTCAGAAGAATCTTTTCTAGAAGGAGCGAGGAATCAACACAGACGGAAGAGGAGAATCTCCTAACAGTTTTCTACACAATATATATGCGAATATCAGGACACACTCAAAAAGCGATCAGCGAGTAGATCACTATGCCACCGTTAGCTAGCGTATCTCATCTCTCAGGTCAGTTGCAACTATCATAATCACTAACCTTCTTAATAACAATGTCTACCTCATCGTCCAGATGTGACATCTTCCTTCACCAGGTGCTCATCGTCTGCCAGAGCCATGTAACAACAATCTCTTTCTTCTTCTTCATCAGCAGATGATTCATCAGAAGGAACCCACTTCTCTTCAGTTGTAGCAATCATGCACTTATTATTTGTTCGCGCCCCTTCAATGGATAGTGTTTGAGGCTCGAGGGAATGATATTTGTCCTGGGCCTAAGCCACATTCAATCTATATACTGATCTGGTTGCATTTTAATGATCATCCCGAATATCAACTAAGATTGTTTTAGACAGTATAATGGACCACGTTGTTCTGAAGCACGCTACACAGAACGTGGTAATATATGGCACTCCGAGACACGTTCACCGATATCTCTTCAAAATGATCACTCGACCCAGTAGAAACACTTGAGAACTACTCTGGATTTGCCAAGCACATATATTCTGGATTATCAATAACGCCCACCAGAGGTCTCAAAATTGAGGTTCTATAGTTCTATGCATGTATCTGTGTAATGACCAAAGGGAAATGCACGAGAGATGGAAGCAAATGTAAGTGGTAGCCTAGCATTTCAAATTGCGAGTGAAACAATCGTTAACGACCAAGATCAATTAGTATAAATAAGGTCATCAATCTTCTTCCTTGTCTCAGTTCATTACAACCAACACACCATGTTATCAGACAACTTTTGAAAACGTAGTGGACTCACTCCAGAATCCATGAGAGGAGTGCTATGACTACATCTTACGATCGTTCTCAACAGAGAACCTCACCAACTTCCCACAGCAAGACTAACTCCAGATACAACAAGCAACAAACAACAACAACACTTCTGGAGCGCGTTCAGAACCTCAAAAATTCTTAGGAGCACCTAGCCAAATCGACAATGCATTATATCCAGATCACATAGTTTGTTCTACACGCACTCCATACTCTCTCTGAGCTTGATTTTCTTCAGTGTACCTGTAGGCTCCATATAGAGTTGAGAGAGTGTGTGTGTGCAGAGTTTTACCTTGTCGTAAAACAAGTATCATGTGAGACCATTTGGTGGGCACCAGAAGATTGGGGAACTATAAATTTCCTACTCATACTCTATGTTAAATTGGTTATTAGCTACTCCAATTCGATGAGTTCCCGGTCTCGACCCAAGACCTCTTCTGAAATCTAGGTTAGCATACAAGACAACACACACATTCTTCTGGTTTCTCACCTCAGAAATCTGGTGTAAGTACCAGTGAGAGACTCGTTAGGCTGAGCAAAAAATGACTCATACCCCTTGTTTAAGGAGACCTTTCTGGTGACAATGGTGTCATCTCCTCCTTCATGTTGGTTTAAAAGTTCACCTACGGTGAATCTATAACGAGGAACTCCATATCACATTCGGAGTCTCCTCACAAGTTAAGGCGAGTACAACTAGGGAAACAAGAAAAGTGTCAGGAGAACAATTTGAGTCGACGGTCTCAGAGGAGACACAAGGCCACCCGTCGGATGATCAAGAACCCAGGACGATGAGATTTCAATTTAAAAAGGAGGGCCGAGGGCAAAGAGTAATACTAAGCAGAAATATTCTCCTCTCCCTCTTCCTGACCAATGTTCAGAGAGCCGCTGCCAATGTAGTGACCATTCCCCAAGATCCTAAGCGAAGGAGACAATGAACAAGATTGAGAGAAGTGCAGTTCGTAAGGCTACAATGAAGTGTACCCGTCTACGACTTTAAGATGTACAACTTCAGTTCCTCGTGCAAATAACAGCGGAAACTCAAGAAGATTTAGATGATCTAAACTCGACATGTCCACAATACAATCCCAGAAACTCTCATTTCTCAGTTATTATTCTTCCAAATCATATGCCTTCCACGTACCAAATTCATCACTGTTCCCACTGAATTTAGGAACAGGATTATTCGAGTAGTGCACATGCACGTGTGGAGAAGCAGGAGTAGGAGGAGGAGGTGGAGGATTAGTGTTATTAACGTTTTGTGGTTCATTTTGATCATGCATATTTACATTAGATCGGGACCAAGACTAAAACCTTGTGTACCCTTCTTCGCGATATAAGAAAAAAAACCTGATGAACCACTCAAAGAACAGACTATAAGGTCAATGAGTTACTCAACTTAAGAACCTGCTCTGAAAACAAAGTGGAAGTACCTCTTAATAATCGAAGAGAGTTAGAGTGGGTTAACTACCAGCTAGAATACAAGAAAAAAATACAACCAGAAAGATTCCTTGAAAAAACTACTACTCTAATGAAATACTTTGGACTCAAGGAGTTGAGTATATCATAACCACGTGATCTCATATAGTAAAGAGAATGCAAGAATATAGTACAAAAGCATCAATAAAAATGTAAGAGGCATTAATGACTGTAGAAAGTCACAGAAAACAAAATAAATGTGGTATTGCGCACTATTTTATGTAAGAGCTAGACCTGAAAGAAATGGTTGTGCAATGGGTAATTTCATTAGTAGTCTAGATATCGATGTTTATATGAAGAAAATAAAGAAGTACACAGTGTTTCGAATATATTATTGCGTCACAACTTCAAATATACACAATTAGTGACGTAAAGCCCTTGAAACAAACGACACTGTATTAACTAATATCGAATGTCACTATGAATCAGTTAGTCATAATGGAGCGACTAGTCGAGTGCGATTTCGCCAGTAATTTACAGAATCTAAATACGTTAGAGGACGATATAACGCCATGGATGCATACATGTGTACTGAGAGAATCAGAGATGACCGTATGATTAGGACCAAGTTCACTAAATGAGGGCCTATAACAGTTTGGAGAAGCAGCGTCCATGAAATGGTATTTTAGATTACCACAATATGCGGAAGATCCCTGATTATAAACAGGACAAAGTCCAATATCCAACGTCTAGATAAACAATTGCTGCCTCCTAAAACGGAATTCAGCGATTATGCGTCCATAGACTCATTGTACGAATCAGGATCGTCCAGGCTAAGAGAAAATAATGAGGTCATAGATATAGATGCAAAGAAAGAAATCTTAGGACAACCTAAACTATCGAACTAGCAATAGCGTGCAATCACACTTAATCTCCACACACCTTAACCCCTTACATAACACTCACACATCTAGATGTAAACAAGATCAACTTGAGTAGAGACAAATGTTCTTAATGGCAAGAGTAGGTGTTACAAGGCACTTTACACTAGCTATAAAAGACCTCTTTCAGGGAGATCAGCTAGTACACAGCCACTTGATGACAGGAGTATTCTCAGAACATCGTAAATCAATTGAACCTCTCCACGCACTCCTAGTGCGCGGATTTAGGTAAAGCTGGTAAAGAGACATCTAACAGTGAACTCCGAGCCACCTTATCGAGTTAAAGTGACTCTCTTACACATCACAATAGAGCAAAGAGAGGTACTATCAGGACTTCAGTCTTTGACTTCAGTCAGAATGTCTTCAGTAGAGTAGATCTGGACTGGGGTGAAGTCTTCAGTGAGCTAATCTGGAGAATGCTCCAGATTACCTGTACAAGTAAATGCTCACTAGTCTTCAATGATTTCTGGACAAATCTTCAGAGGGACTCCAGATTCCAAGTCTGGAGTAGGTCCAGTAGAATATGTTTTCTGGTCAGATCTTCAGTGAGCTCCAGTAGTCGGGTCTGGAGCGAGACCAGCAAAACAAGTTTTCTTAACAAACCTAACTGAGGTTCCAGTAGTCCAGTCTGGAGCCAGTCCAGTAAGTCTGGACTAAATCTGGACCTAACAAAAAAGACATGGATGGAAATGTACACGATATAGGAAGCTGCCCAATACAAAGAAAAGAAGGAGTCATTGTACACGATCCTGTTCGTCCAAAAGTATGATCTCATTGGAAGTAGATGAGACAGGATGAAGGAATTAGGGAATACCCTAATTCACCACTGCAAAGCCAACCCCATATCACATCTATACCCAAACGCGCGTGAAGGATACTTCGGATCTGAATCTACCCACAGATGCAACCCATCCAGAGACAAACCACGAGGGAAAGCGTCATCCCACTGGAGTACAAACTAGGGGAACCAGAGAAAGCTCCACATAAGACAGCCCTCAGTACAATCAAATGAACTATATGCTTGGAGACTAGGGTAAAAGTTATATGAGCGAACGGAACACCAGTCAGTAATCTAAGATTCGTATAGCGCGTACACAGAAAACAGACACTAATTCCTCAACTAGTCATTCCTTTCCAGAGAAGTCAACATCTACTGTGATTCAAGCCTCAAATAGAACCTGTCATCTCCAGCCCTTCCATGTTGACGCTAGAAGAAACTGGCACTCATTCCTCAAGATTACACTTTCACCAACTCTACTCAGGAAAATGGAGCCTACCGGAATATAGGACAGACTTTCTCACTCACAACATATACCGCTCCTTACGAACGAGAACACTAGTGCCACACTGGCAATGTGCCATAATATGCTCACGATGGAACAAGTGCACCACTCTCAACTTCAAATGCAGCACCACCCAACTCAGTCAGCCGAGATATAGGTGTACACGACAACGCTAGAGCATTCAGCGAGCGAGTAAGCAACCAAGAGGTATGTGGATTTTCCAGACCGTACATACATGCAGACCCAACGGTGATGACATCGCTGATATAATATCCTTACAACCTCGAGAGGCACTCGAGCTAAGGGGGAAGAAATGTTAGAATTCAATAAGTATCAAGTCGGTAGGTGATGATCTATTCCCTAGGAATTGAGCACTCGTACTTCCTATGTGCTTACACACCTATGTAGAGTTAAGCGTGGCTAGGGACTGCTTTGTAAATACTTAAGTAATAAAATGGTACCCCTGACACCTTCTCCTTCGTCACTGAACTAGTCCTTTCATAGGATAGTCAAGTTGTCTCACTTCAAGCCGATCTCAAAACCTTCTAACCAGGGTGGAGGAGATTCAGAAGACACTTGACAAAAACACCAAGTCATTCTCCAGATACCATAAGGATCACCTGACAAACATCAAAGTGGTTGATCTGGGAATAAACAAGTTTTCATCTAATGAAGACTTGGTGTTTAAAAAGCTAAATGAGTTGGTCACTGGTGCAACACCCATTTGATTGGAGCCTATCACACTCCAGCACATTAAACACGAATTAATATGCCCTAAACTCAATAAACGGAGTGCTACATCAGCTACTGTCTATCGAAAGCAGCATAAAGAGATGTTACCAGAACTGGAACAGTACCACGAGTTTGGACAAACTCGTGTGAACAGTACCACGAGTTTGGACAAACTCGTGTGAACAGTAACATGAGTTTGGACAAACTCGTGTGAACAGTAACACGAGTTTGGACAAACTCGTGTGAACAGTAACACGAGTTTGGTCCACGCGTTTGGAAGCCCACGAGTTTGAAGCCCAGCCCATTTATAGCCTATATATAGTGTTCTTAGGTTTCGGTTTTAGGTGATGATTTTAGTTGCAACAGATTTCATTCACGGCAGGCTGAGGTATGCGCAAACCTCAGTCCGTAAGTCCACCATATTATTCGATTACCAAGAGTCGTCTCGTTGATTGTAATCCGTAATCATCGTAGATGTATTGTAAACGGATTTATTCATTGTAATCATTCGACTAATGATAAAGGAATCAGATTTATATCTCCTGTTCTTATTGATTTCGTGTTCATATATATGTAATTCATTCAATTACCTCAATAACGATTATGTTTGGATTCCGCACTTACATAGTCGTAGGAATCGCGAATCGATCGAGGAACATCAAATGAAGACTTGGTGTTTAAAAAGCTAAATGAGTTGGTCACTGGCTGCAACAATCTGGCTGGTACTTTAAAGGAAGCCTTTGACCTAACTCACTCCAAGGTTACAACCTCAATCTCTAACTTGCTGGGAAACACTGTTAGAACTTCAGAAGTTGATTTGAAAGAGATTGAAAGGCATGTTAAGGAATTGATTGAAAAACCTGTCCTAGATGTAACTGGACTTGGAGAGCAGTTGATGACTTCGGTTGGTCAGAAAATAGAGGATACGCTGGGTGCTAGGGAAGCACAATTGATAGAAAGGGTGATGTCTGAGATAACCAAGCTGGCCACTCCTCAGGTTGATCTGGCCCACTCACCAGTGAGATCAACCAGTTGAGAGGCAGCATTGAAAGTTTGAACACCCAGGTATCTCTACATAGTCAATCATTAGATAAACTGACAACTGAAGTAGAGCATCTGAAGAAGAAGGATGAAGAGGTAAAAGAAAAGGTGGTTTCTGGTCTAGATGAAGACTCTAAGCGTTTAAATGATTTGAAAACTGGTCAAGAACAAGTTAGTGCAAATGTCTTGACTCAGTCAAAGGAGACGAACCATTTGTGAGATCCTTCAGGATGATGTGTGGAATCTTCAAAGAGTGTAAGGACATGCAGTCATGGCAGCCTCTTGACCGGTTGCCATCTCACCCCTCTGAATGGGAAGGAATTAGGGCAGGTCTAGATGCTGCCAAGGGGGAAAGAAGTGCAGTCCTTGCACCAGTTGCACCTGGAAGGACTCCATCTGGAAGAGAATTGATTGTGGCTATCAGTACTGAAGCTGGTGAGCAAAGAGTTGGTGGATCTGGTGATGATGGTGTTAGGGGGAATGTTGTTTTGGACAAGGGAAAAGGTTTAGCTGGTGATGCATCTGCCCAGCCGGCCACTGATGTAATGTTAGAAACTGACAATGCTGATATACTTCCTCCAGTTTCAGATAGTGACAGCAGAAGACTGGCCAGACTTGGTAATGATATTAAAGAAAGAAAGAAAATGAAACAAAGAAACCAAGTTGAAGCCAGGGCACATCTTGAACAAATAAAGTTGCTTGATATGAGTGATGCCAATCTGTTGGGTATCACTAAGGAGGAGTATGTTAGGATTAAGAATGATCCCAGGATAGTTGACCAGTTGAAAGAAATGCTGGATGTAGAACTGGACAGACACTATCATGAGGATGAAGCTGAATTCGATGCCAGAAGCTTGAACATTTCAGTGGAGAAGGCTAAGGAAATTAGGGCCAGTGGGATTCTTAAACGTATTGCAAATGTTAAGAAGGTTGTGAAGAAGGTTTTGAATCCACCAAGAAGGATTCCATAACCAAGAAGACCACTGTCAAGAGATGCTGACCTTAGCACATTCGTTGAACCAACTGGCGAGGTATCCAATGAAGACATCAAGTCCGCTGTACTGGCTGCTGGTGCTGGGAGTATAAAAATTACAAATGAATCTGAAGCTAGAAGCTACTACTCCCAGATCATGTCAACCAGAAGACATAGTGGTACTATCAATGGTGTAAATGTAACAATCAAGCCAGGCACCAAAGTTTTTCAAGTCGAAGTTAGTTATACCAGGGGGCCACTAGTTAAAACTGACAATCCTGGTGCTATGCAATATGGGTTCAGCGAATGGGTGGAGATGGTGAATGTTTTGGATGCGAAGGCACAAAAGAATAGGTTTGAGAAAGCTTGGGTGAACTTCTTAAGGGGCAAAATTCAACATAAAGAAAATCTGGAGCAAAAGCTGAATATTGACCCTGAAGACTCACAACCTATTTCTTTGGTGACCAAGAGAAGAAGAACTGGCGAAGGGCCATCTCATTAAGTTCTTTTTCCAGTTATCTACTTGTATTTTGTTTTACATTCTGTAACTTGTATAAAGTTTCATTTCCTTGTATAAATGAAGTTACCAGTTTGTAACCACAAGGTAGATAATAGATTAAAATCTAACAAACCTAAAAGAAAAACCTAAGGCATTTATTGATCTATAAAAATGCCTTGGAAACTTAGATAGATTTAAATCAAACAAGTCTCTCCTGTTCACACTTGTACAGATACAAGGACTGAAAAAGACTTGCCAGTCTCCAGTTGCACCTGGAGACCCAATGAAACTGTCCAGTGAAACTGGAGACCTAGATGATTTGTCGAGAAATATATTGAAGTCCAGTTGCACCGTACAGTCAACGCAACTGAAGACTTCCTCCAGTTGAGAACTGACCAAGTTGAAGAATCATTCCAGTTGAAGTCGAAGACAACAAATGGAAGATAGAGAATGGCAATGGCATCGAAGCCCAGTTGACATTCTAGTCAGTTACAAACTGGAGACCATCAGTGGAAAGCCCTTACAAAGCTTTACACTGATTACGAGGAATTGACTTATATGCTTTATGTACTTTTACCCGGATAATAAGCCTTATCTTATTATTTAAGTAATAAAAGGTACATAAAGGTGGTTGAGTAAAGTTTCTTTATCATGCGACTTTACACTGCTTTTTAAGGAATTAAATGCTATTCCTTAAATGATCTCAACCACATTTGTACGGCTAAAGTTAACATCCCAAATGTTAACTTTGCCTATAAATACAAGTCATTGCACAACAAGAATAACAAGTGAAAACATACAAACACTTCACACTTTGCAAACCTGCAATATTCTTGGTGAACTTGTGCAATATTCTCTCAATCGCTAAAAGGAACATTTCACAACTTTAAGTGTTTCGATTGTCTTGAGAAATTCCGAGTGTAGATCAATTGTATTTCATAGGTTGTTAGGATATTTTCATTCTTGTATTATCTTGGTTCCGCATCAACCTTGTAATTTATTTAACATCAATAAATAAATTACACATTGAAAATTACATATTGTCTCATCAAGTTATCTTACAGGTATTTTGTATTATTGCATTGTTCTTTACTTATTGTCATTTATATAAGTAATCTATCTAGAACTTGGTATATACACACTGCAATTGGTCGTCTCCAGTTCAGTGCATATATTGCAAAGTAACTCCACCATCGACATAGAGGTGTCTTCAGATAGTGCCATCTATTTAGTTGGGACTTACACAGGGATCTTAAGATTCTTAATTTTGAACCTTAAAAATCTCGATTATAAGGGTTTAGTTTGGTTCAGGTTCTTGAAGATTTGTAGTTCTAGACTAAGATAATGTCATACGTTTATGACTTATGATAGTGAAGAATAACAAATTCGGAGAAGAAAATGAAAAATGTAGTTCTAGATTAAGTTGTTACTATCGTATATTATAGTAATGAAATAATGAAGAATAACATTTTTATTTTGATCTCGTTGTGTATTTTGTTAACAGCTTCTTGTGCAGGGAATATGTGTCAGTAAGCTGTATTTTACATGTTTTGTCTGAAGATGTTGAATCATAATCAGAAGAAACATTTTGATTTATGGAGACAAAGAATTTCTTTTGAAACAGGTTCCATGTTCCTGAAGTTTGTGATTCAAGTTTCAAAGTTTCTGGTTTTCATGAGAGTCAACTAGTTCAAGATTGATTGTTGGAAATTCTACTTCTCTATTACATGCCGGTTATGCAAGGCGAGCAGGGACTCGAGCAATATATCCAAGAAGGAAGATTGCATATACTTAATTCGGAGGGATTTATTGTTGAGGGGGAGAACTACAACAAGCTATGGTGCATTAGTTGATTTTTATGACGATATAGAGAGTTTGAAGTTTGCTTCTCAAATCTGAAGTTTCAGAGGATCAAGTTTCGGGTATGGCAATTATATTTGTTGTCTCGAAATTATTTTTCAGTATATTTGCAGAGAAGTCAATCCAAAGGAGATTTCTAAGCAAAAGACTGAAGTATACAAAAGCTAAGATCATCAGGTTTTTATAATATATATTTATATAGTAATTACAGATGATGATAGCTGTATTTTTATTAGTTGAAGATCTTAGATATAGAAATAATTTTATTTTAATATGAAAGATTATCAACTATGTTATTAAAACCTTAGACATAGACATTAAGTAAATGTAGAAGGTTATGTGAAACCTTAGACATAGACATTAAGTAAATGTAGAAGGTTATGTGAAACCTTAGACATAGACATTAAGTAAATGTAGAAGGTTATGTGAAACCTTAGACATAGACATTAAGTAAATGTAGAAGGTTATGTGAAACCTTAGACATAGACATTAAGTAAATGTAGAAGGTTATGTGAAACCTTAGACATAGACATTAAGTAAATGTAGAAGGTTATGTGAAACCTTAGACATAGACATTAAGTAAATGTAGAAGGTTATGTGAAACCTTAGACATAGACATTAAGTAAATGTAGAAGGTTATGTGAAACCTTAGACATAGACATTAAGTAAATGTAGAAGGTTATGTGAAACCTTAGACATAGACATTAAGTAAATGTAGAAGGTTATGTGAAACCTTAGACATAGACATTAAGTAAATGTAGAAGGTTATGTGAAACCTTAGACATAGACATTAAGTAAATGTAGAAGGTTATGTGAAACCTTAGACATAGACATTAAGTAAATGTAGAAGGTTATGTGAAACCTTAGACATAGACATTAAGTAAATGTAGAAGGTTATGTGAAACCTTAGACATAGACATTAAGTAAATGTAGAAGGTTATGTGAAACCTTAGACATAGACATTAAGTAAATGTAGAAGGTTATGTGAAACCTTAGACATAGACATTAAGTAAATGTAGAAGGTTATGTGAAACCTTAGACATAGACATTAAGTAAATGTAGAAGGTTATGTGAAACCTTAGACATAGACATTAAGTAAATGTAGAAGGTTATGTGAAACCTTAGACATAGACATTAAGTAAATGTAGAAGGTTATGTGAAACCTTAGACATAGACATTAAGTAAATGTAGAAGGTTATGTGAAACCTTAGACATAGACATTAAGTAAATGTAGAAGGTTATGTGAAACCTTAGACATAGACATTAAGTAAATGTAGAAGGTTATGTGAAACCTTAGACATAGACATTAAGTAAATGTAGAAGGTTATGTGAAACCTTAGACATAGACATTAAGTAAATGTAGAAGGTTATGTGAAACCTTAGACATAGACATTAAGTAAATGTAGAAGGTTATGTGAAACCTTAGACATAGACATTAAGTAAATGTAGAAGGTTATGTGAAACCTTAGACATAGACATTAAGTAAATGTAGAAGGTTATGTGAAACCTTAGACATAGACATTAAGTAAATGTAGAAGGTTATGTGAAACCTTAGACATAGACATTAAGTAAATGTAGAAGGTTATGTGAAACCTTAGACATAGACATTAAGTAAATGTAGAAGGTTATGTGAAACCTTAGACATAGACATTAAGTAAATGTAGAAGGTTATGTGAAACCTTAGACATAGACATTAAGTAAATGTAGAAGGTTATGTGAAACCTTAGACATAGACATTAAGTAAATGTAGAAGGTTATGTGAAACCTTAGACATAGACATTAAGTAAATGTAGAAGGTTATGTGAAACCTTAGACATAGACATTAAGTAAATGTAGAAGGTTATGTGAAACCTTAGACATAGACATTAAGTAAATGTAGAAGGTTATGTGAAACCTTAGACATAGACATTAAGTAAATGTAGAAGGTTATGTGAAACCTTAGACATAGACATTAAGTAAATGTAGAAGGTTATGTGAAACCTTAGACATAGACATTAAGTAAATGTAGAAGGTTATGTGAAACCTTAGACATAGACATTAAGTAAATGTAGAAGGTTATGTGAAACCTTAGACATAGACATTAAGTAAATGTAGAAGGTTATGTGAAACCTTAGACATAGACATTAAGTAAATGTAGAAGGTTATGTGAAACCTTAGACATAGACATTAAGTAAATGTAGAAGGTTATGTGAAACCTTAGACATAGACATTAAGTAAATGTAGAAGGTTATGTGAAACCTTAGACATAGACATTAAGTAAATGTAGAAGGTTATGTGAAACCTTAGACATAGACATTAAGTAAATGTAGAAGGTTATGTGAAACCTTAGACATAGACATTAAGTAAATGTAGAAGGTTATGTGAAACCTTAGACATAGACATTAAGTAAATGTAGAAGGTTATGTGAAACCTTAGACATAGACATTAAGTAAATGTAGAAGGTTATGTGAAACCTTAGACATAGACATTAAGTAAATGTAGAAGGTTATGTGAAACCTTAGACATAGACATTAAGTAAATGTAGAAGGTTATGTGAAACCTTAGACATAGACATTAAGTAAATGTAGAAGGTTATGTGAAACCTTAGACATAGACATTAAGTAAATGTAGAAGGTTATGTGAAACCTTAGACATAGACATTAAGTAAATGTAGAAGGTTATGTGAAACCTTAGACATAGACATTAAGTAAATGTAGAAGGTTATGTGAAACCTTAGACATAGACATTAAGTAAATGTAGAAGGTTATGTGAAACCTTAGACATAGACATTAAGTAAATGTAGAAGGTTATGTGAAACCTTAGACATAGACATTAAGTAAATGTAGAAGGTTATGTGAAACCTTAGACATAGACATTAAGTAAATGTAGAAGGTTATGTGAAACCTTAGACATAGACATTAAGTAAATGTAGAAGGTTATGTGAAACCTTAGACATAGACATTAAGTAAATGTAGAAGGTTATGTGAAACCTTAGACATAGACATTAAGTAAATGTAGAAGGTTATGTGAAACCTTAGACATAGACATTAAGTGAATGTAGAAGATTATGGCTTTAAGACATACGGTCCATATTAGCACGCGTTTATGAACAGTATAGTATAAATACACACACATAATACGTATTTATTAACAGTTAATTAAGATAATACGTCGAAACTCTGTCCAATTGCAAACTCGCGCGCGTTTAAGGTCTTAGGTTGTTTCAACAACGAAAGACGATAATATAATTAAGCAAACAGGTTATCACGAGAGGATTCCGCACTCTCGTCATAACTATAAGCGTTCTCGTTGACGATCAGTCCACAAGGACCTACAAGTGGTATCAGAGCCAATAGATTTTTCAATCTGAAGGTTCGAGATCGCTTTGTTTGGCTTAATTTTGCCTAAAATCGTGCAAAATTTTGTGCACTGACTTTTAAACTCGTGTGTTTATTAAACACGTGTTTAGCTCTTGTTTTAAACACGTGTTTGCTTTCTTAACCCGTGGTGTGTTCTAAACACGTGTTTGCTTCTTTAACCCGTGGTGTTCTTTAAACTCGTTCAAACCCTTCCTTAACACGTTTTTGTCTTCTAAACACGTGTTTCTAGTGTGCTTTCCTATCTTACCCTAAAACACGTGTTTACCTCAAACACGTGCTACTGTTCACGTGTTTGTTTTTGTTTTTCCTTTGTTGTGTTTCTATGATGTCTGGAATACCTGCAGTTTCATCCAAAGAGGCTCAATACATTAATGCATTAATTCTTCACGATCATGAAGTCGGTCGTACCAATTCACCTCCAAAATTAATAAAACTTGAGAATTTCTGGAGTTGGAAAAAACGCTTTGAATCCTATATTCGCCTTACTGATGTCAACCAATGGGTGATGATTACTGAAGGATATGAGTGGCCAACTCATGAAGATGTTAATGGAAATGAGGTCCAATACAAGCTTGGGGATATGACTGAAGTGTTGAAGAAAGAATATGCCGTTGAAGGAAAGGCCTTGTCGAACTTAGAAATGTGTTTACCTCGGGATGCAATTCATCTTCTCGGAGAACATAAGACCTCTAAAGGTTTGTGGGATGCTTTAAACGCACACTGTGAAGGTGATGAGTTGATGAAAAAGGGAAGAATTAAACTGCTGAACAGACAATATGAAGTCTTTAATGGTTTGAAATCTGAAAGTTTAGATGATTTAATAACTCGTTTTAATCATCTGATTACTGAACTGGGATATTTTGGAGTTACATTTACACAAAATAAACTAGTAGATAAATTTTTGGATTCTCTGCCGAACAAATGGAATGACTTTGTGCATAGTCTTCAAGAAGAGAAAAATTATGAATCTTATACCTTGGCAGAGATTGTCTCAAAAGTAAAGAACAGGGAAATGAAGCGTAAAGCAAAAGATGAGCTTTCTGTTTTTCAACAAAATCCGAGTCTTTATCATGCTAATACTGATAATCTATTGTCTTCATCTTCCTCTACTTCTGGAAGTGGAACTACTGCTCTTTTATCCACTGAAACCATTCATCCTGTTATGGATCCTGATGGAATTGCTGGATACATGGTTTATGACAATTCGTCTACAACTAAGAATAGCAGTGGATCAAGAAACAGTGGAAATACAACTGTTCGCTCGATGCCAATGAGTATGCAATCTGCTGAAGGACGTATGCAAGTATATGCTGCAATGTGTTCTGCTCATGAGGCATTTATCAATGGCAAAATTTCAGATCCAAGTTTGATTGATAAAGATTATGAACAAGTTGATCCTGATGATTTAGAGGAAATGGACTTGAAGTGGCAAATGGCTATGCTCACTATAAAAGCTCGTCGTTTTATGCAACGAACTGGAAGAAATCTTGCATCTGACAAGAATAGAGGATTTGACAAGTCGAAGGTTAAGTGTTATAATTGTGATGGTTTTGGTCATTTTGCTAAGGAATGTCAAAGACCAAAGCGTTTTGATAATTCTACAGCTAATCGTCAGAATTACAATCAGGGAGGTGTGCAAGCTGGAAATCAAATCAAATCAACCAAAGCTACAGAGCATGATGGAATGATCATTCAGGAACTTCCTACAGAAAATCAGGTTCAAAATCCTGAAAATGCCATGGTGGCAAGACAGGAAGATGGTACTTACCTTTGGACAAAGGAGAATGAACCTGAAAATGCTTTGCTAGCTGAGATTTATGATGAAGTAGCTAATGTGATTGATGACGGAGGTGCTGCGTTTGATTATGCTCTTTATACAAGTGAAGAGGCTGCTGCTACTGATGCTGCATTAAAAGTTTCTGATGATGAAAAGGATGCAGATGAAGCAGTGAAGCTTAAAAAGGCTGATAAGAAGATCGATGAATCTACTGATAAGACAAGCAGCCAGAGTGATAATCAATCGATGAGCCCAAATGCAAAATTGGATAAGGCTATTTCTACAGAAGCTGATGATTTTACTATTCCTGAAGGTATGACAATATCAGACTTTGTTGCATATATGGCTGACTGCGATGATCGAGAGAAACAGGTAACTTTTTCTTATTTGACTGTTCATCGTATTTGCATGTTTGTTAAAGATTTGATGCAACAACATAGTATTGCCTCATCCAAGACTTTAGAGTTAGCCGCTAGCTATGAAACTATCAGCAAGGAACGTAGTTCATTTTTCTCTAAGAATAGTGCTTTACTTGATCAAGAACGTCAATTTAAGAGTAGGATTAAGTCACTTGACAATGATAATGCTGCCTTAAAAGACAAACTGAAAGAATCAATTTTTAGAGAAAATCTAGCAAATGAAAAGATAGTTTTTCTTTCTAGTGAAATCGGTAAGAAAGAGAAGGATTTGGCTGATGCTAGGGTTACCATTACTAAACATGAGACTACTTTAGCTAAATGGAGAGGAAGTGATCTGGTAGCTTCTTTAGGTAAACCTAGACATCCTAAGGATAAAACAGGACTAGGAGCTGATTACGCTGATGTAAGACCTCCTTTTAACAACAACTTAGACCCTGTTTATCCAGATTTGGCTGAGTCTGATTCTGCTAAACCAGTGCTTACTGACTATCCTAAGTCATCCGTCTCCACTGAACCTAAGCAACTTAAATTCATTCCTAGACAACTGAGGACCAAAAACCATGATATACCACAGCTAAGTAAGAAGTTTGTCAAGAAAGGAATTCAGACTAATTCAACTGAGGTTAAGTATGTTACTGAACCTGAACCTAGTGTTACCAAATCATTCTCAACTTCTGAGACTAAGGCTCCTACTGTGGAAGAGATAGCGACTCAGGAGATTAAGAATATCTTGAATACCCCTCCATCTAAACCATTAGCTCAACAATCTTCTAGAAAGTCAGCACAACGATCTTGTTTTGCTTGTTATGAAATTGGACATGTGTATAGTTGTTGCCCCAACCGAATTAGAAAGTCCTCTAGACAGTCAGTTTCCCCTGTTAAGTCAAATCAAAATAGAGGATTATCTCCTAATTCCCATGTTTCCTTTGAACGAGGGAATGGTAAACAACAGAATGTGTCAAGTAGTTCTAATGGGATGGGTAATCAAGCTTATGGTAAATTTGTTCCACCTGTGGCTAAAAGAAATGATTCACCAAGATATATTTCCCCTAGAAATAGATCTGGTCAGTCATCACAAAATGCAAATTCAGGGCATCATCGACAGAACTACTATGACCGTAACACATCTCGTGTTCCACAAGTGAATAGACCATTCTTTAATAGACCATTTTCCCCTAAAAGGTCTCAATCAAGGGTTGAGAATATACCTTTACAGCATGCTCAGCAAACATCCAAGGCACCTATTGGGAGCAATGGATATTGGACTGAAATGCTTGTTAAGGACGAGAATGGTAAACCCAAGTCTATAAAGGCTTGGGTTGTCCTTGATAACTGATCCGTTTTTGTTTCATGTGCAGGGGCTACCACCAATTCCTATTAGTATTTGGTATCTTGATAGCGGTTGCTCCAGGCACATGACAGGGGACAGAAGACTTCTGTCTGATTTTGTAAATATTAAAGGATCACATGTAAATTTTGCTGGTTCCAAGGGCGGACAAATCACTGGACAAGGTGATGTCGTCGATGGAAAACTTACTTTAAAGAATGTCAATTACGTGGAAGAACTTACTCATAATCTGATGAGTGTATCACAAATTTGTGACCGAGGAAATTCAGTTTTCTTCAACGACAAAGCTGCATTCGTTTTGAAACCGGGTTTTGTTATTCCAGATGATTGGATATTGTTGACTGCTCCTCGTAAAAGAGATATTTATGGTTTAATGTTAGGAACCAAGAATGTACAGAAGGAAGTTTGTTTGTTGTCTAAGGCAAGCGAAGTGATTCTCTCTTATGGCATAGAAGAATGGGACATCTACATTTCCGAAAGATGAATTACATTGTGAAGAATGATCTGGTTCAAGGTGTTCCTAAAAAGAAGTTTGAATTGGAAGATAGATGTGTTCCGTGCTTGAAAGGCAAACAACAGAAAAAGCCTCACAAGCCCAAGACACAAAATTCAATTGCCGCTCCTTTTGAGTTACTTCATATGGATCTCTTTGGTCCAGTAAATGTTAGGAGTAGAGGGGGAATGTACTACTGCTTAGTTGTCACTGATGATTATTCAAGGTTTTCATGGGTTTTCTTCTTAGCTACCAAAGATGAGACTACGGAGATTCTAATTAACTTTTTCACTGAGGCTGAGAATCTCTACAACACGAAGATCAAACGAATCAGGAGTGACAATGGCACGGAGTTTAAAAACTCGGTGATGGATGTTTTCTGTTTGTCTAAAGGAATTCAACATCAATTTAGTGCTCC
>CM067170.1:149958467-149970967 GCA_034093135.1 Erigeron breviscapus | reverse complement strand
GCTGAGTGTGCTAATCCTGATATTGGTGAAGCTTTTGTGAATGCTGCGTTAAATCCGAATGATGTGATTGCGCAAGTGGATAATTTTCAAGCGTTGGATAACTTAGAGTTGTTTGTAGAATCAAATGCTGAAAGAGATCAAGAGTTGGATAGATTATTGGAGGATGTAGATGATCCTCTGAACTCTGCTAGGGCTGATGTTGTTGGTGCTGCTGCAGAAAGTTCAAGAGGAAAGGCTGTTGACCCAGATGCTACAGAGAGTGATTCAGATGTTGATATAACGGGTCGTGCAAGTGATACTTCTCCTGTTGAAAGAGCTTTGAAGAGGTTTCGCACTGAAGAGGAGAGTGATCCTACTTATGAACCACAGGAAGAGGAGATTCCTTTGCTAAGACGAAAGAAAGCGCCTAGGTCGGGAAAGGTTTTACCTGCTCATTTGGCTGAAGCGTTTGAGAAACACAGACAACAAGAGGAGTCTGAGAGAACTGAGGTGACAGAAAGTTCAGTTGCTGATGAACCTGTACAATCAGAGGTACCTGTTGTTGCTACTGTGTCTGCGTCATCTACACAGGGTACTCTGCTTTATAGAAGAAAAAAATTTCGTCGACCTTCAGTTGCAGTTACTCAAGCTGAATCAAGTCAAGTGTCAATTCCTCAACATACGCAGAGTGCTTTGATTAGATCTGTTGTTCCTGTAAGCACTGCGTTTACGACACTTCTTCGTCCACTCCAATCGCCGTTGATCGGCAGTTCTCAATTTCCTCCAAGACCTCCTACCAGACCTTCTGGAGTTGCACACTTTAGACCAACAGTTGCGTCTACTTCTGAACCTGCGCAGATTATGTTGCCTCAATTCAAGATGAATCGTTTGGAGACAAAAGTTATGACATTGGAAGCTCAAATGAAGGCAATGCAAGGGTTAGTAGGGACGTTAGTTGCTGATTTAGCAGATGAAAAGCGTCAAAGTGCTGAACTCAGAGAAAAGCTTAGGCAGTTGTTGGCTCAAGGGGGAGATGGTTGTAGGGAGACAGAGTTGAAGAGGAAAGAGGATGAAGATCATGATGATGATGCAAATGCTGATGGTGAGCCAAGAACTGAAGCTCAAGCAGAAGCAACGACTCAGGGGGAGACGCCAAGACAAAGAGAGTCAGAGATTGCTGGTACAGCTGGTGCTAGTACGTCTGGGACTCAGAAAGATTCAGGAAAAGCTGTGATGGTTGCTCCAGATGTAGTTCTTGCTGATGATGATGATAGTGATTCCAATTCAGGTAACTCCAATTCTGATCCTACTACCAATAAGTCTTCAGAGTCAGAGTTGCACCCATTAATAGTGCATAGACTAGAGAGGAGATTGGGATATGATTCACAAGCTCATTTGAGAGCTATGGCAGATTTTATGGATCCTGATGATTATTATGATCCAAGATCATATAAGGATCAAATGAAAGAGCAGTTAGGGTTAACTCTTACACCTTCAGAGTCAGAGTCGGATTCGGATTCAGATTTGGATTTTGAACCTTAAGAGCTTAATGATTTGTGTACTTTAGATGTAAATAAGATAAATATTATAAGATAAATATTGGTGTACTTAATTGTTACATTATATTTATGATATAGTTTATTGTATTTATGCTATCTTTTATGTCTTGATGTTGTTTGTCTTTGCATATTTGAACTTTTAAATTTCAGATAAGCTTCAAAAGATAGGTGCAGGTACATCTAAGGTTCAATATGACGATTCTGAAGATAATGAAAGTTTGGAAGAAGGTGAAATGATTCCTGATTTGGACTGGACTAATGTTTTTCAAGATGATGATTTTGTGCAACAACAAGCACAAGCTCAAGATCAACAAGTTCCAGATGATCAACAAGAGGTTCAAGCTGAACGAGTTTTTATTCCAAGTTCAAGAACTCTACACTTTACGGTTTTTGCCAAAGTTGGAGATGATGAAGATGGAATTACTCTAAGCTGGAGTATTGAAGATTCTAAGGAATTTGATGTGACAGAGTATCCAGTGCCAAGTAGGGATGAAGATCATCTACATCAAATTGATAGAAGAATACCGGCAAGAGGATTGGTAGGAGAAAGTATGAAACCATCTATCTTTTGGGATTTTGTTAGTGATAGAGATGCTCATAAGTATGTTACTACTATTTTGAGTTGGTTTTTGATGATGAGCTGAAATTGTTTATTATTAAAAGAGATGATGGTTGTCAGTACTTAAAGCCTATGAAGAAATATTTTAAAAGCCTTAGTGAATCCGATTTAATGGATTTAGGAAGGAAAAGGCTTGTTAATCCGAGTGGTAATGGTTATGCAACTTACTGGAGTAGAAAGTTGCAAGACGATTATAGGAAAAGGTTCTATGATAATTTTGATAAAACCAGTGTGTACATAACGCCAAGATCCTTGAAGAAAGTTACAAAGGATGATGGTACGATAGAATTTACTCAAGATCAATTAAGCGTGTACTGAAGGTTCCAGTCAAGAAATGGCCTCAAGATGTTTTGAGTACACTTGATCACTGGGAGATTCACAGGGACACTGGTGAAGCATTGATGTATGGAGATAGAGATAAGAGAGTTATTTTGTTACGTGTATTTGATCCTATGCAGATTGTGAACCTTTCCAGAGATGATCAGAGAAGGTTATATGACACTGAATGTCTTAGACCTTCATGGACCACTGAGGAAAGCAGATATAGGAAGATTTTGCGTATTTGTTTACATGCTAATATTCATGCAAATAGCAGGAGATTGTTAATTGATGGATAGTGTTTACAAGACTGAAGAAATCGTGTAGCTGATGTCAAGGGGGAGACTGTAAGTGCATGATTCTGTTGACAACAGCAACAGCGATTTGATCAGTATATGTTTATGTTTTGTAATATGTAATCATAGACTTATGTTATGTTTAAACTTGTTATTTGGACTTAAGTAATGTGAATGATTACATATTGATCAGAGTTTTGGTATGTTTAATGTTTACGACTTGTATGAATGTGATTATAAATAACATACAGATACAAGTGATAAACTTGTCACGTTTTGAGTAATTAAAGTATACTTAAAAGATGACAAAAGGAAGTGTGTACAAACTCGTGCTACAGTAACACGAGTTTGCCTAAACTCGTGCTACAGTAACACGAGTTTGTCTAAACACGTGGTCATCACGTGTTTACAAATTAACACGCGTTTGTTAATGGGCTATGGGCTTTAAGATATACGGTCCATATTAGCACGCGTTTATGAACAGTATAGTATAAATACACACACATAATACGTATTTATTAACAGTTAATTAAGATAATACGTCAAACTCTGTCCAATTGCAAACTCGCGCGCGTTTAAGGTCTTAGGTTGTTTCAACAACGAAAGACGATAATATAATTAAGCAAACGGGTTATCACGAGAGGATTCCGCACTCTCGTCATAACTATAAGCGTTCTCGTTGACGATCAGTCCACAAGGACCTACAATATGAAAATTTGATGCCTACAGGTTTGGTCATTTTAATTTTTCATATTTCCAGGAAGTTCGTAATAATCACTGATCAATTATTCAGAAACTTTGACGAAAATTTGATTTTAAAGTGTGCATGAGGTATTTGCGACCTCGTAATTGAAGATGGCAGAATACGACCTCGCAATTGGTCGAATTGGGCCAAGTTTAATTACGACCTCGTAATTGGATGGGCCGGGTTGACCCAAGTCCATTCTGGTCGAGTGGGTATATATAACCCAATTTAACCCTAATACGACCTCATATATTAAAAATCAATTATAGAGCTTTACGACCCCGAAAAACGAGTTTGCTACCCCGTTTTAGATTCGACATATACAATTAGATCGAGTGTTTTTCGAGTATATCGTTGTGATCCTCGTGAAAAACTGAATCTAGGTATATAATCTAATCAAGAAAAAGGGTTTCGAAATTTTCGAATTAGGATTCCATATTTTCTTCGATTTTGATGTTTTCTGGGTAAAACTAAGGGTTGGGGTACTTTTGTTGTTTGAATACGAGTGTATAGAAATAACTTTCATGAATTTTGGTTGGGTAAATCTCGAAATCGCATTGGGGAAGATGAACAGTGCGACGACCTCGCAAAAGTGGGTTTGCTAGCCCAGATTTGCGACATCGCATTTGTCAATTTATTTTGACTTTGTTGACTTTCGAAATACGACGTGGATTTACGACATGGACCAAATACGATGCCAAATTGGAAAATACGACCTCGTATTTTAGAGTTTGGTTGACCGTATTTTGACCTTGAAATACGACCTCGTACAGGGATACGACCTCGTATTTTTGACTTAACAGATTTTCAAAAGTTTATTTATAAATATTTGAAAATGAGTTAATCTATCTATAACTAAATTACAGAGATAATTTATGTTATGTTATAAATTACAGGGATAATTTAGGTTAATTTAACAGATTTTCAAAAGTTTATGTTAATAAAGATTTGAAAATGAGTTAATCTATCTATAACTAAATTACAGAGATAATTTATGTTTTTGACTAAATTACCGAGATAATTTTAGTTGTGTATGTTATGCATATGAATTTTTATGTCTATTTGAGTAATTAATTATTTGTTATTGATTACAGAAATGGCAAGAGAATTTGTATCAGGTCATAACTTTCTGATTAATTTGGACGAGAATCAAGATGGAACAGAATATTATCATGATATTTTCAGGTTTTTGAAGCAGTCAAGAATTCACCATATTCTTACTCATTCACCTGTGCTATATGAGTCATACCTGGTAGTGTTCTGGGAAAATGCAAGGCATAAGAAGACTGCTACTCAGGAGTGGACTGAAACAGTGGTTGTGAGCAAGACCATTAAGTTCTCAGCTTCCGATCTTATTGATATCTTGAAATTAGGTACAGTAGATCAAGAAGGAGGAGAGAATGGACCTACTACTTTTAGTAGAGAGGTTATTGTTGGAGGATTTACTCGGATGGGATATGCTGATGACTTGAATGTGGGAACATTGAAGAAGCACGGATTCTTTGGAAGGTGGAGATACTTAGCGCACGTATTGTTGGTTAGTTTGTGTATGTTATGCATATGAATTTTTATGTCTATTTGAGTAATTAATTATTTGTTATTGATTACAGAAATGGCAAGAGAATTTGTATCAGGTCATAACTTTCTGATTAATTTGGAAGAGAATCAAGATGGAACAGAATATTATCATGATATTTTCAGGTTTTTGAAGCAGTCAAGAATTCACCATATTCTTACTCATTCACCTGTGCTATATGAGTCATACCTGGTAGTGTTCTGGGAAAATGCAAGGCATAAGAAGACTGCTACTCAGGAGTGGACTGAAACAGTGGTTGTGAGCAAGACCATTAAGTTCTCAGCTTCCGATCTTATTGATATCTTGAAATTAGGTACAGTAGATCAAGAAGGAGGAGAGAATGGACCTACTACTTTTAGTAGAGAGGTTGTTGTTGGAGGATTTACTCGGATGGGATATGCTGATGACTTGAATGTGGGAACATTGAAGAAGCACGGATTCTTTGGAAGGTGGAGATACTTAGCGCACGTATTGTTGGTTAGTTTGTGTATGTTATGCATATGAATTTTTATGTCTATTTGAGTAATTAATTATTTGTTATTGATTACAGAAATGGCAAGAGAATTTGTATCAGGTCATAACTTTCTGATTAATTTGGACGAGAATCAAGATGGAACAGAATATTATCATGATATTTTCAGGTTTTTGAAGCAGTCAAGAATTCACCATATTCTTACTCATTCACCTGTGCTATATGAGTCATACCTGGTAGTGTTCTGGGAAAATGCAAGGCATAAGAAGACTGCTACTCAGGAGTGGACTGAAACAGTGGTTGTGAGCAAGACCATTAAGTTCTCAGCTTCCGATCTTATTGATATCTTGAAATTAGGTACAGTAGATCAAGAAGGAGGAGAGAATGGACCTACTACTTTTAGTAGAGAGGTTGTTGTTGGAGGATTTACTCGGATGGGATATGCTGATGACTTGAATGTGGGAACATTGAAGAAGCACGGATTCTTTGGAAGGTGGAGATACTTAGCGCACGTATTGTTGGTTAGTTTGTGTAGTAGAAGAACCGGAAGGGATACGCTTAATCAAGAATCTCAAGCTCAGATGGTTGGTCTGGTATACAACAAACCGTATAGTTTTTCTAAGTATTTCTTCAACGAATTGAGGAAACAAACAACTGCCAGGCAAGGGCATAGGTTTATGGTTTATCCTAGATTCGTTATGATGATCATTAATCATTATATTCCTAATCTGCCTACTACTAAGTCGGTTCTGAAAGTGACATCTATTGTAAAAAGGGCATATGATGAGCTTAAGAGTCGCTTTGATGGTGATCCAGGTGCTTAAGATATTCCTTTGTTTAGAGCTCTAGTGGATATTAACTTTAATCCACCTACAGCTGAAGAGTTTGCCAGATTCAGAACTGAGATTGTTCCACATGAGCAAGTAGCTAATCCGGTTCCTCTACATATGGTGATGCCAGATATGCCAATAGGCGACATAGCACAACCATAGGGTCAAGGCACAGAAGAAGTGATAGTTGAGAGAGATGTGGATCTTGAAAGAGAAGCAGAAGCACATGAAGATAATGTTGATCATGTTGCTAGTACTTCTGAAGGTGCTTCAAAGAAAGTTTCATCTGATTCAGGTCTAAAAAGGAAACGAGCAGAGTCTTCTAGGGAATCTGAGGTGCCAGAAGTTGAAGAGGTACCTGCTCCAAAGAAGAAAACTGTTATTAGATTGAAAGTAAAAGAGAAAGCTGTTGCTAGTGGAGTAGATGAGACAATCAAGGCTCTAGAAGCATCAAGCAGAGTTGCTGAACAGAGGTCTAGGAGATCAGTTGAATCACATGCAGAGACAGTGATACCAAGGAGATCTCAGAATGAAGGATTCAGTGCCTAATCCAGAACCAAGAACTGAAGCGACTACACGTCAAGTTCCTATATTACCACCAGTGTTTGGTATGGCTGACATGAAAGGAAAGATGACGGTGTTAGAGGCTAGAGTTAATGGTTTGTTTGATGAGTTGGAGAAACAAAAGAAGAACCATGAGAAAGAGATGCAGAAAAAGCAAAAGGAAGTTGAGATGTTAAAGAAAGCTCTTAATGATGAGAGGAAGAGTCATCAAGACTTTATTAACACTCTCATGTCCAACTTTGACATGGTTCGTCGTGAAGCTACAAAGGCTGAAGGTTCGGCTACTACAGCTAACAAAGGTGTAGTTAGAGTAGCTGAACAAATGACTATGAATGCTGATGTCATGCTGGATTGTGTGACGCAATCTGAGTTGAATGAGTCAGTTGAGAAGTTGCTGGTTGAGAAGAAGTTATTACCAGATCTAGGCTGTAAGGGTGATGAGCTTTCAAAGAAGAAAGATGATGATTCAAATCAAGACCCGGATGCAACAAAGGATAAGGGTAATGCCAACTAAGAAGATCTGACCAAGGCAATAGAGTCATTGACTGAGATTGCAGCTGATATGGTAGGATCTCCTAACGTAACCGAAACTGTGAGAGAAGAAGGTGAGATAATCTATGGTGATGGGAGTTGGATGGACATCGCAGAGATTGATGGTCCATTTACAGCTTCAAAGCTTGTGGATGAAGATGCTGAGCGCAAAGGGTTCAGTATTGATGACTTCAGAGCTAAGTTAGATAGTATGGACATGTTTGAACAAGTCCAAGATCAAGAAGCTCCAGTCACTTAAGAACCTGTTGTTGTGAATCCTGATGTGCAACATACAGAGCCTAATGTTGACAATATACCAAATTGGTGGAGACACACTAAGGCTGAGTATGAGGCTTTGCATAGACTTATCAAGTATAAAGACAAGAAACAGGGAGTAAAAGTTGAAGCCTATGCCACTACTGCAGTTTCCAGAATCGTGAGTTTTTATTCGGATAACGAGTTAAAATTTTTGATTATCAGGAGAACAAACGGTGTGTAGTATTTGGATTTAAGTGCAGAAGCAATCAACTCTCTTACTGTTGTTGATTTCTGGTGCTTATCTAGGCTAGAACTGATTAATCCTAGTGGATATGAATTGGCAAATTATGTTGCTAGGTCTATTGCTAAAGATATGAAGATTAAGGATCCTGCTCAGAGAAAGTATCATCCACAGGAGGGCTAAAGGGTCAAGGATAAATTGAAGATAGATCCTAAGACAAATGAGCCAGTAATTACTTTGAAGTATGGACCGACCAACTTTGCCAAAGAAGTCCCTTTGAAGATGTTTAAGAAGGACTTGTTGGATAATATAGAGGGTTGGTACTTTGATAGTAAAACATATGAAGCTGTGATGTACGAAAATCATCGTCATGAGATTGTCAGAATTTATGAGCCTTTACATCTAGTGAACTTCTGTAGGAAAGATCTGCTGAAGCTGAACAGTGTTAATATTTGGTTTCCAAAAGATTTTCAGGGTCCAGCGTTGCGATATAGGAATGCAGTGAGTTTGTGCTTGAAGATTGGCTTACACTCAGACTGTGATTTCTATAAGGCTGCAGATGATTCAGAGGAAGTTCAAAAGAAGAAGAAGGCTAATAAAAAGAAGCAGGGGAAGTAGATTAATGACAAAGACAAGACGAAGACATAGGTTTGTTAACGTCTAGAAGCTATTGCCAAGGGGGAGTCTGTAAGTGCACGTCTATGTCAATAGCAGTCTATATTGTTTGGGATTATATTGTTATATATCTTTGTAATGTGATTGTCATTAATGAACTTGGTATTATGTATAGAATACTAGATTAACTTTAAGTATTGAATGTATAAAGTCTGCTTAAGGATGAAATGCGACCTCGTAATTGCGGGGTCAATTACGAGGCAAGACCATAGGAATACGACCCCGTATTTGCAGGGTCAAATACGAGGCAAGACACAGATTACGACCTCGTAATAGTGTCGAGCTGGGCTTGAAATGCGAGGCCACTGCGCTGAAGCCCAGTCATGTTGTTTCCTATAAATACCAGAACCCTAACAGAGTTTAGGGTTGAACATTTGTCGAAATATCAAGCATATAGTGCAGGATTCGTCGTCAAAGTTTTGTTCCGCTAGCCTGAAGAAGATCTGCGAGGCAACAGATGATCTAGGGGCTTTTTGTTGATCACCAAGTTATAGTGAGGGATTACGCACCTCAAGATAACTGGATCAAGCTATTAACGATCCGTACCAGGGGACTTACAAAGTCTATTTGATGAAGTCTTAGGACTTCTTGACAAAGATCTCCTACGACTGTTTCCACTTGAATTCCTTTGGAATCTTGGCATTCTCTCAGGAGAAGGTTGATAACCTTTCCTTGGACTATGTTGTTGATATAATGGATTAGAATTCAACTTAGCTTCATCTACTAATCTTTCATAATAAGTACTGTTGGGTTTCACTCTATAAGGAGACGATTTCCTTAAGTCATACATAGAATTCACATTAACAAATTTATCTCGAGGTGAGACACTTCTAAAATTCACAGATTTATCTCTAGGTAAGACACTTCTAGATTTCACAGATTTATCTCTAGGTGAGACACTTCTAGACTTCACAGATTTGTCTTTAGGTGAGACACTTCTAGATTTCAACTTTTGAGGTGACGAATTCCTCAAATCTTGAGATGGTTTTCTATGTTCATTAACCTGATTTGAACTATTAGAACTACCATATTACATTCCTTTATCCGAATTTATGAATTTTACATAATTCTGTGCATTTATATTATCTGGATGTCTCTTTGCATAATCCTCATAATATTTCTTTTTATATGCACTCATAAACTGTGGTGAACTTACTTGTTCAACTAGTTTACCCTTCCCATTACTTCCAGAAGATCCGACACTATCCTTAGAATTAACTGGTGATATATCCCTAGGATTTCTGGATTTATTAAGTGGACAACTACTAGCTACATGACCTCTCTCACGACAAGTAAAGCATGATCTAACTTTCTTCTTCTTAGGTTGGTCATAAGCTACGTCTGGGATTGGTATTCCATAAGCCTTAAGTTCTGCAATTGTATCTAAACTTTTAATTGCATCTCCTATAGTGTAAGCAGGCTTAAATGGTTTAAATCGCCTATCCTTGTAAGGTATTTGTTCTTCTAACCATTTTTCTTTGTCCTCTACACACCAGACTTTATCAATCCTAGATCTAGGCTTAATGCTAGTTACAGGTACTTCTCTATCAAAATATACTTCATCACTATCTTTTAGAGTATAGTACATAACTTCACTAGGATCAAAGTCTAATTCAGGCTCTGTTTCTACTTCCTTTCCTTTGTCATTGCTGCTAGACCCAATTTTTAAAATTTCTTTTAAAGTTCTTTCAGCAAATTCTGCAGGTGACTCTGATTGAACACTAGGTCCTTCAGCATCCATGGTTGAAGTTTGAACATGACTTTTTACAAAATTCACTTTCTTAAAAGTTTCAACCTGTTAGGATCAGTTTTGCTAAAAACTGGAACGTCTCCAGTTGCATCTGGAAACCAGAAGAAATTGTCAAGAAATATGAGAAGTCTAGTTGCAAGGTACAGTTAACGCAACTGAAGACTTCCTACAGTTGAGACCTGACCAATACATCTGAAGACATTCCAGTAGAAGTCGAAGACATCAAGTGGAAGAAAGAGAATGATCATGGCAGCGAAGCCAAGTAGACATTCTGTCTAGGTCGAAACTGGAGAACATCAGTGTAAATGCATTTACAAAGCTTTACACTGATTACGAGGAAGACCTTTTTGCTTTATGTGCTTTTAACCAGACAATAGCAATTGTCTTTGATTAAAGTACAAAGTACAAAAAGCAGGTTGGATAAAGTGACTTTATGTCTTACTTTATCAAGCATTTTCAAGGAATTAAACGTGTTTTCTTAAATGCTCTCAACCATATTTGTACGGCAAAGTTGGGATCCCAATACCAACCTTTGCCTATAAATAGAGGCCTTTGCACAACCAAGAAACAACTTTGCATCTTCAGACATTTGCATATTCTTGGCGAACTTGTGCAATATTCTCTTAATCGCAAAAAGGAACATTTCACAACTTTAAGTGTTTCGATTTTTTAAGAGAATTTCCATGTATTAGATCAATTGTATTTCATAGGTTGTTAGGATATTTACATTTATTGTATTATCTTGGTTCCGCAACAACCTTGTATTTTATTTAAAGTTAATAAATAAAATACACTTGAAAAATTACATATCGTCTCACCAGATTTACTTTATCGTATTACTTATTGCATTGTCTATTTACTTATTTACATCTGTCACCTTAATAAGTAATCCTCCAGATTAACCTGGTATACTACACACTGCAACTCGTCACGTCCAGATAAAGTGTGTGTATTGCAAAGTACTCACCATCGACATAGAGGTGTCTTCAGTAGTACCATCTCTTAAGTTGGGACTTACAAGTGGTATCAGAGTAGGCAGGTTGAATTGAATCAATTCTATAACCTAGATCTGCTTCGACGACTACTACTGAAGGTGAGAATGGTTCTGGTCAAGATGAAAATGTTAACAATAATCCTCCTAATCAAAATCTGAATGCTAATCCTCCTCCTCCTCCAAATGCCCCCAACCATGTCCATGCCCACTATTCTAATACTCTTGTTCCCAAATTCGATGGTAACAGTGAGACTTTTGGAACATGGAAGGCTAGAATGCTTTTTCATTTTTGTGGGATAGAGAGGTATATGCTGAAAATCCTCAAGGATGGACCGCATATACCCATGTCCAGTGGGGTCAACCCTCTTCTTGATCCAAGTGGATCTAGTAGAGGCACCAGAGAAAATCCAGAAGACCATTGGTCTGATGAGGATCGCAGGCTGGTGGACTTGGACACCAGACTGAAAAACATGATCCTCGATGCTGTTCCTGAGGAATTAATTCCAACACTTGTGTTGTTTCCCAGTGCGAAAGCAATGTGGGATGAATTAGTTATCCAGTTTGAAGGAGGGGGTGATACTGTTATCACCCGACAGGTTGCACTTAACAAGAAGTATGAATCCTTATTTACCTTGCCAAATGAAAGCCTACTGGTAGATATACCAGATTCACCAGTTTGATTAATCAACTGAGAGGCTTGGGCGTTGAGAAGGATAAGGATATTCTTCCATCCAAATGGGCAAACATGGTTCTTGTCTTAAGACAAGGTAAGACCCTGCATAGTCACACTCTTGCATCTCTCTATGGAGCCTTCAAATTCACTGAAGATAATAATGATGCAAGACTGGTGGCTGAGCAGGATGCCTTGAACCATGCTGAGAGTTCCATGGTTGCTAGTCTAACTGAGCGACCTTGTGCTGCTTTAATGTCTGCTGAGAATGTCCAGCCACACTCTATGAAGGAGATGTTAAAAAGTTTCTTAAACTTTGGCCTGACCACTAAAATTAGTGATGATTGTAATGAAACTGACGATGATGATCTGGTCTCCATGATTGCTAAAACCTTCAACAGGTTCAAGCATAAATCTAATAGA
>CM067170.1:149938467-149953467 GCA_034093135.1 Erigeron breviscapus | reverse complement strand
TAAATTGTATAGCTTGATTATCATGCACGCAAGATGATCATAAATTTGTGTATATGTTTCAGAAAAAACTTAAGTTGTTTAAGCTTCAAACAAGAATGAATCGAGATAATAACCTTAGATAGCCGGATGACCAGGTTCGTGAGATTGTTTAGACGACCGAATAAGCTGCTGGGTCACCATTAGAAACTGATTTTCAGTTTGTTACGAGCTTGATCAAAAGGAAGAACAATATTTGAAAGATTACAAACATCGAAACATACTCGAAAAGACTTCGAATAGTTTTAGAAAACTCCTTGCGGTTGCTCCATCTTGATGACTACCGTAGTGATGGAGAGGTGCAACATGGCTCTTTTTGAGAAAGTTCATACTCATGGGTTTACAAAGAAAGAAGAAAGCAAGAGTTTGTATGGATGTATATATATATACTATGTGTTTATGTGTAATGTTTATGTGTATATATATATATATGTAGGCCGGTTGTCAAGAGTTGGGAAGAAACGAGTGAGAAGGTGGTATGAGTGATAGAGTGATTGAGAAAAGAATCATAAAATACTATCCATGTGTATAGTGTCGGCAGGAGGATGTACACTCATTAGTTAGCTAGGCTTTGATTTAGTTTAAATAAGATAGATAGTTACGTATATATGTATGCATGCATGTTAAACTTTTAACTTCATTAGTCAACAAAGGTAGGAATGGAAACTAACATTCATTAGAAGTTAGATTAGATATAGATGTCGACATATAAATATTTTAGGATCTTTAGTATAGATATTTATTATTTAGTAGTATAATATATCCCTTAATTTACACACCTCTAATGCCTATTATTTTACTAGCATTTACAATATTTCTAGCTAGTTGATTGATTCAAAAATTATTATAACAAACAAAAAGAATCACGGGTGTAAACCTTTTTATGAATTATCATACCAATAAATCCAAAACATGGATAAATCATTTCATATAAAATAAAGGTTGTGTCGGTTTTTGTCTCATTAAAACCATTATTAGTTATTCACCGACACTGTGCCACCGACACTGTTTACCGTACATTATACCTAAGGTTTTGTATATACGTTTTCCCTGTTAACATAGTTACTCAATTATCGTTTATAATATATTTTCCTTATCACATATGGGCCAATATCATGGTCTTGCAACATGGGCTTAATTCTAGAAATCCAATTATGACATTATAATTGGCCCAATTTACAGATAAATGAACACAATTAGGCCCAAAGTTTTTATTTATTCAAGTAGTTAATTAAATTACAAGTACAGTCAAATGGGTAAAAATTACGGATGTTACATTATTCCCCAGTTAAAAGGATTTCGCCCTCGAAATCTAGATTGTATCAAGTAAAAATATACTTAACTTGATTTATGCTTTGTCTTAGTGCCAATTAATCGATATTAGAAGACATGACAACTAAGTATCTAATCTACATTAGATAATCACATAATTAACAGCAAGATACAAAGAGCACCCCTAATTGATGCTTTCTACTCACAACAGTGTAGGATATACTCATATGATTCTAAACAGAATCCTTCTACTCTCAACAGAGTAGGATGTATTTGTACTGTTAGGTCCAGATTTACTGGACTCGCTCCAGACTCGACTACTGGAGCCTTACTGAAGATCTATCCAGAAACTGACCTACTCCAGACTTGGAATCTGGAGTCCCTCTGAAGATTTGTCCAGAAATAATGGAAGACCAGTGAGCAAATACTTGTATAGGAAATCTGGAGTATTCTCCAGATTAGCTCACTGGACTTCACCCCAGTCCAGATCTACTCTACTGAAGACGTTCTCACTGAAGTCAAAGACTGAAGTCAGAATAAAGAAGACTTACAAATGGCGGAGTCCACTGGAAGTCTTACCAGATCTGCACACTGGAGGATTGTCAGTGTTCTAGACCTTACAAGTCTGAACACTGATATCAAGGATTTGACTTTAAGCCTTTACACACTTTCCAAAGAATAACCCACTTGTTCTTTACCAAAGTATACGTGTGTTAAGGTGGTTGGATAAAAGGATACACTTGCACTTGATGTGACTTTATCCTTATTCCTTATCCAATACATTTAATGTTCTTGTCGGATCATTAAATGTATGCAACCATATTTGTACGGCACAAAATTCACTGGTGATTTTTATTGCCTATAAATACAAAGTCATTTCTTTGAGAAAATCACTTTTTAGCAAATTGGTGAACTTGCTTAAATACTCTCGATCTAAACAGTTATACTTCACAACTCTAAGTATATCGATCAAAGGAGTTTATTTAGCAAGTATAGATCACTTGTAATTCAAAGATTGTTTAGATACTTACATACGTGTAATATCTAGGTTCCGCAACGATCTTGTATTTTGTTTATACATCTATAAAGAAAATACACTTGAAAACTACATTTGTGTTCCACCATATATTTACTTGTTTAAATATTGCTTAAGTCATTTATTACTTCGTTTATATTCTTGCATATTTGTATTGAAGTAATACTAGTCCGATTCTAGTTCATACTTGTCTTGTATTTTACACTCGTAGGGTTAAACCATCGTGTGAGGGACTCTACATGTACACAATCCTCAACACAATTAACATTTAGCACTAGTGTATATATATAAATGATTATACAGTTTGTGCCCATATAATAATCCACATAATAACCAACAACTTGTACACATATAGTATGAACTACTTACGCATTTATGATATAGCATAGATGATTTGTCTAGACACATGTAAGTCTGACTAAGGCACTATACACGATTCAAATTTATTTCTCTTTCCATATTTGACTGTCGGTTTGCGGATGGAACGTCGTACTCACACCAAGTTGAGTACCCATCGCTCTTTGGAACGCCTTCCAAAACTTTGAGGTAAATCGGGTATCCCGATTGATTATGACGGAAATCGGCACTCCAAGTTTGGATACTACTTTATTGAGGTACAACGTGCCATGGTGTCAAATTTGTCGTCTTCCCGGATGACTAAGAAGTGAGCCGACTTAGTCAACCGGTCAATTATCACCCAAATGGTGTCCCGACCACTACTCGTCCTAGGTAACTTCGTGATGAAGTCCATAACAATATTCTCCCATTTCCACACCGGTGTTACCGGTTGAACTAGTAAACCGGGTGGTTTCTTGTGGTCGGCCTTTACTTGCAAACACGTATTGCATTCACTAACGTATCTAGCAATGTCTCTTTTCATTTGAATTTTTCGCCATAATAGTTATAGTTTACTGTGGTTTCTGGACACCTGTCCGTTCTTCAAGGTTACACTTCGTCTTTTGTTCTCTATATAAGAAAAGCACTTGTAAAGATAATAGGCATTCTGAAATTTCTTTCTCTCCAACTCAACCACCGTTCTTCCTCAACTAAACCATGGCCACTCACACATTTATTACACTTGAACATTCAATCGAGCTTTTGTCAAAGCAAATTGAACAATTTAACAGTACTATAGTATTACTTTCTACTGAACAAACCAACTCGTTTAAGTCTCTTACTTCCCGAATCGACCAAATACACAATAGTGCACCTTTTCTCCTAGCAGCTGATAGAGCACTATTAAGAAAATCTATCGATAAACAAACAAAACTTGAAGCAGAATTTAGAGAAATTAAAGGGTTGTTGTATCAACTTGCTGATTTCTCACAATCTGAAGAAGTTGAAGCAACAGTTGACCCAACTGTTTTCAAGGGAAAGAGACCTATGTCATCACCTTCTCCTGTTATAATTCATGAAAATTTTGAAACACTCCGAAGTAGTTCTCAAGACGTGATTCTCAAAGAGATTATAGAACGTCAGAAAATATAAGCAATGGAGGAAGAGGCTTCTCTGAAGTTAGCTAAAGAACTACTGCTTGAAGAAGCAGGAGAAACAGGTACTGAGGTGCAAACACCAACAAGTCAACATGTCAACATATTAGAACTTGCTAGTAAAAGAGAAGCTGAGTGGTATGCCAAAATGGCTAAAGGTGAAGCAAGTCTAAGGGAGTATCTACAGAAAACTATAGGAGAAAAAGACACTACACATAGAGGCGACGAAAGTAGCACTCCTCTACTTTCTCAAAGACCCGTGAAAAGACTAAGAATTGTTGGCGCCTCATCATTCCGCTCCTGATATGCTCCCACCAGCTGACGATAATGCCTTGTTAAATCTCCAGCTTCCAAAGGGCATAGTGTTTGTGGAAGGAAGGGTCTTAAGTAGGCCTACTGGGATCTTCTACACTTCAAAGGATGGGGATGAGAAGTTCTTCCGTTTAGGCAAGATCGATAAGGCTTCTACTCATTTCTTAACAAACATTTGGAAGATTTGTTCCAAGGATCCCAGTAATATCAACTTCTTAAGGCAGATTGAGCAAGAGTTAGCCAAGCCACACCGAGCCACTTAGTCCAGTGTATGTTCCAGTTGTGAGCGAATGTATTATTAATGTTTGTAATAGTGGCTTGTTATGTTCGATCAAATAAAATTTCTACTTTTGTTCAAGTTTATAATCTATTCAATTTTAACAATTTTTCCATATGCACGACGATTCTCTCACGACTCTTACTCAAACTATTCCCCAGTTAAAAGCTCTAACAACATTTTTAACTTGACGATCAATCTCATGCTCATTAGTGGAAATGACTGCTTCAATATTCTCTATCTTAGAGAACACTCCTACATCTCTTCCGTCCAACTTCTCCAAGTTAATTACTTAAACAACTTGTAGTTAAATCTTCTCATTTGTTTTCTCTTCCTCGAGAAATTTTGTTTAGGAAAGAAAATTCATATGAACTTACAATATATGCGTGAATTAGGAATTTATTGTACATATGCTTATATTTAATCATAAGAGAACTTTCACAACACTAGGCATTTAGCGCGGTTGGCTAAATGCGCGAAAGGGTGTGGCCTAGACCCAGGTTCGATCCCGGGGACGGCCGATTTCACCATTTTTATTTTTATTTCTTTATTGCATCCAATTACTATTGCGAGTTATATATATAGATTGTGCAATATATATTCATACTAAGGTTATCGCATTCCAATTACCCGCTCTACTCCAATCAGTACCCTATCATTGGTCTCATTAAATTATTCTGATAAAGTTATTCAACTTTATCTCATTCAATAATGTTAAATAATTGGCTTTATTGACGAGGAGTTATTCTTTGTCGGCCATTTTGAAATTTATTGCTCTCTGACATCATTGCTTACATTATATAAGCAGACATCGTAGCAAAATAATATATTTTTACTCTACTCGTATCATCTATACAGAAGAACTCATATAATCACTTAATTACTTAACTTCTCATGACCATTATGTTTGTCCTTGTTCTAGCCATCACCTTGAACACAAGCTAATTATTACTAAATTAATCTTAATATTCATAATAATAGCATTTCCAATCATTCGTTCGCACTAGATCACATAACCATTTCATAGTATTTTACTCATTTAACTACCATAGTTTCCAAAAATTATTGTCTCATCCTATCAATCAATCATAGCTATAAATTTGAACTTAGTCTATAGTTCATAATAAATCATTGGTCTACAATTATAGATTATAAGTATCTAAGACCTTAATAAGCATGTATTCTAGATGTTATTCTCATACTGTTATTCCAACAATGACTGATAATTGTAGACAATTATAAGTAATATAGCTTAGACATGGGCCATCCGGTAATGCTTATAATATAGGGCATACCATTGGACAGCCCATCGCATTACTAACCCGTTCAAAATACCCTATGCCTGTACTACCATTTCTATTAACATAAAATTCAAGTCCACACAATTCACACTTGAATATCAAAATTGGCCTTCAAGTAATACACAATTTCCACATCAAGTTCTTATAAATCATTGCATGAATATAGTTATCTCTACAGGGATATTATCATGGCAATAATCTAAGGCTTCAACAATCGTACAATTTACAATCAACAATACAATCACGAAAACATTCAACACTATATAAATAAAAGGGTCAAGTCATAACAAGGTGGGTAAAGCATAGTCCGAATTTTAACTTCAACATTCGACACATTAAAAGTGTTTGTATACAGGGTGTACCATCGGCTAACCCTCCACACCGTTAATATATTGAATGGATGTCAAAACTCGGTACCGATATGTTCTCTAAGTATTGGTCGGGTATGTATACAGGGTGTACCATCGGCTAACCCTCCACCTAACCAACACTCATTAAACACACCGGGTTAGCTACTATACTTTATCCACGAGGCGCAATCCATGAGATCATTAACTTTATATGACATAGGATAACCATAGATTTGTTGATCAGGCGCCTCTAGGGTTATCGAATGTTATACTCCATTAATGTCATCATTTCATTTTGTTGGGGGACAAATAATAAATGCATCCAAGATTCCACACACATCAACGTTTATCACAATAATTCCACAATTCACGGTGTATCCCGACACTATCATATACGTCCATCAAGTTGTCACATAACAATCAAGTCATCAAATCATAAGTACCCTACGAACTCCGTTTAAACAATTTTCATGCATCATACAGTTCACGTTGCACACAAAATTCCCTATCATGCATGCTAATATGAAGTGTGGGTGCAATGGCTATAGACTAGGTCAATCCACCTAGCTCTCTACAACCACGTCTCTGATACCATTCTGTAACACCCCAACATGGCGGAATCATGGGGTATCACGTAAAAATAGCACAGCACGACATGGAAATTATGTAGAGTCAACTATATGAAAACATAAGATCGAAACGATCCATAAACTCATACAAACATATACATTCATCAACATTCATCAAATACACGTTCAATCAATAATAAAAGGAAGTTCGAATCGATAATAAATGATCCTAATAGTAACCCATTAAAGGGAGAATAAGGATCACGGATCCAGTAGTCCAAAGCTAGTCCAATTCTAACAAGCAAGCAATGCAATCATCCATTTTGCTTCTGATTAACTTGATTACCTGAAAAGTGTACTAAAGAGCGTCAACATAAAGTTGGTGAGTTCGTAGGGACAATTAACAAGGAATAAACCGTGTCGGATAACAACCGTTAACAATAAGTGAGGATTAGGAGAACTAATCACATCCAAGGATAACCTATAAGGTTTCACATTATCACAATTTAATACAAGTCAACATTCAATAATAACGATTCCATATAACGTTCAACAACGTTCCATAACAATCAATAACGATCAACAACGATGCGGCTTACATAGTTAATAATTAACAATGCGCTAACGGTGCGACTTACATCGTAAACAATGCGCTAACGGTGCGACTTACATCGTAAACAATGCGCTAACGGTGCGACTTACATCGTAAACAATGCGCTAACGGTGCGACTTACATCGTAAACAATGCGCTAACGGTGCGACTTACATCGTAAACAATGCGCTAACGGTGCGACTTACATCGTAAACAATGCGCTAACGGTGCGACTTACATCGTAAACAATGCGCTAACGGTGCGACTTACATCGTAAACAATGCGCTAACGGTGCGACTTACATCGTAAACAATGCGCTAACGGTGCGACTTACATCGTAAACAATGCGCTAACGGTGCGACTTACATCGTAAACAATGCGCTAACGGTGCGACTTACATCGTAAACAATGCGCTAACGGTGCGACTTACATCGTAAACAATGCGCTAACGGTGCGACTTACATCGTAAACAATGCGCTAACGGTGCGACTTACATCGTAAACAATGCGCTAACGGTGCGACTTACATCGTAAACAATGCGCTAACGGTGCGACTTACATCGTAAACAATGCGCTAACGGTGCGACTTACATCGTAAACAATGCGCTAACGGTGCGACTTACATCGTAAACAATGCGCTAACGGTGCGACTTACATCGTAAACAATGCGCTAACGGTGCGACTTACATCGTAAACAATGCGCTAACGGTGCGACTTACATCGTAAACAATGCGCTAACGGTGCGACTTACATCGTAAACAATGCGCTAACGGTGCGACTTACATCGTAAACAATGCGCTAACGGTGCGACTTACATCGTAAACAATGCGCTAACGGTGCGACTTACATCGTAAACAATGCGCTAACGGTGCGACTTACATCGTAAACAATGCGCTAACGGTGCGACTTACATCGTAAACAATGCGCTAACGGTGCGACTTACATCGTAAACAATGCGCTAACGGTGCGACTTACATCGTAAACAATGCGCTAACGGTGCGACTTACATCGTAAACAATGCGCTAACGGTGCGACTTACATCGTAAACAATGCGCTAACGGTGCGACTTACATCGTAAACAATGCGCTAACGGTGCGACTTACATCGTAAACAATGCGCTAACATGTCCATATCAACAATTCAATCATACAATCAATCAAATCAACAATCAACAGTAAACAAACATGTACACTTTTCAGCCCGAATCTCAATTGAGTAGGGAGGGTTTACGAAACTCACCTTATTCTTGATAATTCAACAGCAAAGTAGAAGAGATTGATGTAGTCAACGATGACGAGTGAGTCAACTGGCCACGTTACGTATTCCCTAATTTCAATGTTAATTGATTTATATTCGTGCTAAATTCCAAATATAGACATACAACTATAAGGTTATCTTTTTAATACGCTTGTCAACGTAATTTACTTCCTGTGTTTTTATAAGTCTTTGAATTTATCTTTAAGTATCATTTCAAGTATTTTCTAAATGAAAACTCATTTATGTTGCAAAAATTTAAAAGGACCAAATTGTCATTCTTGAAACTTGAGGAACTAAATTGTCAATTTGCATTTGTCACCATAATCATAACCGAGTTTTTAACCAACCCATCATAGCGTGATTACTATATTAAAATATGTTTCTTAATCAATCAATTTAATAATTAATTTGACATGTTTTGTAATATCAGGTTGTTTAACTTTTTAAATCGATAGTGATCTCCCTATTTGTCAAATTTTTCGGTTTAGTTAATGGCCCACTCGACCCGTTTTAATACTCCTTCAAACATTCATTTACGGAACATCATGTCATTGCCATTTATTTAAGTTCATGAGTGGTTTTATCCAATAAATTTTCATTAATTAGTTACCATCTAGAGTCACATTTACATACTCTTTTATATATCATACGGAGTATTATTCTTATAAATGGATTACTTAGTTATGATTCATTCTTTTTCCTATACCACTGTTATATGTAAATTGTATAGCTTGATTATCATGCACGCAAGATGATCATAAATTTGTGTATATGTTTCAGAAAAAACTTAAGTTGTTTAAGCTTCAAACAAGAATGAATCGAGATAATAACCTTAGATAGCCGGATGACCAGGTTCGTGAGATTGTTTAGACGACCGAATAAGCTGCTGGGTCACCATTAGAAACTGATTTTCAGTTTGTTACGAGCTTGATCAAAAGGAAGAACAATATTTGAAAGATTACAAACATCGAAACATACTCGAAAAGACTTCGAATAGTTTTAGAAAACTCCCTGCGGTTGCTCCATCTTGATGACTACCGTAGTGATGGAGAGGTGCAACATGGCTCTTTTTGAGAAAGTTCATACTCATGGGTTTACAAAGAAAGAAGAAAGCAAGAGTTTGTATGGATGTATATATATATACTATGTGTTTATGTGTATATATATATATATATATATATATATATATATATATATATATATATATATATATATTGTGTATTAGATGAAGTTTTAAATGCATTAATTTATATATATATATATATATATATATATATATATATATATATATATATATATATATATATATATATATATATATATATATATATATATATATATATATATATATATATATATATATATATATATATATATATATATATATATATATATATATATATATATATATATATATATATATATATATATATATATATATATATATATATATATATATATATATATATATATATATATATATATATATATATATATATATATATATATATATATATATATATATATATATATATATATATATATATATATATATATATATATATATATATATATATATATATATATATATATATATAAATTTCCTAGGAAACTAACATTCATTAGAAGTTAGATTAGATATAGATGTCGACATATAAATATTTTAGGATCTTTAGTATAGATATTTATTATTTAGTAGTATAATATATCCCTTAATTTACACACCTCTAATGCCTATTATTTTACTAGCATTTACAATATTTCTAGCTAGTTGATTGATTCAAAAATTATTATAACAAACAAAAAGAATCACGGGTGTAAACCTTTTTATGAATTATCATACCAATAAATCCAAAACATGGATAAATCATTTCATATAAAATAAAGGTTGTGTCGGTTTTTGTCTCATTAAAACCATTATTAGTTATTCACCGACACTGTTTACCGTACATTATACCTAAGGTTTTGTATATACGTTTTCCCTGTTAACATAGTTACTCAATTATCGTTTATAATATATTTTCCTTATCACATATGGGCCAATATCATGGTCTTGCAACATGGGCTTAATTCTAGAAATCCAATTATGACATTATAATTGGCCCAATTTACAGATAAATGAACACAATTAGGCCCAAAGTTTTTATTTATTCAAGTAGTTAATTAAATTACAAGTACAGTCAAATGGGTAAAAATTATGGATGTTACAAAAACTTAGATCAACTAATTACAAGGTATTATCATTTGTTAGCAGAGTTGCAAGCATTTGAGGTTACCTACTCTGAGGAAAAAAAAGTCAAGAAATTTTTGAGTTCCTTGCCAGAAAAGTGGAGTAATTATATTACCACTTTGAAGGAAAAAGCAGATTTCTCTGATATGTCTTTGACTCAAATAGTTGCTAAGTTTAGGAGACAAGAAATGAAACTAAAAAGGAGGGAAGCAGGATATAATAATGCTCAGATTCCCGAGCTTTATTACGGTAGGCCTACGATTGTAAGTCCAGGTTCCCCTGAAGGAAGCACAAGGGCATTCCTGAGTGAAGATGTTGACTTACAAAAGATCTCGTTTGACTTTGAGGGGAACATATGTCTTGTTTCAAGTCAGAGTGACAATTTAGGAAACCGTGGATATCCTACCTCCAGTGCTAGTTCCACCGTGCCTATAAGTGTCAAATGTGCGGAAAGTCACTTATCCATTCTTGCGTCATTTATGACATCATATGAGCAGTTTATCCAAGGAAAGGTTCAAGATCCGAGTCTTATAGAGGAAGTCTATGAGCAGATTGATCCTTTAGACTTAGAAGAGATGGATCTGCAATGGCAAATGACTATGCTAACTCTTCGGGCTAAATGGTTTTTATCAAGAACAGGGCGAAAGGTCGTGGGTTCCAAGCTTTGCTTTGATAAGTCAAAGATAAAGTGTTAAAATTGCAAGGGATTTGGACACTTTGCTAGGGAATGCCAGAGACCTAAGAAGGATGATAGGTCTATTGTGACTCGTCAGAACTTCAACCAAGGTGGAACAGCAACTCCTTCAGGTGCTTCACAATGAATATATTTTCAAGGGTGAAGTTCGAATGCTAGTAACTCTTCTCAACAGTTATCAAGGTTCCATGGTTGAAAGTTCAAACTCTAATAACCAAAATGGGTCAAGAGCGTTGGTGGTTCAACAACAGAAGGTTCATATGACTGGGGTTCCATTGTCGAAGAAACCAACAATGCTTACCTGGTTGAGATTAGTTCAGATGTATCATAAGATTCAGAATCAGAGACTCAAGAAAGTGATGACACAAGACCATTCAAAAACCCAGAAAAATCAATAGTTGTGAGCAATTCAAACAAAGTCAAAGATCAAAAGACAATGTCGGGTCTAGTGAACTTCATGACGAACTTAACTATCACAAATAATCCAGTTTCAGTAGTAAGAACTGAAAACATGTGGAATATCGATACAGGGTGTTCTATTAATGCCACTGGAGATAGTAGTGTTTTGTCAGATAAGATTTCTGATGTTCAGGTGAACTTTGTCGGACCTGCTCAGGGGATCGCAACTGGTCATGGTAAAGTGAGCGTCACTAATCTTCATTTTGACAAGGTGTATCATATTGTATATCTTAGTCAAAATCCTTTGAGTGTCAGTCAAATGCATGATGTATGTCATAAATGGGACAGGGATCACAAAATTGTTCCTCGGTTGGTTTCTGAACCCTCCAGGGTTGATGAGACATCAACAAGCAGATGAGAAATTCTGGAAGAAAACGAGACATTACATTTGAGACACTCAAAGTCAACTCCATTAAATCCTGTGAAAACAATGGATGAAGTTTTGGAAAGACTTTCGTGCATTGAAGAGATGACTAAGTATGGAATTCCTATTACGGAAGAAAATCTCAGAAGTTTTAAGACGAAGAAAAATGTCAAAAGGATTTCCTGCTTCATATGTCGTACGAAGGGTCATGTTGCTAGTAAGTGTCCAAGTAAAGGAACGAATAGAGATTTGACTCATTCAAGGTCAAAAGCTTCAGATACTAGGATATGCTTAAGCAATGATGATCATTCTTCAGACAATCTATCCAGGATTAATGAGAGAATTCTGAGAGATAATTCTCAGAAAGTGAAGGGAAACGATATGATGAAAGAACAATACAGAAAATCAACTAGAGATCCCGTTGGTTCTTTTCAAATACTTTCCAGACATTCCTTGTCTACTCAAAGATCAAAAGATCTAAAGAAGAAATCAGTTGAAGAATGTCATTTCAGACAAGTATATAATCATGCAACTTCTTCACATTACCCTTCTTCAATTAAAAGATCAGAGAACTCTGGCACTAGATATCCTTCAAACATACATGGAGTGAGATCATTTGCCAAGCCTACAGAGTATCACAGTACTTATTATGATCGATTTGCTGGAAGAAGTGGGAATGATTTCAGATCAACATCTCAGAGCTATATATTGGTAAATCATCTACTGCCTCTCAATACAAACAGGATGCAGATAATTTGAATCAATTGAATGAGATTTTGGGTAAAGGAGGATGGGGAGAATTTGCATATTGAGATGATTCGGGAAGAATCCGGACAAAAAGTGTCTGGGTTCTTGACGAAGAAAACTAGTTCCCTTCATTTGTGCGAAGGACACAGTCAAGGAGGACCATGCATTTTCGGTGATCGGTGACTGAGTCCTAGGCACATCTTAATTAGATAACATAGTGGGTTATCGTACTTCTATTGTGTTTACTTCATTATAAATCATTGTGCAAGTCCTATGTATGTTATTTATAATTTGTTTATAAAAGAACGTATTTGGGAAAAACGAGTATATATAAAGTGCTACTTTATTTTATGCTTGTTAATAAATCATTTGAGATAACATGATTATTTATATAATGGTTGTTATCCGATGATCAATATGCAAATTTGATTTATTTATGATGGTTACACTAAGGCCTTTGATCGATCGCATTTCTAGTTGCTAGTCCAGTTGACTGGAATGAGTAACCCTTAGTTACCATCTCTCAAGAATCATCTTTTATTCAGAAAATGTACACAAAAAATATAATAATGGTTTAAGGGGGAGTCGTTACTGCAAGAGAAATGAAGACAACATGTGGCATTTAAGTTTACTCATTTGCTACATCCGATCTACTTTGTAAGTAATTATTCCTTCTAAAGCCACTTTAGTGTACCAAAACAGTTTAAGGGGAGTCGTTACTGCAAGAGACATGAAGAAAACATATGGCATTTAAGTTTACTCATTTGCTATATCCGATCTTTTGCAGTAATTGCTCTTTCTAAAACTCTCTTAAATATACCGGATTAAGCATGACTGTTTTAAGATGGGTTAGAGTAATTTTGATTCTAAAATTACTGTGATCGATTTTGTTGGTTTTATGCTTCGTAAGGTATATTGCAAGGACCGTATTAAGCATGATTATTACAAGATTTGTTAGAGTAATTTTTATTCTAAAATTACTGTGATCGATTTTGTAACTTTATGCTCCGTAAGGTTCTTGCTAATAATAAAAGGGTTCTATTGCACGAGAGACAAGGCTAGTTAGGGTATCTGGTTTCCAGGGGGAGTTAGTTGTGTTCTTTGTGAACACTGAATAAATGTGTTTCGTAATAAGGGTATAGTGTAAGTATAGACTAATATGAGTGTGTTTGGTACACCTTGAATTAAGTCTTGCATGTAAATTGCTCGAAAGATTAAGTGAAATACTTAAGGTTTCAGTCACTGAGTTGATGTACTTAACAGATATTTTGATTTGCAATTTATTTTAAATAATTGAATCGAAGATACTTAATGTGTGAGCTAACATGATAAAGGCTTTGATTCTAAAATTACTGTGATCGATTTTGTTAATTTTATGCTTCGTAAGGTATATTGCAAGGACAGTATTAAGCATGATTATTACAAGATTTGTTAGAGTAATTTTGATTCTAAAATTACTGTGATCGATTTTGTTGGTTTTATGCTTCGTAAGGTATATTGCAAGGACCGTATTAAGCATGATTATTACAAGATTTGTTAGAGTAATTTTGATTCTAAAATTACTGTGATCGATTTTGTTGGTTTTATGCTTCGTAAGGTATATTGCAAGGACCGTATTAAGCATGATTATTACAAGATTTGTTAGAGTAATTTTGATTCTAAAATTACTGTGATCGATTTTGTTGGTTTTATGCTTCGTAAGGTATATTGCAAGGACCGTATTAAGCATGATTATTACAAGATTTGTTAGAGTAATTTTGATTCTAAAATTACTGTGATCGATTTTGTTGGTTTTATGCTTCGTAAGGTATATTGCAAGGACCGTATTAAGCATGATTATTACAAGATTTGTTAGAGTAATTTTGATTCTAAAATTACTGTGATCGATTTTGTTGGTTTTATGCTTCGTAAGGTATATTGCAAGGACCGTATTAAGCATGATTATTACAAGATTTGTTAGAGTAATTTTGATTCTAAAATTACTGTGATCGATTTTGTAACTTTATGCTCCGTAA
>CM067170.1:149886597-149937467 GCA_034093135.1 Erigeron breviscapus | reverse complement strand
TTTTTTTTTTTTTTTTTTTTTTTTTTTTTTTTTTTTTTTTTTTTTTTTTTTTTTTTTTTTTTTTTTTTTTTTTTTTTTTTTTTTTTTTTTTTTTTTTTTTTTTTTTTTTTTTTTTTTTTTTTTTTTTTTTTTTTTTTTTTTTTTTTTTTTTTTTTTTTTTTTTTTTTTTTTTTTTTTTTTTTTTTTTTTTTTTTTTTTTTTTTTTTTTTTTTTTTTTTTTTTTTTTTTTTTTTTTTTTTTTTTTTTTTTTTTTTTTTTTTTTTTTTTTTTTTTTTTTTTTTTTTTTTTTTTTTTTTTTTTTTTTTTTTTTTTTTTTTTTTTTTTTTTTTTTTTTTTTTTTTTTTTTTTTTTTTTTTTTTTTTTTTTTTTTTTTTTTTTTTTTTTTTTTTTTTTTTTTTTTTTTTTTTTTTTTTTTTTTTTTTTTTTTTTTTTTTTTTTTTTTTTTTTTTTTTTTTTTTTTTTTTTTTTTTTTTTTTTTTTTTTTTTTTTTTTTTTTTTTTTTTTTTTTTTTTTTTTTTTTTTTTTTTTTTTTTTTTTTTTTTTTTTTTTTTTTTTTTTTTTTTTTTTTTTTTTTTTTTTTTTTTTTTTTTTTTTTTTTTTTTTTTTTTTTTTTTTTTTTTTTTTTTTTTTTTTTTTTTTTTTTTTTTTTTTTTTTTTTTTTTTTTTTTTTTTTTTTTTTTTTTTTTTTTTTTTTTTTTTTTTTTTTTTTTTTTTTTTTTTTTTTTTTTTTTTTTTTTTTTTTTTTTTTTTTTTTTTTTTTTTTTTTTTTTTTTTTTTTTTTTTTTTTTTTTTTTTTTTTTTTTTTTTTTTTTTTTTTTTTTTTTTTTTTTTTTTTTTTTTTTTTTTTTTTTTTTTTTTTTTTTTTTTTTTCTTTGTTTTATGATGTTATATGTATTAAATTTAATTATTATTTAAAATTATGTATTTCTTTTTTATTCGTTCTTTGCTTGTACATAACAAAGGAATTTATTCTCAATCCAGATACTCATTCCATTTCCCACAATTTTCATTTTCCATTAAATTTCCAGTTTCTTAGATTCTCTCATACGAAACAGTAGTTGAGATTTAAATCTATATTCGCGTCTAATTTATTTTTAAAATTTAAGTTAAATAACGAGTTATGATTTCAATTGCGATCACCCCTCTTTTTTTAGATTTTGGTCTTTAGAAAAAATCAATTTTTTTTCAAAGCCGATTTTGAAATTAACAAGTTATAATCACATTTCACTTTAATTTATAATTTATCTAAATTATTAAGTGATCATTGATCAATCTGTACTAGTCATTTTTGATACCATAACCAACATATGAAAGGGGTTACCGATCTAAACCTTGGCAAAAATCGACTTTACTGACTTTTATTCTTTTGTATCTTGTTTTATTAGCAAAAACTAGAACTTTACCGCCCCGCATTGCAGCGGGTTTCAACATATATACACAATTACACACGCATGTAAATACTTGCAATTAAATGAGCAGAAAGTATGAAGTTACCTTAACTTGCTTCACAAAACTTATGTAAGGATGATATATACATAACGATACATACATTACAAACGCGTATTATAAAAGCAGAAGACTTCATCGTTATGCCGATTCCAGAATGCGACTATTAGGCTGCATAAGAATGAAAATGTATATGATTAGCAATCATAAGCAGGGTAGTCTTAATTAATGGGTCAACAGTTGGTATATTTTGCAAGTTATTACTGATAAAATAGTATACCCCAAGTATAGAGAATTTCGAATATCATGGCATAAAAATACGATTATGGTTACATGTATTGTACCTAGGATGTATACTGGTGTTATCACATAGCTCCAAATAGATGGTCTGAGTTTTTGTCCGTACCATTTTGTTGCCGTTTCTATGCAGCTTGGTACATTATTACTATCATTTGCCATTTGTTGGAAACATATAGATGACGGATAACCTGCAAGGAGCATTAATCAGCTTACAAATGAAATGGATTACTTATAGTCCTTAAGTTGCTATAAAAGCATACAAATGAATAATTAGTCAGCTATAATGCTATATATGATTTAAAAAAACATAATAGTTCATATAAACGTGTAGTTAGTCTGATGGTATTATGAAAATCGACTGTCATTAGCTTTCGAGATTAGTAAGTAAAGTTACTTGAGAATAGTAAATTGTAGTTGGGGCAATTTCATGTAAGCAGCACACTACGGAAAATTTTATACATGTAGGAGATTAAGATATAGACATGGTAAAAGTTACACTCGGGCGTTGCCCCGTATAGATAACGCCACATTCATAAGTATGCCTGCAATTTTTTAAGTGAAAGGATAATTATTTTCTTTATCGTGTTACGAACAAAATACATGTTACAAAACCATGTACTAAATCCATATGACATCAAGGTACATGTTACGGTCCCTGTCACCACGATATGTATTCAAAACCTACAAAATAAGGTAGTCTTATAACAGCAGCAGTAGCATTACAGTTTTACAATTATATTCAGCAACCTACAATGTACTGTGAAGTTACATTCACATAAGAAATATTAGCCTTTCAATGTAGGACTTTTATTCATGACAAACAATATTGGTAACTAAAAAACAATAACAAATCGAGAAGTTAACTTACTTAGAAATTCAGTTACTTATTTGTATCTAATTAACCTGCATTTGTATCAAAAAATTACGATACTTACGTTACTTTAGGGAGTGAACAATAGCTCTAAAAGTACCACAGAAAAATAGCTTTCAGTGATCTGCAGAAGTTCATTTTGTAACGATTTCATCAAATGCTTTCTGTAAACATAATGTATAGAACAGAAATGGAAAACAAATTATTCCAAGTTTATGTCCAACATCAATATGTTTTGGGGTTTCTTTATTAAGACGTAATTAAGATGAGTAACTAAAGTTAAACTTATCTAAAATTGATCCAAATTTTTTACCAAACCCAAGTTAATTGCTAAATGAGTTATAAGTAGAAAAAATCAACAACAGAGCAAAAGATATATATAAAAAAAGTGATGCATATGACACAAAAAAAAAAAAAAAAAAAAAAAAAAAAAAAAAAAAAAAAAAAAAAAAAAAAAAAAAAAAAAAAAAAAAAAAAAAAAAAAAAAAAAAAAAAAAAAAAAAAAAAAAAAAAAAAAAAAAAAAAAAAAAAAAAAAAAAAAAAAAAAAAAAAAAAAAAAAAAAAAAAAAAAAAAAAAAAAAAAAAAAAAAAAAAAAAAAAAAAAAAAAAAAAAAAAAAAAAAAAAAAAAAAAAAAAAAAAAAAAAAAAAAAAAAAAAAAAAAAAAAAAAAAAAAAAAAAAAAAAAAAAAAAAAAAAAAAAAAAAAAAAAAAAAAAAAAAAAAAAAAAAAAAAAAAAAAAAAAAAAAAAAAAAAAAAAAAAAAAAAAAAAAAAAAAAAAAAAAAAAAAAAAAAAAAAAAAAAAAAAAAAAAAAAAAAAAAAAAAAAAAAAAAAAAAAAAAAAAAAAAAAAAAAAAAAAAAAAAAAAAAAAAAAAAAAAAAAAAAAAAAAAAAAAAAAAAAAAAAAAAAAAAAAAAAAAAAAAAAAAAAAAAAAAAAAAAAAAAAAAAAAAAAAAAAAAAAAAAAAAAAAAAAAAAAAAAAAAAAAAAAAAAAAAAAAAAAAAAAAAAAAAAAAAAAAAAAAAAAAAAAAAAAAAAAAAAAAAAAAAAAAAAAAAAAAAAAAAAAAAAAAAAAAAAAAAAAAAAAAAAAAAAAAAAAAAAAAAAAAAAAAAAAAAAAAAAAAAAAAAAAAAAAAAAAAAAAAAAAAAAAAAAAAAAAAAAAAAAAAAAAAAAAAAAAAAAAAAAAAAAAAAAAAAAAAAAAAAAAAAAAAAAAAAAAAAAAAAAAAAAAAAAAAAAAAAAAAAAAAAAAAAAAAAAAAAAAAAAAAAAAAAAAAAAAAAAAAAAAAAAAAAAAAAAAAAAAAAAAAAAAAAAAAAAAAAAAAAAAAAAAAAAAAAAAAAAAAAAAAAAAAAAAAAAAAAAAAAAAAAAAAAAAAAAAAAAAAAAAAAAAAAAAAAAAAAAAAAAAAAAAAAAAAAAAAAAAAAAAAAACATGAGGGAATAAAAAAAAAAAAAAAACTTCTAAGAATGGCGTGACACCTCAATCACAGCAGCACTATAATTTGTATGAATTTATATCTTTCAATTGTGTAAACAAAAAGCCAATAGAGTGCATGATTAAAAAAAAGATAAAGAACTTACCCAAAAAAATCGAAAGTTGATTCTTTCTTAAATATGCATGATGGAAGAAGCCGTTTCTTTAGATATTAACAACAAAAGAACCTGTATTAAGAAGAAGGAAAAAAAATCATAAGCAAGAGATGATAATTAATTGTTAATTTAGAGTTTAAATAAAAAGAAAAACCTAATTAAAAAGAAAAACCTAACTTAAGAAGAAACAAAAGAATCTGTATTAAGAAGAAGAAAACAAATCATAAGCAACAGATGATACTAAATTGTTAACTTAGAGTTTAAATAAAAAGCAAAACTTAATTAAAAAGAAAAACCTTAGAAGAAAAATAAATCATAAGAATGAGATGATACCTAAGATGTGCAAGAGATTATGGTTAAAGAAATTTTGGTCAGGCAATTAGATTGAGTAATAGTGAGGATTGGAAGATAAGAAGGTTCAAGAATATGAAAGAGAAGACTGGAAAAGAAGGGGATGAACTCATGTAGCCGAGCCAAATTTTTAACCACAAAATTTAAGAAGTGATATAGGAATAAAAAATTATTAAAGTTGTGTTACTGTAGGTAACACAACTTTAATTGTTATATTTATTATATAATGTTAACATGATTTTAATTGGAGTACAAACATGATTGCTTGGTTATATGGAAATTGCGAACCATTTCTTTCTGGTATGAGTAATTTATATATTTAAATACCAATGTTTTTAAATCATGAGATTCAGCCAGTCAAATCGAGACTTTATATTAAACGGTTTAAACATCATGACATCTTTCAAATAGATTTTGAATCAGATCATACAGGACCAAAGAGGTGAACTACATCATAGCCACATATCTTCCGTTACAATAGCCTTAAAAACCATAAACCACAATGCCTCAATACTTATTAAAAGCAAAGGAAAAAATAACACTCAAACCTTTATGGTCGTGAACATATCCACCTTGGGGCTTCCACATCACCACAACAACTACCGGCCTAACCGATGACCGCACAACCCCGGGGTGGTTGCCTTCAATCTCGTCCACCCAAATACTATTACGCGTACTCTTACTCACTAGAACTACCTTGTCTATTATTTTCCCTTAAAATGGCCTTTGTCTATTTATTGAACATTTGAACCATGAGTGATCAAAAATATAACGAGGTGATTGGAGTAGGGATGGAAGAAAAAACCCGACCCAACGGGGAAACTCGATACCCGATTAGAATACCCAATACCCGAACCCGTTCGGGGAAGGGACTGGGCATGTCTACCCCGACTCGACCAGATATCAATACCTATATCTATATACTTATAAGTGATTAGTTTTGAATCTATATTCCACATTAGGGGTGTGCACGGGTCGAAACCCGGCCCGACCTGGCAAACCCGGCCCGACCCGCGACCCGTGAAAGCATGAAAAATGGAACCGTGACCCGGCCAGTGAAGGTCCGGGTCGGGTTCGGGCGGGTCACGGGTTTCCTTCACAATTTTTCGGTTTTTGGCTTCACCCGACCCGGCCCGGCCCGACCCGTCCAACCCGTGACCCGCGAATGCACTAAAAACGTGACCCGCGACCCGGCCTGTTAGTGTTTTAGGCGGGTCGTGTGAGTCCCTCGATAGCTACGGATCGCTCTCGAGATCGTCTATTGTTATGTCGTGAGTGCGGAATCCTCACGAGATAACTAGTTTGATTAGTTATCGTAAATATTGCTAATTATATCAATATAATCAGCCTTATGTGATCTATCTTCGTTTTCTATAGCTTAGAAGATTATCTTGTTAGTTCCTAACGAAGATTATCTTCGTTAGTTCCTAACGAAGATTATCTTCGTTAGTTCCTAACGAAGATTATCTTCGTTAGTTCCTAACGAAGATTATCTTCGTTAGTTCCTAACGAAGATTATCTTCGTTAGTTCCTAACGAAGATTATCTTCGTTAGTTCCTAACGAAGATTATCTTCGTTAGTACTAAATACCATCAACATCTATGCTTAGTTATTTTCCAAGTACTTTATGTACAAGAAACCTAACATATATTATGTTTGTACTTGTATGATATACATAACAAACATATATTATGTTTGTACTTGTATGATATACATAACAAACATCATATATAAACATATAAATAACACCAAAACATGTAATCAATCATTACTAAAACACGAAGTCCATAATCTATCAATTACATATAAATGAATAAGACATAATCAAATCTAAGTTGCTGTTGTCACATCAACATGCATCAACAAACTCCCCCTTGACAGCAGCATCTTCGATTTCTTCAGTCTTCAAAAAAAATCTTCATCATCCATCAAATAACAATCGTTTGCTATTTGCATGGATATTTTCATGTAAGCAGACTTGGAGAATCTTACGATATCGATCTTCTTCATTCTTCCAAAATGGTAAAAATGAGCATTCAGTATCGTATAATTTTCTCTGATCATTTCTTGAGAAGTTCACCAACTGCATTGGATCATACATCCTTCTCAACAATATCTTCTTCTTTGAGTCTGCATACATCTTGGCTTCACCAGAATTTCGATCAATCTCCCAATTATCCATTTTATCCAAGACATCTTGTGCCCATTTCTTGGCAGGGACTTTGATCATACATTTGATATCACGTTGAATATACTCAACACTTTTATCTGGCTTCACCACCTTCTTCTTTCGTCTTGGTTCAATATGAAAATTTGGTTTTTCAGAGTCTTTCATATTCGATCTCAACTTGAAATCTTCATGAAGATTCTTACTAACCACATCTGCAAGACCATAACCACTTGGATTGATAATCCTGTTATTTCCTAGTTCATGTAAGTCTTCTTCACACAAACTTCTGAAATGTCTCTCACGCCATGCTAGATATTGACAACCTTCTGGTCTTTTAAGAACAAACAGCTTCAGTTCTTCATCATAAAACCAACTCCAGATTATTGTCTTATATCTTGCAGCATCTTTATCTGAGATATGAGTCCAATACATGATGGGTTTCATAGTATCCCATGTGACTATATAATCATTGATTCTTTGACCAGGCACAAGTCTATCAATCTCATGTAGTGGATCATCTTCTCTGAGAGGTACAGGATAATTATTTGGATTAAAAGGTCTTGTCAAATTGATTTCCCAGTGAAAAGGAATCAATGCATCATCAATCCTAGCATATACCACGAAGTTTAAAACTTTAGCGGAGCTACTAATTGAAGTTTGAAGCATTCTTTCCTTAACTTCTTTCCTCTTTATCTCCAACTCTTTTCTTCTTTCGTCTTGGTTCAATATGAAAATTTGGTTTTTCAGAGTCTTTCATATTCGATCTCAACTTGAAATCTTCATGAAGATTCTTACTAACCACATCTGCAAGACCATAACCACTTGGATTGATAATCCTGTTATTTCCTAGTTCATGTAAGTCTTCTTCACACAAACTTCTGAAATGTCTCTCACGCCATGCTAGATATTGACAACCTTCTGGTCTTTTAAGAACAAACAGCTTCAGTTCTTCATCATAAAACCAACTCCAGATTATTGTCTTATATCTTGCAGCATCTTTATCTGAGATATGAGTCCAATACATGATGGGTTTCATAGTATCCCATGTGACTATATAATCATTGATTCTTTGACCAGGCACAAGTCTATCAATCTCATGTAGTGGATCATCTTCTCTGAGAGGTACAGGATAATTATTTGGATTAAAAGGTCTTGTCAAATTGATTTCCCAGTGAAAAGGAATCAATGCATCATCAATCCTAGCATATACCACGAAGTTTAAAACTTTAGCGGAGCTACTAATTGAAGTTTGAAGCATTCTTTCCTTAACTTCTTTCCTCTTTATCTCCAACTCTTTTCTTCTTTCGTCTTGGTTCAATATGAAAATTTGGTTTTTCAGAGTCTTTCATATTCGATCTCAACTTGAAATCTTCATGAAGATTCTTACTAACCACATCTGCAAGACCATAACCACTTGGATTGATAATCCTGTTATTTCCTAGTTCATGTAAGTCTTCTTCACACAAACTTCTGAAATGTCTCTCACGCCATGCTAGATATTGACAACCTTCTGGTCTTTTAAGAACAAACAGCTTCAGTTCTTCATCATAAAACCAACTCCAGATTATTGTCTTATATCTTGCAGCATCTTTATCTGAGATATGAGTCCAATACATGATGGGTTTCATAGTATCCCATGTGACTATATAATCATTGATTCTTTGACCAGGCACAAGTCTATCAATCTCATGTAGTGGATCATCTTCTCTGAGAGGTACAGGATAATTATTTGGATTAAAAGGTCTTGTCAAATTGATTTCCCAGTGAAAAGGAATCAATGCATCATCAATCCTAGCATATACCACGAAGTTTAAAACTTTAGCGGAGCTACTAATTGAAGTTTGAAGCATTCTTTCCTTAACTTCTTTCCTCTTTATCTCCAACTCTTTTCTTTCTTCCAAAGATGGGTCTTCAGGAGTTGAATCCCAAACATCATCAAACCCATAAGGTTTCTTGAACAGATTGATTCGTTTCAGAAAGAACCGGTGAAGAATGACATGCCTTACTCCGACGCTCTCGGCGTAAAGCACCAGGTACATCTTCTCGAGAAAAGTGATATGAATTATCACTTCCTGAAGCAGCAGGTACATCATGAGCCATCTTAGTTCGATGCTCATTACCAGAATCAGCAGCGACACTATCATATTCATCTGTGTCTGCTTCAACTACATCATCATCACCATCATTCCCACTATCAGAATCATCAGAATCACCATCCGAACTATCATCTGAACTCTCTTCATCCTCATGATCAGAATTGTCTTCATCATCCACTAACATATCATTCTCAAAACGAGATCGATAATTTGGATTAATCAAATGACCAAACAAAGGTGGATTATTTAGACCAGCCACATTTCGAGTATTGGCATCTAAATCAGCAAATATACGTAAAGGCCAAGCATGTGGTACATAGCGAGGACCTTGATCAAATACCAAGTTCGGACAGAAATGTCTAACTATCGCCATAACAAAACGAGGATATAATAGAAACCTATTCTTCGCCTTGGCATTGATTTGACCAATAAACTCATGAAAGAAGTATGTTGAAAACGGATAAGGTCGATTATAGACCAAAGCAACCATCTGCGAAGAAATCTGAGCAGAAAGCTGATCAAATCCAGCCTTACGATTGCTCAGACTTACTAACAACACGTAAGCAAGGTATCTCCAACGTCCTTGAAATCCACTCTTATCAAAAGGAAGCTTTATTTGACCAACATATCCCATTCTTTGAAAACACCTACGAATAAGGTCAAAATCATAAGCTACATCTACTGCGTCGTCTGATTCTTCACCCAAATGTAGAATTTCACGAAGCATCGCAGCATTAAAATCAAAAGTGATTCCTTCGACAGTTGCTCTAACAAAACTACGACCATTAACCATGACCTGATGAGCAGTCCTCCAGAAATCATCAATATACTGCCTAACCAATCTAGGTGAATCACAGAAAGCAAAAGAAAGCCTAGAACGAGCAATAAAATCAAACATTTCATGATAGCGTTCAGAATTATGCTGATCTGGATCCAGATTTAAGGCCAAATTGTGCTTCTTAAAGAACTGTCGTGGAGCAAGAGCCATTTCTGCAAAAACAAATCATAATTGAAAAACAATTATAGGATTAGCACAAGAAATGAATAGCAGTCTTAAATGAACTTAATCACTATCTTCGTAAGAACAAGTTTGTACTTAGAAAATTTTTCAAGATTCGTCATCACGAAACTTTCCACGATGCGACCCCTTTGACCTAATCCTGTACATAGCAACAACTCGTTAAAAGCAACTTGTTCATGCCTTGTACCAAAAAGTACCACCATCTAAAATCATCATCATAATGTAAGTATTTTACAAACATTATAATCTTGAATTAAAAACAGAACCCCAAGGTCTAAAATCAACCATTAACAAACCTGAAAATAATCAATGAACATATTAACAGCGATACCAACCACGACCATGATACGGAGAGTATTTCTCTAATCATTGAGATGCTTGACGGCAAACCATCTTGAAACACTTAAGTCCCATATTAGATGCCGTCTACAAAATTAACAAACAATGAATAGTCCAAAAATCCAATGAAGAACTTTATAAAGTTTCCGAAATCATGTCATAAGTCAAGGTACGAAAATCAAAAGAAACACGTATCAACACTGATTATTTTCACTAAATACATGAAATGTAAAGTAAATAAATACTCTAAAGACAGATTCATGTATTCTTCCTTCACGTGCTCATATTTGCATCACAATATTGTCATTTCACACCAAAAATCTTATCTCCACGATATCATCAGTATGAATAACACTGTATTGCAACAAAGATCAGCACTCCAACTTTATCTTCTTAACCTGAACACTGCACACTTACCAAAAACTCATTAACGCAACAAGAGCAAAGGCACAATAATGCAGAAAATTTTTCAAGATTCGTCATCACGAAACTTTCCACGATGCAACCCTTTTGACCTAATCCTGTACATAGCAACAACTCGTTAAAAAGCAACTTGTTCATGCCTTGTACCAAAAAGTACCACCATCTAAAATCATCATCATAATGTAAGTATTTTACAAACATTATAATCTTGAATTAAAAACAGAACCCCAAGGTCTAAAATCAACCATTAACAAACCTGAAAATAATCAATGAACATATTAACAGCGATACCAACCACGACCATGATACGGAGAGTATTTCTCTAATCATTGAGATGCTTGACGGCAAACCATCTTGAAACACTTAAGTCCCATATTAGATGCCGTCTACAAAATTAACAAACAATGAATAGTCCAAAAATCCAATGAAGAACTTTATAAAGTTTCCGAAATCATGTCATAAGTCAAGGTACGAGAATCAAAAGAAACACGTATCAACACTGATTATTTTCACTAAATACATGAAATGTAAAGTAAATAAATACTCTAAAGACAGATTCATGTATTCTTCCTTCACGTGCTCATATTTGCATCACAATATTGTCATTTCACACCAAAAATCTTATCTCCACGATATCATCAGTATGAATAACACTGTATTGCAACAAAAATCAGCACTCCAACTTTATCTTCTTAACCTGAACACTGCACACTTACCAAAAACTCATTAACGCAACAAGAGCAAAGGCACAATAATGCAGAAAATTCAAGTGAAAACGCACAAAATTAGGATTAACAATTACGAAATATTCAAGATTCTAATAAAAGATCAAGTGAGGTCATTCCGTTGTGAAACCCTAAAAATCACCAAGTTATTAATTAAATTCATAACTTGTAAACACTGAAACTTGTGAGAATTCAAATAACATTGACTTGTCACATAAGATTTAAAGGACTTGTCTATTTTAAGAACAAGCATTCTCAGCCATATATCTGAATACGTTTCCCATAAGAACATTGTATACTTTTAAGTTCAGATTAAAAGGAAACCTTGGTACTTTGTGCCTATCGATACATCATATAATGGTATCACTGAACTGAGCATTTTAAAGTACAATTAAGTAGGCTTAAAAGCTAAAGTATCGTCACGTCTAAACATGTAGTGCAGTAACCTAACTTTATTTATTATATTTTTGGATTTTCTATTTTTCAGATGTTTTTGTATTTTTGACTCTATCTATGTACGACTTAAACTACTAAGACACGAAAAGAAAATTTAAGTTCTTTGAGAGAAACTACTCGGCATTCTTCATACCATGATCGAGGAGCCTGATGTAAACCATATAGAGCCTTATCAAGACGATATACTCTATTGGGGAAATCTGGATCCTCAAACCCCTGAGGTTGATCGACATACACTTCTTCTCTAATTTCTCCATACAAAAAGGCACTCTTTACGTCAAGTTGATACACCTTTATACCTTGATAACTAGCAAATGCCAGAAATAATCGAATAGCTTCTAGTCTAGCTACAGGTGCAAAAGTCTCATCGTAATCAAAGCCTTCTTGTTGCTCAAATCCTCTAACCACCAACCGAGCCTTATTGCGAGTGACTACACCTTTGTCATCCTTTTTACAACGAAAAACCCATCGCGTAGATAAAGGAGATTCACCATGAGGTAAGTCAACTAAGTTCCATACATCGAGCTTCCTAAACTGAGCCAATTCTTCTTGCATCGCCTCAACCCATGACGGATCTTTAAGAGCCATTCCAACATTTTTAGGCTCAACCTGAGAGATGAAGCAAAAATACAAGTACCAAGTAATTGCCCCAGAATCCTTAACTTCAGCAAACATACTTGACAAATTTTTCCTATTCTGATTTCTCGTGCGAACAGAGGCAGAAGCATCACCAATGATTTGCTCTACTGGATGATCCTTGTTGACTCTTGATTGAGAAACCGTGTCTACAGTAAGATCATTTCCCAAGTTAGTCTGCACATGTTGCTCTGGAGTTTTAGGTTCCTCCTGATTTTCACCTTCCGTGTCGTCAGTATCATAGAAAGGATCATCAGGTAGAGGTATATGTAAAGGATCAGTAAGAACTTTAGGAGCAGTCTCTAAAGTAGAGTCTGCCTCTTTGGTCCCACTTGACTCTCCAGAATTAGAAGCAGGCTTAATGAATGGTGAGGAAACAGGAGAAGAAACAGGAACCGGCCCACCTTCAAGTGGATCATGAAGAGTAACTACATCTTCCACAATCGGAACACCTGTAAAAGAAACAGGACCACGAAAAGAGGTGAAGACACCATCATAATCGAAGTCATTAGCAGGACCAATGTGTACAGCAGGTTTATGACTGACAATGACCACATTTGTACCAAAATTTACTTTGCCAGTATTCTGATTGTACACACGCCGAATTGGTGTACTAGGTACATAACCTAAAAAGAAACCCTCCTCAGATTTAGAATCAAATTTTCCCTGAGAAAGTACTTTAAGAAAAGTACAAGGAACACCAAACGGCTCAACATTTTGCAAATTGGGCTTTTTGTTGTGCAAAAGTTCATAACAAGTTTTCTTGAACCGTTTAACTGTTAAAACCCGATTTAAAATGTGACAAGCTGTATTCACTGCCTCCCCCCAGAAAGTAACAGGAAGCCCTGAATCAGCAAGCATCGTCCTAGCCGTTTCTATCAATGTCCTGTTTTTCCTTTCAGCTACTCCATTCTGCTGTGGCTCATACGGTGCACTAAATTGATGTTGAATACCCTTGGTCAAGCAAAAAACCGTAAGAGTATTATTCTTAAACTCAGTGCCATTGTCACTCCTGATTCTCTTAACTTTAACTTCATGGACATTCTCAACTTGTCTAACAAAATCCATAAACCGGTTTGCGGTCTCGTCCTTTGTCTTCAAGAAAAATACCCATGAGTACCTAGAGTAATCATCAGTGATCACCAAACAGTAGAACATCCCTCCAATGCTTCTTACATTCACAGGACCAAAGAGATCCATATGAAGTAGTTCGAATGGTTTGGATATAGTGTTGTGCACCTTTGGTTTATGAGGATTCTTTTGTTGCTTGCCTTTTAAACACGGTACACATTTATCTTCCATCCCAAACTTCTTAACTGGAACACCATCAACTAATCCAAGACTAACAAGTTCATTCATCTTTCGAAAGTGGATATGTCCCATTCTACGATGCCAGAGGAGAGATTCAGATTCATTTGCTTTGCTCAACAAACAGAGGGGCTCCGTTGGATTATCAACACCTAAAACTAAGCCATAGATGTCTCTCTTCCTAGGAGCTCTGAGCATAATCCATTCTTCTGGAATAACGAAACCCGGCTTCAAGATGAATGCCTCCTTTTCTGTGAAATGAACATTGTTGCCCTTGTCACAGATCTGTGAGACACTCATTAGATTATGAGTAAGGTGTTCCACATAGTTTACTCTTTCTAGAGTAAGTTGTCCATTGACGACATCTCCCTGACCGGTGATGTTGCCGCCCTTGGATCCAGCAAAACAAACATACGACCCATTTATACCAGTATAATTGGACAAGAGTTTCCTGTCCCCTATCATGTGCCTGGAGCATCCACTGTCAAGGTACCATAAATGGATTGGTTTCCTAGGAACTCCCTGCACATAAAATGAGAAGAATTAGTTTTCATTGGGGACCCAAACCTTCTGAGGTTTGGGTCGACCCTTCTCATCTCTTAGAATCAGTTCAGTCCAATACCCATTGCTAGAAGCCGTGGGTGGAACATGATTCTCATCTCGTCTTCTCACAGGAGAAGACTTCTGACCTTTCGTCGGAGAAGGTCTAGGAGAATGAGGGCCATAAGAAGATCGAACACTCGAATGAATTTGATCATAAAATGAATTTTGACTTTTAGGAACAGAACGATCAGGTCGTGGAGGTGATTGAAAACGATTTGAATTCCTATGAACATTTCCTAAGGAACCTTTCAGTGGAGATTCACGTCGTTGAGGTATAGTAAACGGTTTTGGAGAAGATTGAACTTTAGCCTCATAAACCTGTTTATTATTACCCAACCCCCTTTTTCCTTCTGAAGTGATTGCCTTTGAAGGAGAACCTGATCTTCGAGGTCTATTAGGACATACACTATAAACATGACCCTTTTCATGACAAGCAAAGCAAGAGAGGACCTTGAACTTTTTGTTGGTATCTACCTTTTTATCGGTACCTACAGATTCATTATTAGCACTAGTGTCCACAGACTTACTTGTTTTTCTTGAATTTTCTTTTTCAGGGTCTTGTTTAGTTGGTGAAATCCTAGACTTCCTAGCACCATCTTTCTCATGTTTATCTTTACTTGAAGATCTCTTAAGAGCAGGCATTAGAATGTGCTTCAAAACCTTAGTTGCTTCTTCATTAACGACTAAGTTATCTTCAGATTTTCTAATCCTAGACTGCTTAGGTGATGGAGTGAGACGTTGCTGACTTAATTTCTTCATATCCTCAATAGCAACATCCCAGACTTTATCAATCCTCCTAGGGTCAATAGATTCTAATGGGAATTCTAACTCAGTATAGACCCTATTACTCTTATGAAGTGTAAAGTGTACAATACTGTCTTTCTGACCATAAGGAGTAGACTGATTTAAAGCAACACCTTTCAATTTCTCTTCCTTGTTAGGTTGAGAAGAAACTCCTTTTGACTCTTTTGTTCCCTCAGGCAACTTTGCCTCAGAAATTGAGTCTTTTGGTTTACCATCTACAACACTAGGTGGAAGTAGGACTTCAGGAATATTAGGTTCAACAGGAGTATAATTATTATTGAAAGGAGGAGGCACATCTTTATAAGAAATCTTAGCAGTTTCAAGACTCTTAGAGGAAGAATTCTCAAACTTTTTCATATGCATCAAAAGCTCAGAATGTCTAGCAGAATCAGATTTAGCCTTAAATTCCAAGATTTCTATCCTAGCATCAGCAAGTTCCTTTTCTACTGTAGCACACTTTCTAGCTAACAAGGAATAAGATTCACTACTTACTCTTTCTATGGCCACAGACTGATTGACTTTATCTTTCATTGCTCTAATGTCAGACTCTAAGGATCTAATCTTTTCTTTGAAGAATTTTCTTTATCATTTACAGTTAGACCCTTTTTAATTAATTTATCTCTTTCATCATGAGCAATATTTACAACAGATTCTAATTTCTTAATTTGTTCATTCTTTTGTTCAAGTTCATCAAACATGCGATTAACAATTTGCAAACATGAACAATAGTATGTAAAGAATAAGATACCTGTTGGTCTGCCTCTTTGCAATCTGCCATGTAGGCAACAAAGTCATCCACAGTCATGCCAGCTGGAATCTCAAAATCTTGCATCTGCTCCTCAATAGTCTTTTCACTCTTTTCTGTGGCAGAATCATCTTTAACCTCAGCTGCTTTCACCTCTTCAGTAGCTTTCACTTCGTCAAGGTTCTTGACATCTTCTAACTCACTGTCAGATTCGGAATCAGTATCATATACACCAGCAGCAACAGATTCCACATTCGAACTTTTAGTATTTTCATACAATTGCTCTTCACTGTGGTAGACTGTGGTGTCCAAGAAATCATCGGGAGAATCAACTATTTGAGCCATATCATCAAGAATTTCGGCCAAATAAGCATTATTGTTCTCATCATGTGGAAGATTCCAAACATAAGAACCATCTGGTTGAGCAGCTACTATAACCTTGTCATTTCCATTGACATTTGCAGTAGGATCATCAGTCAACAAAAGAGCTCTAGTAGAGTTTTGATTGAACGAACGATTATCACCTCTATCTTGACGTGTAGGAGTCACATTTGCCTCTCTCTTAGGCCGTTGACATTCTCTGGCAAAATGTCCAAAACCATCGCAGTTATAGCATTTCACCTTTGACTTGTCAAATCCTTGAGTACCTCCAGTAAGCTGTCTTCCTGTTCTGTTCATAAACTTCTGTACTCTCCTGGTGATCATTGCCAATTGCCATTTCAGATCCATTTCTTCAACATCATCTGGATCTATCTGATCGTAATCTTCATCAATAAGTGCTGGATCTGTGATTCTTCCTGCAACAAAAGCTTCATGTGCAGCACACATTGCAGCAAATACATTCATCCTACCCTCAGCTGATTTCATATTCATAGGCATGGACTTGTAACCAGCAGAAGAAGATGAAATATTTCCGAACTTCATATTTCCTGTCTTTGCACCGTCATTAGCCCTTTTACCCCTGTTACCAGCATCAGTAGCCATGAATCCGGAAGAATCATCTCCATCCATTTGTGTACCACAATTGTTTGTTTCACCAGTATTACCAACTCCAGAAAAGAAAGCATTAACGTCAGCTGTTGGATTTTTCATAGTGGCATGATAGAGAGATGGATCTTGTGTGAAGTTGTCTTGAAGATCCTTTGCCTTATCCTTCATTTCTCTGTTTCTTAGTGTAGATATTACTCCATCTATTCGAAGAGAAGCATAATCAGCTCTTTCTTGCAATCCATGACGAAATTCTCTGTAAGTTTTTGGCAAACCATCCAAGAATTTATCCACTATCTCAGTAGGAGTGTATTTAAGATCAAAATAAGCTAATTCAGCAAGAAGATGTTGATATCTCAGAATAAGATCTTCAACTTGTTCATTCTTTGTGGCATTGAAGCAATCAAATTGTTTCTTAAGCATTTTAATTCTGTTTTGCTTCAATAGTGGATCACCTTCACAATGAGCTTCAATAGCATCGAACAATTGCTTTGAAGTCTTGTATTCTTGTTTAGGAAACAAGTGCACCAACTCTTGAGGAATGCACATACGAAGTGTGGAAAGAGTCTTTACTTCAATGGCGTAGTTAGCCTTTTCTTCGCCCGTTAATTCTCCCACCTTGTATGTAGAAGTAACTCCATTCACAATAAGAGTGGGCCATTCATAACCTTCAGTGATCATGAGCCACATATTCAAGTCTTCTCGTTGAATGAAATCTTCAAATCGACCTCTCCACGCCCAAAGTCAGCTAATGAGACTAACTTTGGTGGAGAATTAGTACGCCCTACCAGATGATCATGATAAACTAGAGAATTAAGGTATTGGGCAACAGCATTGTTGGTTGAGGATGAAGAAGCCATAAGAGAAAAGTACTGTTCAAACGAAGATAAGAATTGAACGAATTTAGATTAAATTCGTAGAACAGAGTCAGTACGAAGATAGCTTAATTTCGTGGACAAAAATTCTGAACGAAGATAGCTAAGTTCGTAGACAAGATCTGAACGAAGATAAGTTAAGTTCGTAGACTAAATTCGTTTGAAGAAGATTTAAAACGAAAATGAAGATAACTTCGTTTTCTATCTTCGTTTGATGAATTTCGAACGAATTTGAGTTAAATTCGTTTTCTAACTTCGTTGAATAACTTCGTTTCGCTAAGTTCGTAAGGCAAACGAACTTAACGACAGAAAGTGTTCGGGAGGCTATTTTTGAGAAAATAACAATCAAACAAACGATCTCAACCCTTCGATATGATATCGAAAGGCTCTGATACCACTTGTGAGTCCCTCGATAGCTACGGATCGCTCTCGAGATCGTCTATTGTTATGTCGTGAGTGCGGAATCCTCACGAGATAACTAGTTTGATTAGTTATCGTAAATATTGCTAATTATATCAATATAATCAGCCTTATGTGATCTATCTTCGTTTTCTATAGCTTAGAAACGAACTTAGTCGTCTTGGTGTGTGTAATATCAACTGGATTCCTCAATTTAGGGTTTCCAATCGTTTATATATGTTCACGATCGATATTGGGCCTGCTGGGCTTTGTTCTTACGAACTTAGCAGCCCAGCCCATCAAAAACGAAGATTATCTTCGTTCGTTCCTAACGAAGATCATCTTCGTTAGTACAACTTACCATCAACATCTATGCCTTGTTATTTTCCAAGTACTTTATGTACAAGAAACCTAACATATATTATGTTTGTACTTGTATGATATACATAACAAACATCATATATAAACATATAAATAACACCAAAACATGTAATCAATCATTACTAAAACACGAAGTCCATAATCTATCAATTACATATAAATGAATAAGACATAATCAAATCTAAGTTGCTGTTGTCACATCAACATGCATCAACAGGTCGGTTCGGGTCGGTTCCGGGTCGGGTCACGGGTTTCGGTCCAAATGCTCATCCCTATTCCACATTAATATCAACTAAATTTGTATCTATGTTCAACAACTTGAATATTCGTTTCTCAAACCAAGCAGAGAGGCTGTTTCCATTTTCTACCTAAATGCTAGAAAAGACCCTCTAACCTTTGCATGAGATGATAATCGAACACATAATTTTTGTCTCCAGAGGCCAGGGCGTTTACTACTGATCCAACCATGCTCCTTATATGTGTTAATATTGATTGTTAATTAAAATTTTATATTTTTTTTTTGTTACCAAACAGGCAAACAACATAACCCATCCTCTTTCTAAATACTTATTTTCTTTCTCACTATTTTCATTTTCAATTACATTTTCATTCTTTATGATTCTCTTCTACCTAACACCCCTATAGTATTTATTGGCCCAAGTGTGCTAGCCTCATGCATAAGGCTTTCATCATCAGACCCTCTTGGCCTACACCATGGACAAACATTTTTCCGCCATGGGCTGCTGCTGAAGATATCTCGTCTACGGTGATGGACAATGGAGATGAGTTTATTGAATTGGTTACAGATTTTAGTTGCCAGAGATGACATGGAGTCGCTGCTAGTTTCCTCCATTTATGAATGCTAACCTGAAATTTCTCTGTCCCTCTTTAGCACACCTTCTTATCAATCTGATCACGTGCATGTCACGAGGACTGGGTCCAGTTTTTATTAATTAAGGATTAAGGACCACATTCGATATTCCATTACAACCCAAAGCAGCCAACAAAACTTGAATATTCTTTACTATGCCATTTTATAAAAAGAAAATGTATCCTTCAATGACTTCTAAAACAAACCTGTTTATTTTTATTTTTTAAGTACAGAGCAAGTAACTTGTGTCTAATATGATCACTCGAAGCATAAAAAAAACACTAAAATTGCATACCAGTAAATGAAGAAAGTAAGATGCGAGTTCATGCTTTAAGATACATCACGAGCAGATATGTATCATCTAGCCAAACACAAACAGAAGGCCTAGTTTAGAAATTTTACTTGCAGATTACATTTTCCACCATTTTAAAATTCTGCATATGGCTAAGATAATGTTCATATGCTCATTTTACAACAAATGAACAAAAGGTTTGGAAATTAGAACAGGAGCAGAATTTGCTAGTGAATTCAGCCCTGGATACCCATTGATTTGAGATATTAGGCAGGGTATGAAGATTTATGAGGTTCGGGTAGATCTTCAACATCTGCAATGTCTATATCTCCAACAGCAACAGCCAATGATGATGGCGTATCACACTCCCCGTTCAATGTCTCCTCATCTTCATCATTAGATGACACGTCTAAGGATCCTGTTCGCCTGAGTTCTCTTATTTTATGGAATTCGTCATAGTGATCCCGTCTCTTCTCCTTGAAGCTTGAACTCCTGCCTATTTCAGAGCTTGTGTCATGTTTTGATGCTACTTAATGCAATCAAAGATACAGCAACGGTAAGAATTTTTGAGATGCATAAGATAGGGTACAGGAAGAACCTTCATTATCTTCATCCATAGCATCTGCGTCATCCTCTGATTAGCTCCAGCCAGAATTAATGTTACTATTGGAAGACATCATATCATTGAACACAGAGGGGTTTGCTTCAGATTGCATACATTCATCATCCAGTTCACAGAAACTAGAATTCCGTTCAGGAGACAAAGATCCTACGTAGACAAGGGTTCAGTTAGTATAACCACAGCATCAGAAAATGTTGTCACTCAAACAAATACAGAACTAAGGATTTCATAACCACAAGGATGTCAGGTATGACTTGAACACAAGAGTTCTTCCCAAACCGTTTTCTGGTTGTTGAATAAAGCTCATTATAGTGGATAAGATGAATGCATAACTTTCATTGTGGTTTCAAGACATCAGAAATGTAACAAAAGATGTGGGTAGAACTGTCCATATTTAAACGAAATCTTTCGTACTTTAATCTGCGTTTTTATGTGAAAAACGGACAGGGTATCCTCTTCAGATCACTTGTTAGGCTGTTAGATCAAGTTTAGAATTTCATTTAACTATTTTTGTAAATTTTAAGAACATTAATCAACTCAGCAAAACAAATAGGTCAGGACAAGGTTTGGTAAATTCAACCTAATGCCTAAGAAAGTTGAAATAATGCAACATACATGAATTTGCATTGCAGATAGAACATCATCTTACCATCAATATCAGTCGTATGATGATAAGGAGTCTTTTACTGCTTCAAGAAAGATAATATAAGCACATACCTACTCAGGTCAAGAAACATATAGCAAGTTTAACAATCTACGGGGCTTGGATTCATTAAGCCACTGTTCACAATATAATGCAGATGTATGCAATAACAACCATAATAGCAGCAGTTGCATAAGTCTTAGCGTAATGAGGGTTGTATACCGTTATAAAAAGCACACCAATGTCAAACACATATTGGGCATTTCATAGGTCAAGACAAAAGATGGGCATATAAGTAACTTTGTTGGCTCACCAACCTATTGATGAAAGCGGTAAAAAAAGGTCATAGTCTAGTCAATTTTCTGGCAATTTGGGCAACTATCTATGGTCTTGTTTACTCAACTCATTCCAATGGGAAATCTTTTCCTTTTCATCTAAATGAGAAGTTCTTTGGTATTGCATAAGGTGAATAACAGCACTGGTAAACAAGTTGCCTGAATTTCCTTGCATCCTCTGATGGCTTCCCTTATATTTTTTGTTCAACTAATAGTTTCATTTTCTTTCGACTCCACCACGCCAATTAACTGCAAAAGTATTAAGACAGGCAATTGCCAAAACAGCATAACCTTGATCTGCTGTTTAAAAGATTCAAATTAAAACTAAAAAACAAGCCACCATTAAATTTAGAAAGTTCCAATTCAGTTCCATTACCTCATGGTATTATCTAATCACCAATAATATATTTCCTTTTATTGTTGGTATACTGACAAAGTTTTTTCGGTTGGGGATGGCTTTTGGTTAAAAGCTACAGGGGAGAAACATCGCTTCCATTTTAGTTGACCATCTTCATCACCTTAAACATATTGGTCAAGTCAATCTTGACCCTATGGGTGATCTGTCCAATTTTTCAGCATCTGAAACATGTAATGAACTACTTTCCTTGTACCGCAACACCTTTCAGTAGTATACTTTCTTTTTCCTTCTAGTTCCGTTTATATAGTTTATTTTTAATCTTGAAAAGGTAAAGATTGACACTCTAGATACAATTATGCCTAAACTAAGATTTGAACCCAAAACCTTTTAGTTGATGGGACACCCAGATACAACTAGGCCAAAGGCCTGACAAAACAATAAATAAGTCTTGCAATGTAATTTATTGTTTTGCTCAAGTTTTTCTTTGAAGGAGGACAGTATCAGAATCAATACGGAGAGATTGATGTTGTCTTATTCTAGAAACTTCTAATACGAGTTATTAGTAACGAAATTCTCTGAGAAACAAACAAGCTATTCCTCGATTAGAAATTCTTTGCTGCTTGTATTAATTGTGAATTACGTTTTTCATCTCATTTTTTAGTAGTATCTCCTTAATTTGACACCACCATAGTCCCAAACCTTCACAGCAAAAATGAAATTGATACTAAGGTCGCAAATTTTTTTAAGAAAAGGCCACCTTTACTGTAACACTATAGTAATTTCAGATTACAGCAGATATTTCATGTGCCTTCTAGGTTGCTAGTATGCATTACAAAGACCTGCTCTTGATTCAACCTCAAACAAAGAAAACAGGTTTTAGACCTTTATTATCAAGTACTTATGTTAAATAGAAGTATTTGGACAAAGTAGATAAATGTTATATCTACAGAGTGTAATATGGTTTAGTTTATTGCCTCGTCTAAAGGTCATTCTGTTTAAAGTTTTAACAATCTTCTACAATGACCAAACTAAGATCTGGAATATTGGATGTAAGGTCAAACGGACTGCGTTATGTAAAGAAGGTCCCTCTAGTCCAGCAAAACAAAACCGACACGACTTCATCATCATAAAACTATAAGAGACGAAGACGATCTTAATCAACAACAATACTCAATCCCACAGGTAATCAACGTACAATAGTGGTGCTATAATAACAGCAGATGTCAGGGAAGGTTACCTCGTGTCTCCCATTATGATTCAAAAGTGGCTCAAAGGGATATGAAAGATAGATGTACAGAGCGCGTGGTTGCACATGAACGGTTTGAAATGGCTGAAAAATTCGTGAAAGCACTATATGTTGTAGAAAAGAATATGAATGAGAGTATCTTGGAATCGAGGACTGAAGAAGATTTGTGAGCAGGTCAACAAATTTTCTAGGCCTAATTAAATCGTGCTAGATGTGTAATCAGTAGAAGTTAGTCATGATAACACCTAAACTGCCATTTTGTCATCATTACTTCCTTAACGCCACTTGGTGTTCCGTCTAATGGCTTAAGACCACTTTACCGAAAGATTGGTTAAGCAACATATACATTGCCGTTTCTCATATTCTTAGAATAAGCTTGTTTTTACATCAGAGATGATCACAAAATCTATATTGCTGTTATTATCTTGTTTTTTCTTCTAAATTTAAGGATTTGGGAAGACTTAAGCTCTAATGTTACACATCGGGCGACTTTGAAGCCATTTTGGTGCTTCCTTCTACAACATAAGCTGGTTGAATTTGGCTATTATGATTTACTTTTGAACAATACTATTGTTTCTGGCATATAAACATTTAGAAGGTGTTATGCACTGAAGTTACACTTTGGATGACTTTCAACCCGTTAAAACATCATAAATCTATAACATAATTCAAACACAGATGGCAAACAACTCCATTCTCACCCCATACTATATAACCAAGTTACCATACCATGAACTAAAGTCTAACCCATACATGCTTTTCAAGATCATTTATTAGTGACTCATATATGATAAATAATTAGCGAACTGTAATGTATTTGTAATCTATTTTTCAGAGATTAAAATAATAATAATATCCATCAAAAACCACGTGAGTAGCAATATGAACATCAGAGCGACAAAATCTTATGTATAAACCACTGGTAGCAAAATAAACATCAGAGAAACAAAATCAGATTCAGAGCAGCAAAACCACGTCGAAAATTCATTTACTTGCAATGTAAAATAATAAAAAACATACAGAATAAAATACAAGTTGCTTATATTGATCACTAAATGGTTAGATAATAAGACTTGGAAAGTCAAAATCTAATTACTGGGAAATTTGAGGGCAAGCCTAATTTTTCAAGGCTCAACAAAAAACAGGTTGTGCCTCATCAGATATTTCACACACTTGACCTCTAGAGATACATATATTGACTAATAGATGGTAAGGTAAGATGATAATACTTAGAATATAGAAGCCGACAAATCAGTACCAAGGGGGGTCCCAAAGTCCCTCCAATCAATCCACCTATCTTGGCCCCGTAACAACAACACGGAAACCAAGTAGGGTGTCCAGTTGACGGTGAAGCAACCGCAAGAAATCCTGATTAGCAGAACCCATGGGAACATCCTGTAAACAAGTTAATTAATTTAGTTACAATATTTGAAGTATTTACACTAACTAAAATAAAAAACTTACTTTATTAATTTAAACAAAGAAATTGTGGTCGATAATTTGATGAATTGATTAAGTCTAAGAAAGTCAAATGTGGTCACAGAGTTGTTGCTTCAGCTTAAACTCTGTGATGACATTTGACTTTCTTAAACTTAAATCAATCCGTCAATTTATTGACAACGATTTTTTTGTTTGATAAGTTTTACATTTTAGTTAGTCTAAATACTTCAAGATATTGTAACTAAATTAATTTTACTTGTCTACGGTTCCATGGGTTCTGTTGATCGGTATTTATGGTGGTTGCTCCTCCGTTAGCTGGACACCCCATTTACCATCCGTCTTGCTGTTACGGGGCCAAGATCAGAGGAACTTATGTTGGCTGCTGCACATTGGGACCCCTTAGTAGGGAAATAATCAAGTTTGTTGGTTTCTATATTCTAACTATTATAATCTTACCTTACTCAGTATATGTATTTCTACATGTCAAGGGTGTGAGACATCTTGTGAGACATTTGAGGCACAACTTGTTCTGGGTTGCTAAGCCAGAAAAAGTTGGGCTTAGTAAGGGTTTTTTTTTTTCAAAATAGTATAATGGGTAAAACTAATAAAAAAATGAAGCTTTATTTTTTCTAGCTATAAATAAAAGTAGTAATATTTTATCTTAACAAAGTGCAAGTAATTTAAAATTTAAATCCTTTTGCTCTTCTGTAACATTTTTGTGAATCTTTTTAAATATTGCGGAGTGTTGATTATTCACCCATGTGACCCAACCTCTTTTGTGAGTTTTTTTTTAACTAAAATGATAAATACTTTTAATTAATATAATGTTTAATTAAGTTTTATTAAATGTAATGTTATATATTTAAAAAATATAATATTTAATTAGGTTTTAACTTAAAATGGTAAATATTTTTGAAACTATGCTAATTAGGTAAATAAGTTTACTAGGTATACTAGTTTCAAATTTATTTTTTTTATTTGTGTAGTATCTGAACAACGTGAAAAAGGTCACCAAATGCTCTTAATAGTAATACTTTTCAAATGCATTCCCTTGATAAGCGGGGAATTTAGAAATAGCATTTCACTTTTATAAGATTAAAATGGCGAAAATATACTGTATCCGTCGTTTTTGCATCAAGAGAAGACATGCCCAAATAAACCAAACGATTAGAAGACAATTACAATACAAAAGAGTATTAATTAATTGTTCCACCTTTATCCGAATTCAAACTAAGAGCATCTTTAATGTTTGTCCATCGAAAGACAAGCATACGTGAAAGGAGTGATTAAGCAACATAGAACATAATCAATTAGAACCAAGTGGTAGCAAAATTAACATGACAAAATCTCGTATAAAAATCTCATAAACATCACTGGCAGCTCAGCAAAAGCATGTAGATAACTCATTTACCTGCAAAGGAGGATAATTAAAAACATCTCAATGTCTTGGTTAACAAAAAAAACACAAGTTGATAACAACTTACCAGGAAATTTGAGGACAGCCCCAAACTTGACACCTAACTTTCATGGCTCAGTTACTAAAAAGAGGTTGTAAAGAGGTTGTGCCTGATTAGCTTTCTCACACATGTGACCTACATATAATGATTGTAAGGTAAGATGATATGATACACTTGGAACATAGGAACTAACAAATCATACTACTTTCTTACCATAGGGGGTCCCAAAGTGCGGCAGCCATAGTATGTCCCACCAATCCAGCCCGTTAACTTTGCCCTGGTCACAGCGACTTGGATGGCAAACGGGGTGTCTAACTTGCGGTGCAGCAATCGCAAAAACTCCCATTCCGATGAGCTGCACCCATTGGAACATCCTCTGTAGACAATTAAATTTATTCCGAACCATCAATTTTAAAGCATTTAACACTTACTAGCCATTTTAAAAAAATCATACAAAGTCGAGTTGATCACGAAGTTGCCGAGTAACCCAATAGTTGCGCATGCGGTAGTGACAAACAATCAGCAAATGCAGATAACCATTTCTGTCATGTCGGTCATGATGCTCCTCAAGCTTTAACCAGTTGGACCACGTGCTCAAGGTTTTTAGAGTAAGCGTGATACCTCTCGACGCTCCAGAAGGTGACACGCTGCCGATTTGCAGGAAGCTGATCAAACTTGGCAAGTTCATCCGTGGATGATGGATGAACTTGCCAAGTTTGATCAGCTTCCTACAAATCGGCAACGTGTCGCCTTCTAGAGCGTCAAGAGTATCAGGCCTACTCTAAAAACCTTGATCACGTGGTCCAGCTGGTTAATGAAGTTACCTCAAGGCTTAGGAGCATCATGACCGACATGAAAGAAATGGCTATCTACATTTGCTGATTGTTTGTCACTACCGCATGGGCAACTATTGGGTTACTTGGCAACTTTGTGATCAACTTGACTATGTATGATTTTTTTAATTGGCTAGTTAGTGCTAAATGCTTCAAAAAAGATGACCGAAATATATTTAATTGTCTACACAGGATGTTCCAACGGGTCCGGCTGAACGGGAGTCCTTGCGGTTGCTGCATCGCAAGCTAGACACCTTGTTTGCCATCCAAGTCGCTGGTGTCGCTGTGACCAGGGCAAAGTTAACGGCCTTGATTGGTGGGTCTTACTATGCATACTATGGTTGCCGCACTTTGGGACCCCTATGGTAAGAAAGTAGTAAAATTTGTTGGTTCCTGTGTTCCAAGCGTATCATATCATCTTACCTTACAATCAATATATGTAGGTCACATGTGTGAGAAAGCTAATAAGGCACCACCTCTTTTTAGTAGCTAAGCCAAGAAAGTTAGGTCTCAAGATTGGGATGTCCTCAAATATCCTAGTAAGTTTGTTATCTAACCATTATTATCAATTTATGTTTTTTTTTTGTTAACCAAGACATTGAGAAACTGTTTATTATCCTCCTTTACAGGTGAATGAGTTATCTACATGCTTTTGCTGAGCTGCCAGTGATGTTTATAAGATTTTTTTATGAGATTTTGTCATGTTAATTTTGCTACCACTTGGTTCTGATTAATTATGTTTAATGTTGCTTAATCACTCCTTTCATGTATGCTTAAACATTAAAGATGCTCTTAGTTTGAATTTGGATAAAGGTGGAACAATTAATTAATACTCCTTTTATTGTAATTGTCTTTTAATCGTTTAGTTTATTTGGGCATGTCTTCTCTTGATGCAAAAATGACGGGTATAATATATTTTCGACATTTTAATCTTATAAAAGTGAAATGCTTTTTCTAAATTCCCCGCCCCGCATTTGAAAAGTACTAATTTTTGAAAAGTATTACTATTAAGAGTATCTGGTGACCTTCTTCTTCACGTTGTTCAGATACTACACAAATCAAAAGAGTTTTTTTCCAAACTAGTATACTTAGTAAACTTATTTACCAAATTAGTATAGTTTCAAAAATATTTACCATTTTAAGTTAAAACCTAACTAAACATTATATTTCTTGAATATATAACATAATTTTTAAATAAAACTTTGTGAGTTAGTAGGTTTTGATTAGAAGATGAATTGAGTAAGTTTGGGTACTTGGGTACCGCTCCCTCCCCCGTGAGTAATTTTATTTTGCGCGTCTACCTATACAAACTCTAGCTATATACAAAATGTAATAATTATAAATTAAGTATTTAGTGAAATTAAAAAGCGTAAATTATTGATAGAACAAAAAAATGTGAACTAGTGAGATTTTCTCTACAGATACTAATATAAACACTAATATATTGGATAATAATTATCAGGAGTTTAAATTTATAATTTAATTAATAATGGCATCATCAATGTTTAACTTTATGATTTGAGAGTTGTGATTGAAAAATTATCATTGATCAATAAGTGATAAAGGCAATTGTCTTTTAATATCTATAAAAATAAAAATAAAAATGATCACAACTATGACCCAATGTATATTTTAACCAATTTAGTAAATAAATCATATTTTATACAGAAATGATTAGGAGGCCTAAAAAAAACACCTAAAAATTAACCTAACAATAAACCCATTAATTAATTAATGTTATTACTACTATACCCTTATCTTCAACACACTTAAAATTAAACCTTTTCTTTGACTAAAAATTACATATACGATTACACATATCTTGCTTCCATGTTAAAAACCTTTTTATATCAAAAGGTTGTATATTAATAATTATTATATATTATTTCTTTCTGATTATACATATTTGAATTTATGTATGTTGTAAATATGATTATTAAATTGAAACCATTTACTGTGATGTGATTATTGTATAAAACAAATGGTACATTATCTGTATTTCGAGAGCACCATATGGACACAAACTTCTTTTTCTTTTCCCTGTTAATATATAGAGAGTTTTTCTTTATTATTATTATTACTTGTTTGATTATAGTTGCTAATGATTTGATGTCGTGTTCTACGTGGCTGAATGTTAAATATAATTTTGTTTAACTAATGATCCTGGAATTGTTAATCTTTTAATAAAAATCTATAATTTATATATAAACCAATAAAAAAAGATATTAATATATGGATAAATCAATCATAAAAAAAAAAAAAAAAAGGAAAATGGACGTACATAATTAGGGGTAAAGTGGGAAGAGATTTGTTTATGTTTTTAGATTAATTAGTGATATGTACACATGTCAATATGTTAATGGTTAGGTTAATTATTAGGTCTTTTTATTAGGCCTCTTAATCAAAACTCTATTTTATATTACTTAAATAACAGAACTTCGTAGATCATACTTGACACCCCGTTCTTTATTACTAATTTTCTTTTGAAATTTGGACAAAAATGTTTCAAGTCTACCCAACAGGGATTCGCCATTTTAGACTCGTACCAAATAATTATATATTATGACCCACGATTGACACGTTTATCTTGCAACATCACTATATGAACGCAAGAATACTATCCTACAAAACCCTAATTTGGTTAGAAGCCCCGGGACTCAATCAATTATGTTTATCTTAAAATTATTCAAACATTTTGGTGTTGGGTCTGCGAATCATGAGCAATATGCCAGCCAGTGTGATTTTGAGATTCAATTACTTTAAGATAATCTTATTAAGCACTCACTTATTAAACCCAAGCTGCAATTCTTGCAATCTTAACTTGAAAAACAGTAGGATTTCCTTTTCTAGATTGGAATCCTTAAAGGAGGTCTATGGGATCAAATAGATTTTGTACAGTTTAACCTGAAATAGAGGTTCCAAATTTATATATGAAGTTGGTGGATCGCCGGCCCACTAAACATGTTAGCCGACATCTTAGATGATAACTTCAACCCATTTACTTAATAACAAGTCGATCTGGCCTCTGGGTTATGCTTGATCTCTAATATGGAAGCCGGGTAATAAAATTTGCTAAAAAGGAAATTCATACCTGGAGAAAGACCAGAACAATGATTGGTTCTATGCAAAGCTGCAAACCCTTTGAACCTGTTTGATGTTTTAAAACATAATAAAAAGATTACCCGCTATGACCTGAGTTTACTTTTCCCCGCTACAGTCTGCCCAACCCCATAACTTGCTACCGCTATTAATAGACATAACAAAAGTTTCGGCCCTTTAATCTTGTGTCTTCAGGAATGAGCATACATTACCTTGTAACTTGCGTAGCAAAGTACCTGAGGAGTAACATCAAAGGAGTTCAGCTTTTCTCTTGGTAAGATCATTTAGCTTTTCTTGAGCACATGCTAGCTCACTCGTTCTAATGATCATGCACTGTACCATAAGAAAGCAGCAAAAAGATTGAGCCTTTTGATACTAAGATGACACTTGTATACTGGTATTATAGCGATGACCAATGTTACCATCAATCTCTTTCTATAAAACTATAAGTTAGAACGTGCTATTCTATAATAATGAGTTTGATGGTGGTGGTTGCTATAGGTTTATGCTACCTAAAAACCTCACCTGGTTCCTCAACTCTGTTATCTGGGGTTCTTTTTCCAGGTTTTCTCCTGAAAGACAAACACAAGGGACGGATCAAGCATTCGATATCACACTACAAGCTGCTACAACCCACACTTATTCATTCATATTCATTTTAATCACCTATATTCACACACACAACACTACAAGCTGCTACAAGCTCAAATGACAGCACAAGGGACGGATCAAGCATTAGATATCACACTACAAGATGCTACAACACACTTATTCATTCATATTCATTCAATCACCTGTATTCACACACACAACACTCACTTAGTCAATTGAAACACTTATCACTCTTGTATTGTAATATTCGATCATTAATAAAAGAACTAAGGCAGGAGTGATTGCTTCCTCCCGGGGTTTTTTACCTAAGATTCCATAATAGAATTAAGGGTTTTTCCCGTCAACACTTCTTGGTGTTATTTACTTTATCGCAATTCCATTTTCTTTAAGCTTTATCAAGGTCACAGTCTTGATCTCGAGTCTTTTTCGTATTCATCTTTGAATTCTTTACCTTATCTTCATAAAAGCGATCTTTTATAAGGGTTTTCTATCCAAAATATTTTATCTATTTACTGCAGTTTTTGCATAAATCTTATTTACTTCAAGATCACAAGCACCGGTCCTCACTTACAAATCTTTAGACATAAAATTATCTTGAATCTTTGCATAAAATTATTTTGAGTAATTTTTGCCCAAAGCAGTATGTGTAGTTTTTTCTATTGTCTTTTGTTTTTGTTTATTTGTTCAGCATTACTAACACGGTTTATTTATAGGATGATGATCTCTGTAACCCTACATCAAAAAGTTCACTTCTTTCAATTCAATAACCCGGAGCTTCGAACCCAACTTTATCAGAAAGCGGATTTGACTTTTGCGAAGGCTACCACCATTCTCTAGGAGGTGTGTACATCCTTGGTCCTCGCCTGATAAGAAAAAAACTAATCTAATAGGTTCTAGATTCAACTGATCATTTAACAATCCAACTTATTAGCTATATGTAACTCTCAATCTCCAGGTGAAATGTATGAAGATTGTAGTTGCTTGTAATCTTACCTTTGATCTCGAGGGTGGAAAATGGGTCTCGTTCTCAATTTTCTGGAGAAGTAGGTAATTGAAGATTCATTCACTTTTGATCATGATTTTTAACCAATGATAAGAATGTGTTTTTTGGTGAATTTTGTTAACACTAGCTAAGAATGCTTTTGTTGAGACTCAACGACTCGTATTAAGAAACCCACAATATGAGTCGCAACAAAAGCAATAAAAGCATTTATAGCAAGCGTTAATGCGTTATCAAACTAAAAAAAAACATTCTTATCATTGATCAAAAATCACGATCACAAGTAGCATCATCTTCAATTACTTACTTCTTTGTAAATATGAGAACGAGACCCATCTTGCCACTCTCGGCCTCAAAGATAAGATTGAGAGATTGAGAGTTACATATTAATTAATAACTTAGATAGCTAGATGATAAATGGTATCTAAAACCTATAGGATTAGTTTTTTCTTATAAGGCGAGGACCGAGGACGTACACTTCTCCCAGAGAACGGGGACTACCTTCGCAAAAGTTAAACCGACTTTCAGATAAAATGGGTTTTGAAGCTTTAATGAAAGAAGTGAACTTATTGATGCGGGGGTCATGGAGATCATCATCCTATAAATAAACGGGTGTAAGTAAAACTGAACAATATAAACAAAGACAAACAACAATATAAAAAAAAATACACATACAATATCAACCTAGTCCAGGAAGTTAAGAAAGCCATCACTGTCAATCTGTCATTAAACCGGTACGACATACGCTCATGACAAAGATGATGTTTCTGATGGGTTTTAGGCATTACAAACTAACTTAAACTTTTAAGGGAGCATGCAACCTAAAACAGGATCTATGTTTCACTATTGAACCTATAACTATGAACATAATATAAAATTCTAATACTCTAGTAAATAATCAAAACTTACTAAATAAAATAAATAAATAAATAAATAAATTACATACCTTTTAGTTGTTATAGTAAACAACTAAAATTATCCCTCCAAATCTCTTGGAAGCAAGCACCACAAATGTCGTGCCTCTAATGGAATCACACCCGACGACTCAAAAAATTAACTAAGTGTGGATGAACTATAGAAGAGTTCTTCCAAGAGGAGAAAGAAGGAGGCGAATACTCAAGCCAAGTATTGTGTGAAAATAATGAATCCCTAAGGCCATATTTATAGCCTTGGATAGCCTCCATGCTTTTTCTATCCCACCGATGTGGGACAAACTTCCAAGGGAAATTTTATTCTCCTTTATCAAGTCTATTCATTTTGAGTCTCGAGGGTAACCCAAAAGGACTGTGCTTCTATCAATTATAGTTATGGCTTAGACACCTAATCCAACAGTCTCCCACTTGGATAAGTCTAATAACTATTATTGCCAATATAACTTCTAATTGATCAGCAAATTGTAGCCTCCAAAAGCTTTTTCGAACTCTGACCTAGTCAGTTACGTGTCCTAAGATAAGAGATCATATAATCCTTCGTTCTACAAGATATCATTTGAACATGAGACATGGAACATAATCAATCTCATTGTCCAGTACGTTATTTCCCGATTTCTGATTTGTAATGACATAGAACTTCTAATTGAACACATCAATTTAGTCCTGGTCGGGCCCGACACTATATGTCAACATCAAATCATCGAGGGCCCAAAGATATCGCTTTTCCCGTTAGGGCAAAAGAAACGAATAAACTTTGACTTATATGCTTGCACCATTTACTCATCAAATCATGCACAACAATACGTTTTATAACATCAAGTTACTGATGCGTTTACATATTATCAATGCACAACTGACTTGTAAACCACAACTCATATATCTCCATTTAAAGATTATAAGATATTATCGTCTCAGAATTACTCGTGATAAATTCCATGAAGTAATCTCTGAGCGTGGGTTAATCCAATACTTAAATCTCCATTTCAAAGTACTCACGAACATTGCAGCAATACCATTGCTATGTCTAAAACTCTTTAGACAATCTACAAATCCATTCATGACAGTCTTTATTCACTACTTACTTCCAAAAGTATGATCGACTGTGGAATTCGAATAATCAAATTATTCGGGAAGTAAAACATGCAAAATGAAACACAATAATAAACAATTGACAAAGGTAGTAAACAAACTCATAAATAATTCTCTATTATTTAATCACCAAAAGTCAATCACATTTATTTTGTTATAAGTTTCAAACTAACTATCTAACTACTTAAACTAACATCATCTCTCAGCCCAATGCTCCTAGCATGCTGATTGTGTTTAACCCTACTCAGACCCTTTGTGAGTGGATCTGCAGGATTCTCTTCAGATGAAACCCTCTTCACTACGAGGTGACCTTCTTCTATCTTGTGTCTGATAAAATGGTATTTTCTGTCGATATGTCTAGATCTGCCATGATCTCTTGGTTCCTTTGTCAATGCAACCGCTCCTTCATTATCATAGAAAATTTCCATTGGCTCCTTGATGGTTGGCACAACTCCAAGATCTCCGATGAAGTTCTTCAACCAAATTGCCTCCTTTGATGCTTCGCTCACCGATATGTACTCTGATTCACAAGTAGAATCAGCCACTGTGTTTTGCTTGGAACTTTTCCAAGTAACTGCTCCTCCATTTAAGGTAAAGACCCAGCCAGATTGGGAACGAAAGTTGTCCCTATCTGTTTGAAAGCTGGCGTCACTATACCCAGTTACTCTCAATGTATCACAGCCCCCAAGTACTAGAACCCAGTCCTTAGTCCTTCGCAGATACTTAAGAATATTCTTAACCGCTACCCAATGAGGTTTACCTGGATTTCCCTGATAACGACTGACCATGCTCAAAGCAAAGGACACATCAGGACGAGTACATGTCATAGCATACATGATAGAACCAACAGCGGAAGCATACGGAATTCTACTCATTTCTGCTATTTCTTCATCTGTACTCGGACTATGAGTCTTACTCATTTTGGTATTACTCTGGATGGGCAGATCTCCTTTCTTGGAATTCTCCATACCGAAACGTTTCAGTACTTTATCCAAGTAGGTACTGTGATTAAGTCCAATTAGCCTTTTACTCCTGTCTCTTAAATTCTTATTCCCAGAATATAGGCAGCCTCTCCTAGATCTTTCATAGCGAAACACTTTCCAAGCCAAGACTTAACATCTTGCAAAGTTGGAATGTCATTTCCTATAAGAAGTATGTCATCAACATACAATACTAGAAAGGTGACTATGCTCCCACTAGCTTTGACATATACACAGGACTCATCCTCACTTCTAGAGAAGCCAAACTCTTTGACTTTCTCATCGAAACAAAGATTCCAACTGCGAGACGCTTGTTTTAACCCATAGATGGATTTCTCAAGCTTGCACACTCCATTAGGAAACTTTGCATCCACAAAACCTTCTGCTGACTCATGTAAACATCCTCAGCCAACTTTCCGTTAAGAAAAGCAGTTTTGACATCCATCTGCCAAATTTCATAGTCATGAAACGCAGCTATGGCTAGCATTATCCTAATAGATTTTATCTTAGCCACTGGTGAGAAGGTCTCATCATAGTCAATCCCTGGGGTTTGAGTAAAGCCCTTCGCCACCAGTCGTGATTTGAATGTGCTTACATTACCATCCATGTCGATCTTTTTCTTGAAGATCCATTTACAACCAACTGTCTTCCGACCAGGTTGTTGATCAACCAAGTTCCAAACTTGGTTGTCATACATGGACTTGATCTCGCTGTTCATTGCCTCTTTCCATTTGGGTGCCTCAGGGCTCGCCATGGCTTCCTTGTAGTTAGTAGGCTCATCCAAATTTACCAGTGTATTGTCACTGATAAACGTGTCTTCATCTGCAGTTATATGGAAACCATAGAACTCAGTTGGCTTGCTAACTCTACTAGAATGTCTAAGAGGTAATGAAGTGTCAATGGGTTCAACTGGAATCTCTTCCTCTGGTTGAACCCTAGCGGTTTCAGAGGTTCCTTCATCGGCTGACTCTTGAATTTCTTCAAGGTCAATGGTGCTCCCACTATCCTCTTTGCATATGAGCTCTCTCTTGCGAAAGACTCCTCTCCGTGCTACAAAGACCTCGTTCTTACTAGGTTCGTAGAACAGATATCCAAATGACTTCCGTGGATAGCCGATAAAAACACATCGCTCACTACGAGGTTCAAGCTTGTCGTGAGTTTCCCGTCTAACGAAAACTTCACAACCCCAAACCTTAATATGTGCTAACGAGGGAACTTTCCCTGTCCACATTTCATGAGGTGTTTTGGCAACCTTCTTTGTTGGAACAAGATTAAGAATGTGGGCGGCAGTTTCTAAGGCATACCCCCAAAATGAGATTGGAAGTGAAGCTTGACTCATCATGGAACGTACCATGTCTAACAAGGTTCGATTGCGTCTCTCAGCCACACCATTAAGTTGTGGTGTCCTAGGAGGTGTCAATTGTGAAACTATTCCACATTCCTTGAGATAGTCATGGAACTCGATACTAAGATACTCTCCGCCTCTATCTGATCGGAGCATCTTTATCTTCCTTTCTAATTGATTCTCGACCTCTTGCTTAAACTCTTTGAACTTTTCAAAGGTTTCTGACTTATGCTTTATTAAGTAGATATAACCATATCTGCTATAATCATCAGTAAAAGTTACATAGAATCAATTAGCATCCCTTGAGGCTGATCTAAAGGGTCCACACACGTCTGTGTGTATGAGATCCAACAAACCTTCACCTCTTTCACAAAATCAAGTGAAAGGTGATTTTGTCATCTTACGCAAAAGACAAGATTCGCATGTATCATCTGACCTTAGGTCAAATGATTCCAACACCCCATCCTTTTGGAGTTGAGCCATGCGTTTCTTGTTAATGTGTCCAAGACGACAATGCCACAAGCACGCTTTGTCTATACCATTAGACGAATGAATTTGAAATACACTATTGCCTAAATTGTCTACACATCACAGTTTCATACACACCATCACAAGGTAAAGCTTCGAAATAGAAAATGCCATTCTTATAAGCAGAAATAGAACCATTCTCATCATTAAAAGAAAATCTAAAACCTTGTTTGAACAATGCATGAAAAGAGATAATGTTTCGTGCATTTCTGACGAGTAGCGACAATTCAATAAATCTAAATTAACACCATTACTAAGCACTAGACTATAAACTCCAATCTTGGTGACAGGTGAAGATCGCCTATTCCCCATGATCAAGTTCATTCTACCATGCTCCACATCCTCACTTTTTCTTAGTCCCTGCAAAACAGAGCAAATGTGGAAACCCACATCCTGTATCAAGGACCCAAGAATTAGAAGATGATAGGTTAATAGATGAAATAGTGTATATACCTGCAGTAGATGGCTTCACTTTGCCATCCTTTAAATCTTGCAGATACTTTGGGCAGCTGTTCCGAGGTTGTGCAATTGAGACAATGTGGTCTCATTGTTGTTCAAATGATAGGTCAAGATGAACTGATCATAACAACTTGGTAAGGAGTTCAAGACTATGTCAATGGCCAACTCTTCATCAATATGCACATTTAGCCTCACAAGTCGATCCACGTATCTTTGCATTCTTTGCACGTGGCCGCTGACAGACTCTCCGTCCTTCATCTTGCTTGATATGAGAGACTTTACTATCTCGTACTTTTCTTGACGAGCTCGCTTATGGTACTTTTCTATAAGGTCCTTGTTCATCTCGTACGGCCAGTAATCCTCATAGAATTTTTGCAGTTCAGGAGTCATGGTAGCAACCATGATGCAAGCAACTTTTGTTGCATCAGCATAATGTTTCTTATATGCGGCTAATTCTTCAGGGGTGGCTTTCTCTTCGTCAATTTCTCCAAGTTCCTTGTCAAGGACATACTCCTTGTCCTCGAAACGAAGAGCCATTTTGATGTTACGCATCCAGTCATTGTAGTTGGTGCCATCTAATGTCACCTTTTGAGCAGATGTTCAACAAAGAAAAGTTGTGGTTGGAGGAGGAGGAACCAGAAGCATCGTAAGGGGTAGACATTTCTAAAAGAAAGGTAGTTTGAGTTAGATAAAAACTAACCTTAATATAACAACTCAAAATTGAAATATCGAGGCTAGGTACCAACTATGAAATTCACAACTTAGAAAAGGGATGCCGTAATCTAATTGCAAATTTCATACACGTAGGTCTTTTGAGACTCATTGAAACTATTCAATGCATGTTTAATCTCAGATTATGCTCTTTCCATTTGTGACTGGGATACCGAGGATCACAAACAAGATGTGAATAACCATGCAAATGTACTTGGTAACCTCAATGTCATTTATCATCTCAATTGATGTGCTGGTAAACCACACACGCTCCATCAACAATGACAATTTATGAGATACCCATTACAACTCTTTATTAGTCCCTATTAGTGTGCTGGTTAACCACACACGCTCCACTAATGACTTATAAAGTGTAATGTGCAATTTCATGGGTTAGCATACAATTTCACATTTTTCCTAAAGTAACTAAGATTGGAATTTAAATAAAAGGTTTAGTTACTTTTATTATCATTATACTTTTAATGAGAATTAATATAGTCCTATCAAACCCGTTCGCTAACGACCCTCCACTAATCAAGGAAGCGGTGGGTGAGAGTGGACACCCATTCAACTACCATTTTATAGGCAGTTTCCTTATACCCCCTTATAGACTAGCTTCGTGAATGAGGCCTACTATTGATTTGACTGACTTTATTCTTATACATATAGTAATAATTAAGCTTTTAATTTTACATATAGTATAAGGTGTATTTTAAAACTTTTCAAAATACGATGATTATTTAATCAATTCAACAATTATAGCAAATTCAATTGAAAACAAGCCTAACGCTCTGATACCACTGATGGGTTTTAGGCATTACAAACTAACTTAAACTTTTAAGGGAGCATGCAACCTAAAACAGGATCTATGTTTTCACTATTGAACCTATAACTATGAACATAATATAAAATTCTAATACTCTAGTAAATAATCAAAACTTACTAAAGAAAATAAATAAATAAAATAAATAAATAAATTACATACCTTTTAGTTGTTATAGTAAACAACTAAAATTATCCCTCCAAATCTCTTGGAAGCAAGCACCACAAATGTCGTGCCTCTAATGGAATCACACCTGGCGACTCAAAAAATAACTAAGTGTGGATGAACTATAGAAGAGTTCTTCCAAGAGGAGAAAGAAGGAGGCGAATACTCAAGCCAAGTATTGTGTGAAAAAAATGAATCCCTAAGGCCATATTTATAGCCTTGGATAGCCTCCATGCTTTTTCTATCCCACCGATGTGGGACAAACTTCCCAAGGGAAATTTTATTCTCCTTTATCAAGTCTATTCATTTTGAGTCTCGAGGGCAACCCAAAAGGACTGTGCTTCTATCAATTATAGTTATGGCTTAGACACCTAATCCAACAGTCTCCCTCTCGAGCTTAGGGACTAAGCTTCTAGAAAACGTTAATCACATCTCGAATGCACTTAATGCCTACTTCCGTTTCAGCGACCTTTAGAACGGCTTTGCCTGCGTGCTGATAAAATGGTGTCTGAATAAACCTCATGATGTCGGGATCTACGGGGAGACCCTGTAAATACATGATATATATCTACACAATCGAATAAACTAACCAAGACGAGCAACAAAAATATAAAAAAAACCACCAAGTCAAGTTGGTTTAACATCTCAACATATCGCGAAAAAAGTCTGATTTCGTCCTTTAAGTTTAAAACTGTCTGATATCATCCTTTATAGCTGGAAAATGATCACGTTTCATCCTTTACGAAAACGGACGTTAACTCGAATCCGTTAACCCCTCACGTGCATTCCACGTGAGGGTACTTAGGTCATTTCCTACCTTAAAGGACGAAATCAGACTTATTTGGCAAACCACAAGGACGATTCGTGTCGATCACTCCAAAATCAAACCTTTTTCAGATCAAACTAACACAATATAAAAACTCATCAACCCATATCTTTCTCCCCACTACCAATGTCAGATATCGAAGAAGTGAAAATGGGTGTGTTTTGTCGGTTTTTGAATCTGGCCGAATTCAAAAGAGGCACAAAAGAGACTCTCGGTTCTTCTTTCTGGATCTATGTAATTGTATAACAAAATCATTTGGTTTTTTTGAAAGTTTGCAAATGGATGCTTTTGGTGGGTATTGTGTTAAGCCGAAAATAATGAAAGAAAAGAGAGATTTTAGGTTTTTGGTGATGGGATGGTGATGTTGGAGAGCAATGTCGTGGTGGTGCCCTAGTGCTGGCACATGAGCGGCAGCTTGGCGACTGTCCTTGGTTGGCCGGAAACCAGAAAATGAAGGATAGGGAGGTTAGGGTTTCTAGAGAAAGAGAGAGAGAGAGAGAGAGAGAGAGGACCTGCTTCCTTGAGGAGCCTGCCCGAACCCTTCTCGCCCTCTATTCGAAGACGGGTTAGCTCTTTTCGTACGTGACGGAGGGTGATTTGGAAGATGAGAGGACCATGAGACGAGGTGTTGTGCCTGCTCGACAGACCTGAGGAAGTATTCGCTGGTCCCTCGGATGAGGGAGACGAGCGAGCCGACGGTCTGAGGTTCGTGATCGATGGGGAGGGAGGCAGGCCAAGGGGGGAGTTTCAAAAACGACGACGGAATGAGGATGACGCCGCTATGAGGCAGAGGATGGGAGGGGACGTTAGGAGAGAGAAAGAGAGAGAGAGAGAAAGAGAGTGTGTGAAAAGAGCGACGGTTGAAAGAGATGTGTGAAGGTAAGATGTTGCTGGTGATGTTTTCCGGTGAATGGGGGGCTGCCACGGTGGTGGCAGGTGGCGGCAGTGGGTGTTGGGCGGTGGTGCTTGTGTTGTTTAGTTGGTTTTTGAGATATACAAAGTGATGGGGGTGTTTGGGGTTTGAAATGGTGAAATGGATATGGTGGCCATGATTTCCCGATGAGTTTGTGGCCGGATTTGGAGGGAGAGAGAGAAAGAAAGTAGTTATATACTTATAGAGTGATCGACACAAATCGTCCTTGTGGTTTGCCCAAAAAGTCTGATTCCGTCCTTTAAGGTAGTAAATGACCTAAGTACCCTCACGTGGAATGCACGTGAGGGGGTTAACGGATTCGAGTTAACGTCCGTTTTTTAAAAGGATGAAACGTGATCATTTTTCATCTATAAAGGATGATATCAGACAGTTTTAAACTTAAAGGACGAAATCAGACTTTTTGGGTAAACCACAAGTACGATTCGTGTCGATTACTCTATTTTTTTTATATATATAAGGTAGGCTTCCAATACATCCTACATTATATGGGGTGTAACTTATTCTAGTATTTTACTTCATCACAGTTTCAAATATATTTCTCTAGTTGACAACATAATAAATAAATTCAGTTTTCTATTTAACAAATTTTATTATTAAGTTTAGCTTCTAATCCTGTTTAAAGCGAAATCAATATTACTAACTTTTACTAAAAATTTTATGGATGCAAATACTTAGGTGGATCAATTAAACTTGACAGATATATGAATAAATAGTTGGTTAAATAATACCTTGAAAATACAATTGCATTAGTGGGTTAAAAAGATATGCTTTTATTAAGCTAAACAAAAAATCGATGTTGATGATTTGATGGGTAGATTGAGTCTAACAAAATCAAATATTGATTGTTAGTTTCAACTTAAACCAACTTTTTAATTGTATCCCTACAAAAATATCTACAAAGATAGTAAAAGGGTCAGATTCTATAATCACATAGTTTGTATATCCAAAAATATAGTAAAGGGGTCATATACCATAATCACATTGTTTGTATATCCAAAAATATTGTTACAAATAAACAGATGATAACTATTTCAAAAATGAAGTAGAAAAGTAATGCAACATCATTTAGTTAAGTAAAAGGGTGCAAGGTATATACAACTCGACATTCAATAAATATTGTTACTTTTCAAAACACATAAAAGATCACATAGAATGAATATAAATGATAAGTAAAAAGATGTACCTCAATAAGCAACTTTTAAGGTATATATAAATTAATGTTAGAAAATAGGGGCTGAGTGAAAACAATAAAGAAAGTTTATATAGAAGGGTTTTTAAGTTGCTACATTCCATGTACTCCGTTAGTTGAAAAGGAAGCTATATTATATATGTATGAGAATCGGTTATGATATGATAAGAAAGAAGAAAGTGTAGAAGAGATGGATAGAAAAAACTAGAGGAAAGGTTAAATAGATTTGGAGAAGAAGGAGAATAGAGATATATGGATAGACTGTTTGTTGTTTTACTACAATGGTAGTAGGGTATTATTAAACCAAAGAAAGGAATTTATGAGTAATAAATAACGTCATTGTACATATGGTGTTGGTAGGTATGTATGTGTTTAAACTGATACGCGTGGTCCAAAAACATAACAATTCAAAGTGGTTACTATACATATGGTAATGGTGGCAGGTGTATTACTATTACCCATGATACCAGGACACTTTATAATAACTAGGGAGTTTGGGGCCGCCCGATGGGCGGCGGCAAAGAGAGCTATTTCTTTAATAACGTTACCATAAACTTAGTTTGAAATCCAAGGCAAGAAATATTTTTAAATAAAACCCAAAAACCAAATTAAAGGAAAATTATGGTGCCGCGGGTATCCATTTTTTTAACGGCAATACGACAGTCACAAAATCATATTTATATTTACTCCTAAGAAGCAAAAAAGAAATAAATATTTAAAAAGAAAAACTCAAAGAAGAAACCAATTAAAAAAAGCTTCAAGAGAAAACTCTAAAACCACAAAGAAATAAAATACTAATAAAATAAAACCAAAAAAAAATGCAAATAAACTAACAAAAAAGTATCAAAAATTTTAAAAAAAGTATATGTAAAACAAATATGTTAAAACACAAAAATATTACAAAAGTCATAAAAAAATATACAAAATATAAAAAAAAAATCTACACCAAAAGTTGACAAACAAATGTTAAAAAAACAAAATGTTAAATAAGTAAAAATTAATTTATGTTATTTTCTATAAAGTATAAAACTTTTATGGTTTAAAAAGGAAAGTACAATAAAAAATAGGAGGGGGCAGAAAACAGAAAAACAAATAGCAAGGGGAAATAAGATAAATAATAAGGGGGCAAAATGTAAAATTCTAAATCCTTCAAAAACTAAACCAAAAAAAAAAAAAAAAAGGTGGAGAGTTTCGAACCCCCGACCTTACAAATAGAAAGCGGCGGCCAAACCAACTCCACCAAAGGTCACTTTGTTAATATTTTGACAAATCTTATATTTATGTTAGAAACGCATAAAAAGACAAAACTGTCACTGTTCATAACCGTCGGCATTAATGAGATTACAATACAATTCATAGTTATTGTACTACGTATATGACACGTGTATTTACTCTTACCCATCTTACAAACACTTGATCATATAAAGCCTGGGGTTGTTTGGTTGGTGAGCATCCTATAGAATTCATAGGAATTGAAATGTTGAATTCCATCATAAGTGTGTTTGATTGAAGAAAATTAAGGAGCTGAAATTTAAAACTTTCCAATGAATTCCTTAAAACAAGGAATTTATAATTACTTCAATATATGAATGGAAAGTTTACAATTCCTATGGAATTCAATCAATTTGACAAAAAAACCCAACAAAGCATAGAAACCTATTTCATCTTCAACTTCATAGATCTACAGCTTTCTTACCACCAACCACATCCATGGCAGCCACCCCCACCAACCAACACCGACTGCCGACCGCCGTCGATTAAAAGCTGCCGTTGACCACCATCTCTATTGGACCACACACATCACCCGACCCTCACTAACCACCAACGTTTATCGATTGACTAAATACACACTGTACCACCGCTGCCAACCACCACCCGCCACCGTCAACTGCCGCCAAACATCATACCCAATACCGCTATGTGGTATATTTTTCTTCCTTCTCTTTTATTAGATTGGAAGGACACGATTTGGTTCATAAACATGATATGCTTGCAAAAGTTAATTGGAAAAATGAATATTTTTCTCATGGGAGTGTATGAAAGATGGTACAGAGAAAGAGAGAAAGAGACGTGAGAAAGGAAAGAGTAAAATAGATGATGACTTTAATGTGTGATTGGTAATTTGATAATTTTTGTATATAAAATGGCCGATATTTCAAAGGATAGTTTTGTCATTTAATATTATTTACTTTCCAATTTTATTATCAACATTCCATTAAATTCTGTCAACCAAACATAATCTATATTCTAAAACTTTCCCATTCCAATTCCTTCACATTCCAATTCATTTCAAAGATTAAATTTCTTTAAAAACATTCTGTGAACCAAACGCCCCCTTAGGAGTGTTTGGTATATGTGAATGGTTAAGAATTAATGGAATTAAAAAAGAGAATGGAATGGGTAAAAGTGAAATGATTCCTTTGTTTGTTTATGTTAGAAACAAGGAAAGGAAAATAACAGCAGAAACATAATTACTTTATCAAATTCAAGATCTATGTACCAACAAAGCGCAGATCTTAGCCAAGAAAAAGAAAATCATTAAATACACACAATCATTAGCAACATAATCAAACAAGTAATTGAACAAACAATAGTCGGCACAATCATTTTCCAGCCAATACATATTTTTGAAGTATGTATATTAAGAGGGAGAAAAAAAAAAAAAACTTAACCAAAAAAAAACTCAATAACATATTAAATTGAATCTCAAAGACGAATAGATGGATGGGTTCTAATTCCTAAAATCACCCAAAAAAATTTGATATCGTATGGAGGTGGTTAGGTTTTCAAAATAGTTTTTAACTAGATATTGGATCCGCGCGTTGCCACGGTTGACATTACGTGATAAACTTTTGCACCTGATTTATGTCAAATATTCGAATCCAAATTTTTGAAAAAATACAACTAAACATGTAGCAATGTAAATAAAAAATGGAAATGAATAATAAGATGTATACAAACATAAACAATAACTATATTAAAGCATTAAATGTTACATGAACGTAAGACGTAACGATGATGAAAGTTATTATATTTTAAAAAACGTTATATATATAAAAAGACGGATAACAATAATCAAAACCAAATGTTTAAAAGTAAAACCGTAAATGTGTAAAAGTTGTTTGATAAAAACATGAGAGCCCAAAAGTTGAGTGTCATGAAAATAAAACGAAAACTTTGATGTGGGGCAAAAGTTAAAAGATAAAAATTTTATGGGGTTAAAATGAAATTTGGTAAAAATTATTATGTTCTATAAGAACTTGTACATTTCATGCATAAAGAACTTATAAATTTGTATAGGTTTTTAGTATATGCCTTAAATGTTACATGAACGTAAGACGTAACGATGATGAAAGTTATTATATATTAAAAACGTTATATATACAAAAAGACGGATGAAAATAATCAAAACTAAATGTTTAAAAGTAAACCGTAACAGTGTGAAAATTGTTTGATGAAAACACGAGAACCCGAAAGTTTAGAGTCAAAAAAATGAAAAATAGAACTTTAGGGGGTTAATGAAAATTAGTAAAAATTATTATGTGTTATAAGAGCTTGTACGTTTCATGCATAAAGAACTTGTACTTGTTTGATGAAAATATGAGAACCCGAAAGTTTAGAGTCAAAAAAATGAAAACTAAAACTTTGATACGGGACAAAAGTTAAAAAAGAGAACTTTAAGGGTTAAATGAAAATTGGTAAAAATTATTATGTGTTATAAGAGATTGTACATTTCATGCATAAAGAACTTGTACATTTACATAAGTTTTTACCGAAAGTTTAGAGTCAAAAAAATGAAAACTAAACTTTGATACGAGATAAAAGTTAAAAAAAATAGAAACTTTAAGAATTAAAATGAAAATTGATAAAATTATTATGTGTTATAAGAGCTTGTACATTTCATGCATAAAGAACTTGTATATTTACATAAGTTTTTAGTATATATATAATATCTGAAAACATGTTGAATCATTGAAAAGGCAAAGATGAACAAAAGAAGTTAGGTTAGAGAATGAGAAATAAATTTAATTTATGATGACATGTGCATTCCACATGCCAATGATTATTTATAGCCTTTTTTTTATGTTGCTTTTTGATTCATACATACTGTTTCGGTCAAAAATTACCTAAGATAATTTTAGGAAGGATTTTAGACAACTCAAGTACCGAAGATTTGTAAGTGGGGTTTGGTGTTTTAGGATCTTCAATTAAAAGTAAAGTTTTCTTAAATATAATGACTAAAACTAAGAGTTTTTATCAAAAAGAGTTTTATGAAAGCCTTTGAGACAGAAATACTTTGAGTAATTAAGAAAACCGTTGAAGATAAAAGTAAAGCACTGAAAATTAAAGCTAGGATCTTAAAGAAAAACGAAAAGCACAACGACACCAGAATTTTGTTGACGAGGAAAAACCCTTGATCCAATTAAGAGATCTTAGGTAAAAAACCCCGGGAGGATTCAATCGATCCTACCTGCTGTTCTTTTATTATTATTGTTGTTTTGGAATGATTACAATGAAATGAACGAATGAATGGATATGAAAACTAATAATAGCTAGTAAACTAAATTGTTGTTGTGTGTTTGTAGAGCGGATGAATGCTTTTGTGATGATTGCTTGTGTGTGGAACGTATGTGTGGGTTATCTCCCTTCTTCTGAACGACATCCTTTCCTATTTATAGAGCTAGACGTTGAACCATATCTCCGAAATATCTGGGATCTTCCTGGACTTGCTCTTCGCTGAAGAAATGGCATAGATGACCGTTGAGCATTATTCTTCACATGGTAAAACTGTTATCAATCCCGATTCTTGTGGTTGAAGTGGTAAACTATCCGTTGAAACACGTTTTTTCTTCTTGTAACACGTTTGTACTTCAATCCTGCACATAATATCTACTGTACTAGACATATATTTGTTAGTGAAATCACGGATCCTGAAGATATCAAGATCCTGTTATATCGAGATAATAACATAACACAATCAGAACTAATAAATTAACAGGAACTAAGGATCCTTTAAGACAACGTATTGTTAAGTATTTATCATAGAAGGACTAAAGTGTAAATTCTTATCAGGATCCTAGCAGAAATTCTACCCCAAACAATTGTCCCCGAAACTTATATTTCATTGTAAAAAAATATAAGTTTTGTTATTTACAGTCAATTTTTAGAAGTCAAAGGAAAGTCAAGGGGTGAATTTTGCATTGATGGGACTTTTACAATTACCCACATTTATTTCCCACTATCCACATATATCGACAATTTTTCTTTTTCTTTTTTTAGTTTTTATCTCGAACCAACATCTCTCCAAACCCTAAAGGTTAGTTTCTCTTTTTCTTCAATCTTTCAGATTTTTCTTTGTTTTACTTTTGATTATTAAACTATGCCTCGAATATCCTTTTCCCGTTCTTCAATCAAAGTGAGTGAAGACTTTACTCCTACTTATATTCCTAAAACCCTAGTAAGTGTTCGTTTGTTGATAGTGATATTGATAGGATCAAAGATTATTTTCCTAAAGGTACTGAGTTTAGGGCTTTCGATCCTACTCTTACTTCTGACATGCAATCGGATTTATGGATCTGTTTTCCAGGATTTCCCTTCGAAAACCTAAAACTATCATTCCCTTTCCTAAAATGTATGAACAGTTTTTTAAATTTTCTAAATTAGCATATCCTCAAGCTATGCCTATGTTATGGAGAACCCTATATGTCCTAAATAACTTAGTTAAGGAGAAAAAGATTGAATTTAAGTTATCAGATCTTCCCCTAGCATACAATTTGCAAACCTTTGGTCCTGGTTACTATATGCTCAAAGCTCCTAAGAAGAATGAGAAGTTGGCTTTGGGTGTTACTCAAAATGACCCATTGTGGAAAAGTAGATTTTTCTATGTCTAAAAAAAGTCTCTTCCTAAGGGATCCTATCTTCCTACTGCTTGGACAGAAAAGGGTAGGGACTCATTTTTCTCTTTATCCTATCTGTTCGGTTTTATCATTATTTGTTCCTAATTAATTTTGTTACAGCCAATCTCGAAGGATTTCCCACTAGCGAAGATTCAGGACTCAGCAGGATCAAAAATATCTTATCAATCCCAGCAGAAATCAGGACTTTTCAGGCTTTACCAGAATCTCCTAATACTTCTAATTCCAACCAACTTGTCGTCATGGCCGGTATACTTCTATAAGATTACTATCTAAAATTCCATCTTTAAATAGTATACTAATATATTTTCAACTTCTACAGACTCTGGACACTTTGATTTGGATGTTATCGCCCAACGCATTGGAGATGTCAAGTCAGAATCTGCTGGTAAAGGTAAAACTACTTCTGGGAACACCGTCACTAAGGCATCTAAACGTCCTAAGACTACTCATTCAGACTTGAGCCCTGAGTTCAACAATTCGGTTCAACCCATGAATCCCATTCCTATCAGTCAAATTGCTCCTAATCTGACTCTCAATGCCACTTTGGATCAAAGCTGCAATGGTAAGCCATACCCTATTTTCTGCTTTCTTTACCTCCTAAGGTATCTGCTTATTATCTCTATCCTACTAGTTGTTGAAAACAGCCCAAGACAAAGCAATGAAAGAGAGTCAAAGAATGATCAGCCTATTGGAAGAAAAGAAGTCAAAGGCGGCTGAGATTAAAGCTTTGAAGTCTGAATTGAAGAAATTAAAGGAGGATAAAGTTGGTTTAGCTAAAAAGAGTGAATACTACATGCAGAGGGCAAAGGAGGCTGAGAAGAGTAATGATGAGAGGACAAAGAAAGCTCTGCATGAACAGCAAGAGAAATGCATTATGAGTGCTTCTCGCAGTGTCCTCGAGACCAAGATTAGGATGGCTTCTGAAGCAAAAGAAGGAGGTTTTGAGACTGACAAATGGGATGTCGCAGATTGGAAGGAGTCATTGGCTTTGCTCATTCAAAAGAACTCTGAAACTGTTGAATCCAAAGATGAAGGGTCTGAAAAAGACACTGCCCTGAGTGAAGGAGGTGATCAATCCAAACCGGTGGATCTCTCAGAGGATGATGAGGAAAAGAAGGAGGAGGAAGTTGCTGAAGACAAGGATGTGGAGCAGATGGAAGAAGCCTAATCTAATGTTTTTAGGTTATGAACAATATCAGTTTTCTTAGGTTATGTGGTTTGTATCTTAAACAATTTCTATAGGGGGGTTAACTAACCTGGAATGGTTAGTTTCGGTGGTGTATTATGTTATAACAAGATTTTAACTACTGAATTCGATTCATCAATGGTGGATTTGGTGAGTGTGTGTTCTTGGTGTTTGTGTGTGTTGAGAGTTTGAGAGTGTGTAAGTGTGTAGATCTGGAATTAAAGTTCTTCAGGTATGTGAAAAATATGTTTTTGTTATGATCTCTAAGGTATGAGAGGGCTATTTATAGTCTAACTATTCAATTATGCTAATTGTCACAATTAGCCCCTCAACCTTAGTGATCATTTATCTATGACTTAACAACAAGAAATTCTTCTATTCTAGATTACAATTTATCACTATTTTTGGATCCCAGTATTAAGAACGATGTGATGATGTATGTGCAGAAATGTTTGACGTGTGCGAAGGAAAGCTGAACATCAAAAGCCTTACGGGAAGTTTCAGCAACTTGAGATCCCTGAGTGGAAATGGGATCACATTACGATGGATTTTGGGACCAAACTTCCGAGGACGCCTCGTGGTCACGATATGATATGGGTTATTGTCGATCGATTAACGAAGAGTGCTCACTTTCTCCCCGTTCGTGAGACTGCTCCTATGGAGAACTTCGCTACGTTGTATATTGATGAAGTGGTTTCTAAACATGGTGTTCCGATATCAATTGTGTCAGATCGTGATGCTCGATTCGTTTCCAACTTTTGGAAGAGTTTTCAACGGGAAGTTGGTACGCAAGTTTGTCTGAGCACAGCCTACCATCCGCAAACCGATGGGCAAAGTGAAAGGACTATTCAAACGCTCGAAGATACTCAGAGCTTGTGTAATGGATTATGGTGGTTCGTGGGATAAACACCTACCTCTTATTGAGTTTGCGTATAACAATAGTTATCATGCTAGCATTGGAATGCCACCTTATGAGATGTTATATGGTAGAAAGTGTCGGACTCCTAGTTGTTGGTTGGAGCCCGGGGAAAAGCAATTTGCTGGACCCGAAGTAGTACAAATTACGGCCGATAAAGTTAATGTAGCAAAGGAAGCCTTGCGTGTTGCTCGCGAAAGGCAAAAGTCATATGCTGATAAGAAAAGGAGGCCGTTCGATTTTAAAGAAGGAGAAATGGTTTTACTCAAGGTGTCGCCTTGGAAAGGTGTATTACGGTTTGGAAAACGTGGAAAGTTAAGCCCCAGATTCATTGGACCTTTCAAGATTTTCAAGAAGGTTAATGAACAGGCATTTCAACTGGAATTACCTCCAGAACTACACGCAATTCACAACACATTTCATGTGTGTTACCTACGTAAGTGCTATGCGAATGAAACGGATGTCATTCCACTCGAGGACGTAAGTATTAACCCCAACAAGCAGATTGTCGATGAACCTGTTGCTATAATGGGAAGGAAACAAAAGAAGTTACGACGAAAGACTATCGATCTAATTCTCATTAAGTGGAAACACAATCACGGCGAAAGTATGACTTGGGAGACCGAGTCCGTAATGCGGGAGACCTATCCCCACCTTTTTGATGCTGAAGTGATTCCGGGGACGAATCCTCTTAAGGGGGAGGTAATTGTAACATCCCAAAACTTAATCGTTTATGTTGACTAACGTCGTTAGGTCAAATTCTAAGTTCGTGATATGTTATGTGGTAAAATGTGTGTTTATATGTTTATGTGCCCTATATGTGAGATTTAATTATCTTTAATGAGTGACAATAAAGTGGATTAAATGATGTGTAAAAGACCTATGTAGTGTGCGAAAGTGCTTTAGTGTGTTGTATGTATCCCCAATAGGTGTTTTAAAGTGAAATAAAGCCAATATGAAGTTCAGGGACTAGTTTTGCCAAAGGTGGAAAGTTAAAAACGGGATTAGGGTGGGATTAGCCTAATCTAGGGTTAGTTTCCAGCCACTAATGATAATTAAAAACAAACACAAAGTTTCTTCAATTCTCTCTTGAATTCCTAAGCATAATCTTCAAGTTTTGGTCAATCAATCGTGTTTTTTTTGTATTGATTTGGATCGGCCATTAAGCAATCAGGTAATCCATGGTTTGTTAATTGTATTTTCAGATTCAAAGGTTGTTTTTATGTTAATCAAATCTGATTTTAATAAGGGTTTGAAGTAATTAGGGTTTCAAACGTGTTTTAAGCAAATTAAGGATCTAAATGGTGTCAAACGAGTTTGTAATCGATCATTATGATCAAAATATGTTTATATGTGTCAAAAACATGTTTTGGTGAAGCCTAAGTCGATTGATTTCTGGAAAAATGAAGAACAAATCGTTTTATGAATTCTGGTCGAATTGTGTCTTAAATTCGTTCCTGCTTGTTCCAAACGAACTTAAAGTTCGTATGAAGGCTTCTAAGTTCGTTATGGGTGTCTAAATTCGTTTGGCAAGAGCTTA